>SJYT01042906.1:461711-550393 GCA_006410635.1 Cephalophus harveyi | reverse complement strand
GGGGCAGGAGGAGAAGGGGACGACCGAGGATGAGATGGCTGGATGGCATCACGGACTCGATGGACGTGAGTCTGAGTGAACTCCGGGAGATGGTGATGGACAGGGAGGCCTGGCATGCTGCGATTCATGGGGTCGCAAAGAGTCGGACAGGACTGAGCGACTGAACTGAACTGAACTGAACTGAACTGATTCTTGCTTGCAAAATGCCATGGACAGAGGAAGCTGGTGGGCTACAGTCCATGGGATCACAAGGAGTTAGATGGAACCGAGCACACACAGCACATGTCTACGTTTCAGATAAAGGATCCGAGACTTAGGAAGCCTAAGTAACTTATTAGTGTGAAGAGCCATACTAACTTACTCAAGATAAAGAGGATTCTTTGGACACTGGGCTTTCAATTTTAAAACCAGGAAACTCCCAAGTAAATCAGGAGTAGTTCACTCTGTCATTTATTCAAGGTCTTACAATAAGTTGTAGATACAAAATTCAAATTCAGTCCTTCACATGTTCCCAAATTTCATATTCCCAAATTTCATATCCATTTACATGCTGCCTCTTTGATTTGGACAATATCCATAATATTTATTTCCACACTGAAAATCATATGGTGTCAATAATTAAGGTTTTCAAGAGCAATAGAGAAATGAAATAATTCTAGTGAGGTATTTTAACAGAATTTAAAATTATGTTATATTAGCATACTTTGATTTCAGCTACAGATGTTCATCTTCTAATTACTTGCCAAAATTACTAGCTAATAGATTTATTTTGCATGTTGCTACATTATAAAATCATATCTAATTATTTATGGACTTGTTGAGACTCTCAAATTAGACTGTCATTCCACTTTCACTGTGAAAATGGTTCTTAATAATTTTTTGTGAATGTTCAAAAGGATTTAATGTCCCACATTGTGCCTCCATTTCCAATATCAATATTAGAGGCATTTACAATACATAAAGAAGAGACAAAATAGTAACATTTGAACTGTTTTGAGGGTAAAGGTAGCAGGCTAATGGATGTGTTATGGGGAATGAGGAAGTGTATCAAAACAAACTAGATGAGGGGACAGTTTAACTTTAAAAGGATGGCACGTACCACAGAGTAGTTCTAGTAATCTTCTCCAAAAGACATATGAGCTTAATATATTTTTCCTTGTGAAATTTTACCACCAACCTCTGTGCATTTCTAAGGAAATACTGCATCTTTTCTTGCATATAATTTCTAGGCTTTAATTACATTTGATTACTTTCTTTCCAGGTATACTTGAATAGAATGTTACCGATATGGTTATTTTTTCAAATGTGTCTTTAACAATAATCTAACATTTGTATCTTAATATTAAAAACATTGAGATAAATGGGGGAAAACATTAATAGCATTGTACATTAAACAAACAACAGCATGATAATGGTACAAATTTTAAGCCAAGGATTAAGGATTTTGAGTACTTGTTTTCATTCTATTAAAACTTGTGACTAGCTAACTGGGTAACCCTGAGAAAATCATGTAATTTCTCTTTTCAGTTTCCTATTAGTAAAGTGGGGAATAAATTTGCCCATAGGCGTGGATAGAAGTTAATCTATGTGACCATGATGCATGTTGGGAAGGACAGTGTTTGGTATATTTGAATAAGGAAAAGAATAATACTAATAGTGACTTCAATACCTATATGTAAACCCAAAGAAAATCTAGGAGGGTTTTGAGGCAAAATGGGTTGGATACAAATCACAAAATACTTGAGCTCACTCAGTTAATTCTTAGGCACTTTCAAGTTTGTGAATATTACAGCACACTGGCACTTCTTAAACTTCAGTGTGAGTACATACTACCTAGAGAATCTTGCTACAATGTAGATTACAATTCAGAAGATCTGTGTTTAAGCTTGAGCACTTGCATTTCTAACAACCTCCCTGTTCAGTTCAGTTCAGTTCAGTCCCTCAGTCGTGTCTGACTCTTTGTGACCCCATGAATTGCAGCACACCAGGCATCCCTGTCCATCACCAACTCCCAAAGTTCACCCAAACTCATATCCATCGAGTTGGTGATGCCATCCAACCATCTTTTTCTCTGTCATCCCCTTCTCCTCCTGCCTCCAAGCCCTCCCAGCATCAGGATCTTTTCCAAAGAATCAACTCTTTGCGTGAGGTGGCCAAAGTATTGGAATTTCAGCTTTAGCATCAGTCCTTCCAGTGAACACCCAGGACTGATCTCCTTTGGAATGGACTGGTTGGATCTCCTTGCAGTCCAAGGGACTTTCAAGAGTCTTCTCCAACACCACAGTTCAAAAGCATCAATTCTTCAGTGCTCAGCTTTCTTCACAGTCCAACTCTCACATCCATACATGACCACTAGAGGAACGGCCGAGAGGAGCTACCCTGTGCTGAGGTCAGTGGCGGCCCCCGAGGAGACACCCGGCGTCCGAGGTCAGGGCGGCAGCTGGGTGGAGCTACCCCGCATCCGAGGTCAGTGGCGGCCGGGAGGAGACACCCCGCGTGGTCCGAGGTCAGGGGCGGCCGGGAGGCGACACCCCGCGTCCGAGGTCAGGGCGGCGGCCGGGAAGAGCTGCCCGACGTCCGAGGCCAGTGACGGCCGGGAGAGGACACCCGGCGTCCGAGGTCAGGGCGGCAGCTGGGTGGAGCCACCGCGCATCCGAGGCCAGTGGCGGCCGGGGGGAGACACCCCGCGTCCGAGGTCAGGGGCGTCTGAGGTCAGGGTGGCAGCTGGGTGGAGCCACCCCGCATCCGAGGCCAGTGGCGGCTGGGGGCAGACACCCCGTGTGGTCCGGGGTCAGGGCGGCGGCCGGGAGGAGCTGCCCCACTTCCGAGGCCAGTGGCGGCCGGGGGGAAACACCCCGCATCCGAGGTCAGGGGCAGTCGGGAGAAGCCACCTCGAGCTAGAGGCCAGGGGCGGTGACCCCGGGGAGCCACCACAAGCCCGAGGCCAGGGGTGGCAGCTGGGAGGGGCCACCTCGAGCCCGGAGCCAAGGGCGGTGACCCTGAGCCTGAGCCCGAGGCCAGAGGCGGCAGCTGGGAGGAGCCACCCACGCCCGAGGCCAGGGCCGGCAGCAGGGAGGAGCAACCCAAGGATCAGCAGGAGGGCCTAGAGGATCTATCCCACGTTGAAGGTCAGGAACAGCCCCTCGTCCAAGGTAAGGAGCCGCGGCTGTGCTTTGCTGAAGCAGCCGTGAAGAGATGCCCCACACCCAAGGTAAGAGAAACCCAAGTAAGATGATAGGTGGTGCAAGAGGGCATCAGAGGGCAGACATACTGAAACCATACTCACAGAAAACTAGTCAATCTAATCACACTAGGACCACAGCCTTGTCTAACTCAATGAAACCAAGCCATGCCTGCAGGGCAACCCAAGGCGGGCGGGTCATGGTGGAGAGGGCTGACAGAACGTGGTCCACTGGAGAAGGGAATGGCAAGCCACTTCAGTATTCTTGCCTTGAGAACCCCATGAACAGTATGAACAGGCAAAATGATAGGATATCAAAAGAGGAACTCCCCAGGTCATTAGGTGCCCAATATGCTACTGGAGATCAGTGGAGCAATAAGTCCAGAAAGAATGAAGGGATGGAGCCAAAGCGAAAACAATACCCAGTTGTGCATGTGACTGGTGATAGAAGCAAGATCCGATGCTGTAAAGAGCAATACTGCATAGGAACCTGGAATGTCAGGTCCATGAATCAAGGCAAATTGGAAGTGGTCAAACAAGAGATGACAAGGGTGAACGTCGACATTCTAGGAATCAGCGAACTCAAATGGACTGGAATGGGTGAATTTAACTCAGATGATCATTATATCTACTACTGCGGGCAGGAATCCCTCAGAAGAAATGGAGTAGCCATCATGGTCAACAAAAGAGTCCGAAATGCAGTACTTGGATGCAATCTCAATTTGCCTAGGAGTCACATTATGAAAAATGTTAGTTCAAGGTCTTATGAGATGAATGTAGGAGTAATTGACACTGTGAGCTTGCCTCCTTATTATTCATTGGGAAGACTGATGCTGAAACTGAAACTCCAATATTTTGGCCACCTGATATGAAGACCCGCCTCACTGGAAAAGACCCTAATGCTGGGAAAGACTGAAGGCAAAAGGAAAAGAGGGAAGCAGAGGATGAGATGGTTGGACTGTACTTGAAGGTCATTTTAAATAGCAAAATCACCAACAAAAAGCACAAAATACAAAAATGTGGCACTAATAGACCACAGAAGGACACAATTACAGTATGAGAGTTGAAACAAGAAAGCTAAATGTTACCTTATTTGACCTCAGCTAGGAATGTGCATATAAAACAACTCAATTTTTTTTTGCTCTGTGCATGCACAGCTCCTTGGTTGACCATAAGATGACAGTAACTATTGACTTCAGAGTTACAAATAAATGTTAGTAAGCTGCTAACTTAGCAAATATGGAACCTTTGAATAATCAGGATTGACTATCAAAGCTGTTGGATATTGAGAGATTGCCACAATTAAAAGCAGAATGATCTATGAATAAATTTATATAAATAAATATATGCAAAATCATGAAAGTGAAAGAGGAGAGTGAAAAAGTTGTCCTAAAGTTCAACATTCAGAAAACTAAGATCATTGCATCCCGTCCTATCACTTCATGGCAAATAGATGAGGAGGGAAACAGTGGAAACAGTGAGAGGCTTTATTTTTTGGGCTCCAAAATCACTGTAGATGGTGATTGCAGCCATGAAATTAAAAAATGCTTACTCCTTGGAAAGAAAGTTATGACCAACCTAGACAGTGTGTTAGAAAGCAGAGACATTACTTTGCCAACAAAGGTCTGTCTAGTCAAGGCTCTGGTTTTTCCAGTAGTCACATATGGATGTGAGTTGGACTATAAAGAAAGCTGAGCACCGAAGAATTGATGCTTTTGAATTGTGGTGTTACAGGAGACTCTTGAGAGTCCCTTGGACTGCAAGGAGATCCAACCAGTCCATCCTAAAGGAGATCAGTCCTGAATGCTCATTGGAAGGACTGATGTTGAAGCCAAAAATAACAATACTTTGGCCACCTCATGCGAAGAGGTGACTCATTGGAAAAGACTCTGATGCAGGGAAAGATTGAAGGTGGGAGGAGAAGGGGTGGACAGAAGATGAGATGATTGGATGGCATCACCGACTCAATGGACATGAATTTGGGGTAAACTCCGGGAGTTGGTGATGGACAGGGAGGCCTGGTGTGCTGCAGTCCGTGGAGCTGCAAAGAGTCAGACACGACTGAGCAACTGAACTGAACTGATATATATAAACACTACATAAATAGTATTAAAAGATACTACAGGTGAGACCTGCAAATTCTGCCCCATGATAGGTAATTAGCAGAAATGCCACTGATGGTTCAAAGAATGGAGCTTCCATAATGGCAGATTATAAGAGTCCTTCATGGAGTCTAGTCCAACCCCTTTCTCTACAAGTCTGCTGACTAAATGATTGGTAGCCAAAGGTGTACAGCTGGTCTTAGATGAGTTCTCTTACAGCCAGGAGTAGCTGCTCAGATTGAGAGAAGACTCAGTCATGGCAGCTCTGTCTAAACACTTCTACAGTCTGTGTGCCTGTGTGCGTGCTAAGTTGCTTCAGCTGTGTCCCTCTCTTTTCGCGTAGCTCATGAGGCTCCTCTGTCCATGGGATTCTCCAGGCAAGAATATTGAATTGGGTTGCCATGCCCTCTTCCAGGGGACCTTCCCAATCCAGGGGTCAACCTTGCATTCCTTATGCCTGTTCCATTGGCAGGTGGGTAGGTTCTTTACTACTTGTATTACCTTGGAACACATTCCAGTATTCTTGCCTGGAAAATTCTATGGACAGAGGAGCCTGGTGGGATACAGTACCAGGATTTGCAAAGAACTGGACCCAAATGAGTGGCTAACACTTTTTACAGTCTAGTCCTAGTCTATTCCCACAGAATTGGCCTGGGAGGTATGAGATATGAGATGGGGATCCCTTGTATCCCGGTCAGTCTAATGAATGCTTGTACCAGAGTGTGAGATCATTGACACTCTGCAGATATCTGATTGCCTCTCCTGCAAAGGAAAAAAATGAAATCGCAAAATGACCACAGGAAGCAACCTTACACCTGTTGATAGAATCCAACTGAGGGTCATCAGACTGAGCAAATGAAAATACAAAATGTCCAGTTAAATGTGAGTGATTTCTAAGTATCTATGCTTATGTATATTGAGATAAAAGAGTATTGCCCGTGCATGCTCAGGCATGTCTGACTCAGTGACTTCAAGGACTGTAGCCCACCAGGCTCCTCTGTCCATGGGATTTTCCATGCAAGAATGCTGGAGTGTGTTGCCATTTCCTTTTCCCAGGGATCTTCCTGACCCAGGGATGGAATCCGTGTCTTCTGCACCTCCTGCATTGCAGGTGAATTCTTTACCACTGAGTCACCTGGGAAGCCCCAAAATATTGCATAAGACATGCTTATACTAAAATATTTGCTGTTTATCTGAAATAAGTATAAAAATATCTAAATTTCATCCTTCTTTTAAAAATTATATTTCCCTTATGTTGTTTGAAGTTATTTATTTCACAAGATTTACTTAGAAAATCTTGTCTCACAGTTACAGTCTATGTTTAATTTATATTGTGACATAGCTTGTACAGTGGTGCACATCCATTTTTTTGTCTCTTACCTTGTCCACTGAGCATTTATTTATGAAAAAACACATTCAATACTAACATTATGGGCCAATATGTACTTGCATGGGCTTCCCTGATGGCTCAGACAATAAAGAATCTGCCTGCAATGTGGGAGACCTGGGTTCAATTCCTGGCTTGGGAAGATCCCCTGGAGCAGGGAATGGTGACTCACTTGCCAATGGCAAGTATTCTTGTCTGGAGAGACCCACGGACAGAGAAGCCTATCAGGCTACAGTCCATGGGGATGCAAAGAGTCAGACACGACTGAGTGACTAAAACACATAGACACACACACACACACACACACACACATGTACTTGCATAAACTCTAAGAATCAGTCTTGAAATTTGGTTTATTGAAGCACAAAATACCATCTTTCAATGCATAACATGCTTTTCCATTCTTCAGGATTATATTTCATCCCTTGATTGGTGATTTTTAAAAGTGCTGCCTACTTACAAAAGCATTGTTGTTGATGTTTAATCCTTTTTTCCAGTTGTTCTACTTGTTCACATGCTGGAAGAGTATTTAGAAATATCTGTAGATTAAAAAAATAAAACTCTTCAAGGGATAAAGTCATTTTACAAGCCATCATGACAAGTATCATAATAATTATTCACTGCAAGTTGGAATTTTTTTCCTTTGCATAAGTGTTATTCACTCAGTCGTATGCAACTCTTTGTGACCCTATAAACTGTAGCCGCCAGGCGCCTCAGTCCACAAAATTCTCTAGGCAAGATTACTGAATTGGGTTGCCACTCCCTTCTCCAGGGGATCTTCCCAACCCAGGGATCAAACCTGCCTTGCAGACAGATTCTTTACCATCTGAGTGGCCAGGGAAGCCTTTCTTTTACATAGGTAGTATAATATCCCTTTTATAAACAGTCTTGATACTTAAAGGGATAAATTTTCCTATAACTCTTTCTTTAATGCATTCTACAATTTCCTTCAAGGATTGGAGTACTTCAATAACACTGCTCTACTTTCAATTTGCGTAATCCTAGTAATAAACAGATATTGAAAAGTATGATCAACAAATAAGTATGATTCACTCAATGGATAATTTTAAAAGACAACCAAAATTTTGGGAGACTTTGATTCAGAATTAAAGTATGATTTAAGTGCTTCAAATTAACTTAGGATGTTTTCAAATAACTGTTCAAGAGAGCCAATGAGTTTTGGATGTAAGAAAACTGAAGATTGCTGAATGCCAGCAGTACCACAAAAATCCTTAAAAAAAAACTTCTCAGAACTTTATTTTTTAGAGCAATGTTACATACATAACAGCCCAGTAAGGAATTAGGCAAAATAACTATGGAAGATGGTATGGTGATTCCTTAAAAAACTCAGAATAAACCACCATATGACCCAGCAATCCCACTCCTAGACATATACTCTGAGGAAACCAAAATTGAAAAAGACACATGTACCCCAATGTTCATTGCAGCACTATTTACAATAGCCAGAACATGGAAGCAACCTAGATGTCCATCAAGAGATGAATGGATAAAGAAGCTGTGGAACATATGTACAATGGAATATTACTCAACCATAAAAAGGAACACATTTGAGTCAGTTCTAACAATGTGGTTGAACCTACAGCCTATTATACAGAGTGAAGTAAGTCAGAAAGAGAAATTTAAATATCGTATACAGACACATGTATGTGGAATCTAGAAAGATGATACTGATAAATTTATTTGCAAGACAGCAGTAGAGAAACAGACATACAGAACAGACCTATGCACATGGAGGGAGGGAAGGAGGGAGAGAGTGAGATGTATGGAGAGAGTAACATGGAAGCTTATACTACCATATGTAAAATAGATAGGGAATTTGCTGTATGACTTACGAAACTCAAACAGGTGCTCTGTGACAATCTAGAAGGGTGGGATGGGGAGGGAGATGGGAGGGAGGTTTGGGAGGGGGGGGACATGGGTATAGCTATGGCTAATTCTTGTTGATGTTTGACAGAAAACAAAAAAATTCTATAAAGCAATTATCCTTCAATTAAAAAATAAAGTGGCAAAAAATTAAAAAAAAAAGAAGTCAGGCAAATATTTGAACAATAAGAAGGAGCAACTGATACCTGCCGGGCTGGATGAAGCACAAGTTGGAAATCAAGATTGCTGGGAGAAATATCAAGAACTTCAGATATGCAAATGACACCACCCTAATGGCAGAAAGAGAAGAACTAAAGAGCCTCCTGATGAAAGTGAAAGAGGAGAGTGAAAAAGCTGGCTTAAGACTCAACTTTCAGAAAACTAAGATCATGGCATCCAGTCCCATCACTTCATGGCAAATAGATGGGGGAACAATGGAAACAGTGACAGACTATTATTTTGGACTCCAAAATCACTGCAAATTGTGACTGTGGCCATGAAATTAAAAGACACTTGCTCCTTGGGAAAAAAAAAACTATGACCAACCTAGACAGCATATTAAAAAGCAGAGACATTGCTTTGCCAACAAAGTTCTATCTAGTCAAAGCTATGGTTTTTCCAGTAATTATGCATGGATGTGTGAGTTGGACTATAAAAAAGGCTGAGTGCTGAAGAATTGATGCTTTTGAACCGTAGTGTTGGAGAAGACTCTTGAGAGTCCCTTGGACTGCAAGGAGATCCAACCAGTCAATCCTAGAGGAAATTAGTCCTGAATATTCACTGGAACTGAACTGAACTGAACTGATTCACTGGAAGGACTGATTTTGAAGGTGAAACTCCAACGCTTTGGCCACCTGATGCTAGGAAAGTTTGAAGGCGGGAGGAGAAGGGGATGAGAGAGGATGAGATGGTTGGATGGCATCCCCAACTCAATGGACATGTTTGAGTAAGCTCAGGGAGTTGGTGATGGACAGGGAAGCCTGGCATGCTGCAGTCCATGGGGTTGCAAAGAGTCAGATATGACTGAGTGACTGAACTGAACTGATAACCTGCAACAGTGTGGATGAATCTTGAATGCAGTAAACTAGGTGAAAGAAGTCAGACTCAAAAGACTACATACTATACAATTTCATTCATACAACATTTTAGACAAGGCAAATTGATAAGGACAGAAATCACATCAGTGGTTGCTAGTTGTTTGTTTTCCAACTATTTTAGATCCATCCATTTTGATATGCAGAGTTCTAGTTTTTTCCTTTTTAACTGCAATCATACAAGTATATCATTCTTCATTTATCTAGTCCCCTACTGATGGACATTTATATTGTTCCCATCTTTTTGCTAATACAACAAAGAATGACTGTCATTGTGCATATCTTTCAAAATAAAAAAATTAAATTTTATTGGACTATAGTTGAGTTCAAAATGAAAAATGTTTAAATCTACTCTGAAAACTGAAACTGAAGTCTCTCAGTCGTGTCCGACTCTTTGTGATCCCATGGACTGTAGCCTACCAGGCTCCTCAGTCCATGGAATTTTCCAGGCAAGAGTACTGGAGTGGGTTGCCATTTCCTTCTCAAATACACAATACAATATTATTATCTTTGCTGAATCTTACATCCCCAGGACTTATTTTTTTATAACTGGAAGTCTGTATCTTTTGACCCATTCACTATTTTCACCTATCTTGCACTCTTTACCTCTGGCAACCACCGATCTACTCTCCATATCTATAAGCTTGGTTTTTCTTGTTTTTGTTGTTGTCTTTTAAAAAATTTTCACATATATGTGAGATAATATGGTATTTGTCTTTTTCTCTCTGACATTTCTTAGCATGATGCATTCAAGGTTCATTCATGTTGTCACAGATGGCAAAATTTCCTTTTTTTTTTCAAGATTGCTTTGGCTTTTTGGGGTCTTTTGTTGTTCCATATGGGCTCTTCTGATGGCTCGGCAGGTAAAGAATCTGCTTGCAATGCAAGAGACACAGGAGTTCCATACAAATTTTAGGATTGTTTGTTCTATTTCTGTGGAAAATGCTATTAGAATTTTGTTGGGGATTGCATCAGACCTACAGATTGTTTTGGGCAGTATGGACATTTTGACAATATTAATTCTTTAAATCCACGAGCATAGAATATTTTTCTACATATTTATGTCTTCTTCAATTTCTTTTAGTAATGTCTTATAATCTTCAGGGAAGGGAAAGTCGCTCAGTCGTGTCTGACTCTTTGCGACCCCATGGACTGCAGCCTACCAGGCTTCTCAGTCCATGGGATTTTCCAGGCAAGAGTACTGGAGTGGGTTGCCATTTCCTTCTCCAGGGGATCTTCCCGACTCAGGGATCGAACCCAGGTCTCCCGCATTGTAGGCAGACGCTTTACCCACTGAGCCACCAGAGAAGCCCTATAATCTTCAAGGTAGATGTATTTCACCTCCTTGGTTAAATTTATTCCTAGACATTTTATTCTTTCTGATGCAATTGTAAGTGGGCTTGTTTTCTTAACTTCTCTTTTTGACAATTCTCACAAAAATCGTTTAATTGCTCAGTTTGAACAATATAAACGCTGCATTCATGCCAATGACTTCCATGTTAATAGAAAGGACATTAGATGCTGTTTGAGCAGCATTTTGCACAAGTGGCAGGATAGCCAACAACTTCCATTCATGTTTGCTTCAACTTTGAATGAACATTGTCTGCACGTTCAGGCAAATATCTAGCAAAATTTCTCATTAATTCCTAAGGCAATAATAGAACCTTTCTGAAGTCTCATTTCAAAAAGATTTTACTCACAGTTGCCTTGTAAGTAACACGCTTTTCATGAAAAAAGTATTGTACAATGGAACCTATTTTCCGCATTATGGCTACTTGTGTCTGTATATTGTAAAAATATAAGACTTTAGATCTTCCATAAGCTCTGCAACAATAAGTGGAACTATTATATTTTTTACTGTTGTAGTAGATTTCATCTTGATAATTTGTTTGTAATTTTGGAATCAGAAAATACTTCTGGTAGCAGCACATTTTAACATTTATTTGAGCTATTGTTGTTTAGTCACTAAGGTGTCTGACTCTTTGTGACCTGAAGGACTGTAGCCTGCCAGTCTCCTCTGTCCATGGGATTCTCCAGGCGAGAATACTGGAGTGGGGTGCCATGCTCTCCTTAAGTGGATCTTCCCAACCCAGGGAGCAAACCCAGGTCTCCCGCAATACAAGCAGATTCTCTACCGTCTGAGCCACCAGGGAAGCCTCTTTTGAGCAGCAAGCTGATGATATCCAATATGGAAAGCATTGCATAAAGCCATCCTCTGTGATTATTTTATCTTTCTTATCTGGGAATGTCTCATAAAAATGTATTGTCTGGTCACATCTTTGGCAGTAGTTGAGGAAATTCTGTTTCTTATGTTCAGTTATCATTTTATACTGATTTATACCTACCTTTCTACAACTTTTAAAACATTAACAATTGGGAACCGTACAGACAATGTCCAGAGGATTTTTCCTCATTTAATAATGTTCACTGATCAGAAAATTTATCACAAAATTTAGATTATGTTTTGGCATTTGGGGATTCAAATACACACAACTTAAAGAGCAACCATAGCAAGGAATGAAAATTGAATTTGATGACATTACAGTCATGATGAGCATATGTTTTTCATTCACAGAACTCATAACTAGCTATAAGCAGGGGTTGAACAATTGAAAGAGTTGCAAACTTGTGAACTAACAATTCAGTCAGTCCAGTCACTCAGTTGTGTCCTACTCTTTGCAATCCCATGAACTGCAGCACGCCAGGCCTCCCTGTCTATCACCAACTCCCGGAGTCCACCCAAACCCATGTCCATTGAGTCAGTGATGCCATCCAACCATCTCATTCTCTGTTGGCCCCTTCTCCTCCTGCCTTCAATCTTTCCTAGCATCAGGGTCTTTTCAAATGAGTCAGCTTTTCACATCAGGTGGCCAAAGTATTGGAGTTTCATCTTCAAAATCAGTCTTACCAATAAACACCCAGGACTGATCTCCTTTAGAATGGACTGGTTGGATCTCCTTGCAGTCTAAGGGACTCTCAAGAGTCTTCTCCAACACCACAGTTCAAAAGCATCAATTCTTCGGTGCTCAGCTTTCTTCACAGTCCAACTCTCACATCCATACATGACCACTGGAAAAACCATAGCCTTGACTAGACGGACATTTGTGCACAAAGTAATGTCTCTGCTTTTTATATTCTGTCTAGGTTCGTCATGGCTTCCCTGGTGGCTCAGACAGTAAAGCGTCTGCCTGTAGTGCGGGAGGCCTGGGTTTCATCCCTGGGTTGGGAAGATCCCCTGGAGAAGGAAATGGCAACCCACTCCAGTACTCTTGCCTGGAAAATTCCAAGGACTGAGGAGCCTGGTAGGCTACAGTCCATGGGGTCACAAAGAGCCGGACATGACCGAGTAACTTCACTACTACTCACTAGGTTGGTCATAACTTTCCTCCCAAGGAGTAAATATCTTTTAATTTCAAGGCTGCAATCACCATCTGCAGTGATTTTGGAGCCCAGAAAAATAAAGTCAGCCACTGTTTCCCCATCTATTTACCATGAAGTGATGGGACCAGATGCCATGATCTTAGTTTTCTGAATGTTGAGTTTTAAGCCAACTTTTTACTCTCCTCTTTCACTTTCATCAAGAGGCTCTTTAGTTCTTCTTCACTTTCTGCCATGAGGGTGGTATCATCTGCATATCTGAGGTTATTGATATTTCTCCCGGCAATCTTGATTCCAGCTTGTGCTTCTTCCAGCCCAGCGTTTCTCATGATGTACTCTGCATATAAGTTAAATAAGCAGGGTGACAGTATACAGCCTTGACGTACTCTTTTTCCTATTTGGAACCAGTCTGTTGTTCTACGTCCAGTTCTGACTGTTGCTTCCTGACCTGCATACAGATTTCTCAAGAGGCAGGTCAGGTGGTCTGGTATTCCCATCTCTTTCAGAATTTTCCAGTTTATTGTGATCCACACAGTCAAAGGCTTTGGCATAGTCAGTAAAGCAGAAATAGATGTTTTTCTGGAACTCTCTTGCTTTTTTGATGATCCAGTGGAACTAACAATAAATAGAACCCAATATATGGCATAAAAAGATGAACTTTCCTTTCACTTACAAGGAAGAGTTGAATGTATGGTGGCTCAGAGGTTAAAGCATCTGCGTGGAATGCGGGAGACACAGGTTCGATCCCTGGCTTGGGAAGATCCCTGAAGGAAATGGCACCCCACTCCAGTACTCTTGCCTGGAGAATCCCATGGAGGGAGGAGCCTGGTAGGCTGCAGTCCATGGGGTCGCAAAGAGTCAGACACGACTGAGCGACTTCACCTTCCTTTCGCTTACAAGGAAGAGTTGGATGTATAAGGCACAGCGTTACTGAGTTAATGTTCTGGGAAGCCTGGCTTTGAGGGATTGGTGGATTTCAGAAACGAGGAGGTTCCACTAGCAGATGTGCTAGTGCGGTCACAGGAATGAGGCACTTACTGATTGGCTGTTGTCTAGACACATGGGGTTGTCACTGTTTGGATGAATTTTGGAAGCTTAGATGTCATTGGTTTGCTAACTTTCAGAAGAAGTTATGAAGTTAGGTTCTTGGTGATTGGATGATTTTCAGAACATGTTGTTGTTGTTGTTCAGTCACTAAGTCCTGTCCAGACTCTTTGTGACCCCAAGGACTGTATGTAGCACATCAGGCTTCTCAGCACTGATCTATGATTAACTAGTGATGATTGCTGGTTTATGACTTGGGACTTTGGCCAAAGAAAAATCTTTTCTTATACATTAAAAAATATTCATTTTTTAAAATAGATTTTTCTGATATGGACCATTTTAAAAATCTTTATTGAATTTGTTACAACATTGCTTCTGTTTTACTTTTTTTTTTTTTTTGGCTCCTGGGCATGTGGGATCTTAGCTCCCCAACCATGGATTAAACCCACACCCCCCTGCATTGGAAGGCAAGGTCTTGGATTGCCAGACAAGTTCTAAAAAGTATGTATTTTAGTTCTAAGTCCCTTCTTTTGGGACTCAGAGGAATGATTTTGGGCTACCGCGGCCCTTTAAGAGATTTGAGCACCAATTACTGTAGTGGAAAAATAGCTTTTTGTAATTATCAAGAAGAGCTGAATATAGGATATTTAGGTAGACCTGACAGAATCCATATTGGAAGCAGGAAATGTCATTTAAATACAGGACATGTCCTGTGTATTCAGGACTTTAGGCAACTCAGCTCCAGCCGCATCTCTGGCCCTGCTTCTCTGTCATCTTCCAGAGTCTCAAAGGTTTTTAAAGAGGCCAGCTCAAGGCAAAGGTGGATAGTTTGAGAAATCTCAAAAAGAGACACTGAGAAATTCGGATGGAATAGTGATGTGATTAGAATTGCGTTTTAGAAAAATCACTCAGGTATCAGAGTGAGAGATTCAGGACTAGGGCTCAGAGACTGGAACCAGGCATGCCTGTTAGATTTAGCAATCAGGACAAGAAAAATTAGTAATTTACTTTTGTATTACATAAAGTAACCATCAAAGTTTGAAATTTTATTTATATTTGATTTAAAAGACATCACTTTGCCAGTAATCCCAGGAGAGTTTGGGCAATGACAAAGTGAAAACTCAGACTTGGCAAAGAATCATGAAATTCATAATAGCTTCTCTTATGCGGAGTCATGTGTTGTGTGGGACCCTGAGTGGTTTTCCATACATTACCGTCATGGTGTCATTATGAAGAATCATAATTTAGTGATCCTTAATTTCGTTCAGTGGCTAAGAGCCAGGTTCTAAGGTCAGAATTCTGGGGTTCAGGTCTGGGTTCTGTCATCCATTGATTTTGCCACCTTAGGATCCACTTTCTTCATTCCTATGATGGAGATAAAATAGTGTTATCTAGTTTAAGGACTACATGAGATAAGGGGTTTCGGTTCCTCTGTGCAGGGTATATCCTGTTATACGTGCTCAATGTGCTAGCTGTTATTACAACATAATATTACAGATGAAGAAACTGAATCTTAGAAAATTTAGGTTACGTTTCCAAGGTCATATAGGAAAAGGCAGGAGTTTGAACAAGATATATCTGACTTCACATCTTCAAATCTATATCATTACTCTCCACTAGTTCTCAGTATCTGAGTCACAGGTCTGGAGAAAATAAAATACATACCCATGTATTTTAAAATTGAAGTTATTTTTTCTTTTCATAGAAGAAAAAATTATGTGGTCTAGCAGTTTCTGTCTCAGTCTTAAGACAGTGGAAGCCAAGACGGACAACAGTCTATTACTTGTGGTTCAGCTATAATGTCTTCTTTAATTAATCTATTTCAGAGTACATTATGCCAACTAGAGCCTTAGTAGAAATAGAATATGGAATCTGGAAGAAATGGTTACCACTTTTTAAAAGACTATGGCTGTTTAAAAAAATTAATACTCTATCCAATTTTCAAATTGCACTGACAGTAATTCAATATTGAGCAGTTGAATTGAAGGTTTTTGCCATTTAAACTTCCACCAGTCAAAGATGCCCCACAGGGATGTTGTACATCTGCTCACACAGGGAAAGCCTACTCAAGTGGCTTCTGCTGGTTTGTGAACTAGTTTGAGCCAACTTAAAATAATTCTAGTTGGAACATTTCTGTCTGTGTCTATACTGCTATTGCTATTCTTGCCTTAGTTTGACATTTGGCTCAGCTCTTGTTTATCCAAATTTAAGAAAACAGGAAGACAGCTCAAAGTCGTGGTAATAGAGTCGCCTCTAGATTAAGAGTTCTAGCCCAAACTCTTCCTTTAAGAACAGAATGACAATCCTAACTGAGGGCTTATAGATAAGTTTTTTAGTTACTAACTTGGTGCAGATTTCCAAGCCCAGATCTTAAATTTTACTTATTTGGTTTTCATAATAAATTAAAGTTTATGTTCCCCTTTGGGGAGGCCTTATTAAAACCATGACTTTAACTTCTCAAGTCACAGAATTGGAAATGGGTTAATTATTTTTTTCCCCTAACAGCTTCACCAAGGTATAATTGACAGAATAAAATGTATGTATTTCAAGTGTATAATTTGATGTTTTGACATATGTACTCACCCATGAAACAATCACCACAATTAAGACAGTCAAAAGTATCCATCAAATTTCCTCATGACCCCTTTAAAATCCCTTCTCTGATACTCTGGTTTCTCTTCATATCATATAAATCTTTTGCCTTTTAAAATCCTTTTAAAATTCTCTCTGCATACCCCCACCCCACCCCACATGAAGTTATTGATGTATTTCCTTTCACTGTAGCTTACAATGTGTGGTAGGAAAAAATTTAAGGTGACCTGCAATGATCCTCACCTTTTTATAATCCTCTCTTCTTTGTGGAGAGAACTTATAAATATGATGAATTATCATTTCCATGATTATGTCATTATTTGGCAAAAACGATTTGGCAGATGTAATCAAGTTTATTAATCAGTTGATTTTGAGATAAAGAGGTTATTTTGATGAGACTGATGCTGGGAGGGATTGGGGGCAGGAGGAGAAGGGGACAACAGAGGATGAGATGGCTGGATCGCATCACCAACTCGATGGACATGAGTTTGGGTGAACTCCGGGAGTTGGTGATGGATGGGGAGGCCTGGTGTGCTGCAATTCATGGGATCGCAAAGAGTCGGACACGACTGAGCGACTGAACTGAATTGAGTGAGCCAAATGAGCCTTCTAAAAGCAAAGGTATACTTGGCAACTTGTTAGGCAGCAAGAGAAGATGAATACAGATTTTCACACATGAAAGTGGGATGCCGCCATAAGAAATTCTTAAAATATGGGAGTGGAATTGGAATCAGAAAGTTGGCAGAGGCTGGAGAAATGGTAGTAGAAATATAGATGTTAAAGATGTTGCTGGTAAGATCTCAGGATAAAGTGAGAAAGACATTACTGGAATTTGGAGGAAGAGGATTCCTATCATCCTTGCAGCAGAAAACTTAGCCGAATTGTGTCCTTCTGTGGTATGGAAAGCAGAGCTTGTAAAAAACGAACTTGGACATAAACGATTTTTGAGCCAAGTTTGGAAGATGCTACCTGGCTTCTTCTTGCTGCTTATAATATGTGAGAGAAATACATTGAGAGAAGATCTGTTAAAGGGAAAAGAACCAGGACCTGAAGGTATTGAAAGGTGTCTGCCTATCCAAATGGCAAAAGCTGTTAAAATTAAGAGATTCACTATCAGGAAAGAATGACCTAGAAAAAAGGCTGAGAGTGTGACGCTACAATCCTTCGCTGCAATCTGGGAAGGTTATTAATAACAAAAGATCAGAATACTCACATTAATTCAAATTAAAAAGCAAAAGAAGGCAGGTTCAGTTCCCTAACCTTGACTGATATCTGTGTGTGAGTAAGGGTATCATGTTGCTCCCAGGAGTGACTTAAGACTCCTTAAAATTTGGTTAGGTCTTTAAGCCACTCATACAAACATGCCGCTTAAATAAGGACAAAGTACTTGCTATGAAAACACAGCTTCAAGGCAAATCCCCTTTCCATTCCCTCCACTCCATTTCAACTTTACCGCTTTCCCTATTATAGTTCTATATCTAAATTGTGGAGTATTCACTGTTGGGTAGTATTAACTTACTTGATTTACATCCTTCGGTATTATGACTAGGCTTCTCCGTCCGTAGGATTCTCCAGGCAAGAATACTGGAGTGGATTGCCATTTCCTTCTCCAGGGGATCTTCCCGACCCAGGGATCGAACCCAGGTCTCCCGCATTGGAGGCAGATGCTTTAACCTCTGAGCCACCAGGGAAGCCCATGACAGTAAAAGAACTGGAATATTTTGAACAAGTACGCAGAGAGACATAAACTGTCAAGGTTTTCAATGTACAGATTGGAGAACTGGTTTAGGGATTCACCTTCTTTATAGCATACATTTGGGGTTCAAGAGAATGGCAAGTTCAAGTGCCAAAACTTCTGCTAGAATTAAGGTCTGGCTTTCTATGTTGTCCTGCACAACTAGTACAAAGAACTGAGAGATAATGGAGAGCTAGATCCACTGGAGGTATGCACTTTTGCAATCTAGCTACCTTATGATAAGTTTTAGTATTTTGAATATTTATTTTTAAAATTTAGTTTGAATACTAAGTTGATACATTTTAAAAAAACCTCACATTACAGTTTATTTAGGTCAGGAAGATTTCTTGGGAGTTACTATTTATAGATTGTTAAAGACCCCTTAGGCAACATCAAGGCTGTTGCATGTGGACAGTTTCTTGAATTATAGCACAGAGACGTTAATACCTACCTCAGGAATGATAGGGGTCTTAAATAGGCAGTATATTTACTAAAGAAACCTAGAGTTTTCTTAGATTGCCAACCTTTGGAAGACAAGAAATGTCAGGGTGACAGAGTTTAAGTGGCTCTTTTCAGATATGCGACACTGATGGTCTATATTTAAGATGCAGAACAGCCTTCCAGGAGCTATTTAATTAAGTGAAAGTAAGTCTAGTTCCTTTGGAATCGAATGGTGCTGTGAGCAAATACATATCAGCAAATGAAGGAAGTGGGGGAAGTTATTATGTGCTTCATAGACATGGTGACACTTTATAACCCTGTATCAAGGATCCAAACAGTGATTGGTTGAGATAATTATCAAACTGACTTTAAATTTCGGCAGAAACAAAATTGTCATGCAAAAGTCCAGGACAGTGTGCCACTCTCAGTCCTCAAAGAGAAAGATAAGAAATTCTGGATTTTCAAAGTCCCTTTGAAGGCTTTTAAGGTAAGCTGGAACATCTTCTTTACTCAGAACCAACTGAGGCCTTTAGAAAGAAATTCCAGTTTCAGAGAAGCCAATTTGATTTTTAAAAATGAATAACCCTTATGGGTTTTCATATTTCATAAGGGATTTTTTGCTTCCCTTTGACTTGTTGAATCCAGACTATGTTTTAAAAGATAATAGAAAATTATATGATAAGGGTTGCTCACTCCACCTCTCAAAATATTGTATCACTGAAGAATGAGACTTTTTTTCATAGCCAGTATGTTAAAATATCAGTTGCTAATAGTCAGAAAAAGTATATTAAGATGAAGCACAGATTTTATATTTAACATTTTAATATCAGAATGAATGATTTGAATATTTTATACATAATTCACCAAATCTCCATTGCTGATATTTTTATCCACAAAAAAAAAAACATCTTTAAGGACCTTGAATCTAGTTAAAGTCCTTTTTTAAGCCTCATCATTGCAATATAAAGTGTGAGAGGATTTAAGGGAAAAAGAAAGAAACAATCTCCTTCAAATAGTAACATTTAAATGTTAACTCTGTTAAGAAATAAACATGGATTTGAGAATTTGATTTAACACGTTGCGTGATTGTGTGCAGGCTCAGTCATGTCCGACTCTTTGCAACCCCGTGGACTGTAGCCCATCAGCGTCCTCTGTCCATGAGATTCTCCAGGCAAGAATACTGGAGTGGGCTGCCATTTCCTTCTCCAGGGGATCTTCCCGACCCAGGGACTGAACCATGTTTCCTGGGTCTCCTGCATTGGCAAGTGGTTTGATGCACTAAATTACATTTATTCCAAAGTTTGACTAATCCAGTCAGTGACAATTTCCATGAGGCCAGGGTTCTTATCTGGTCCCAGGGCTCAATATCTGGCCCACATTAGGCCTTCAAACAGTTTTTGAATGAATGAATAAATCTCAATCTACATTTAATTTTTTGGTCCCTGAAAAATCAACCTTTGGCCTAAAAATTATAATTATTATTTTGCTAATTGACAGTAGGGTTTTAAAACTAGCTTATAATATTTCTACTTAGGATGTCTGGAGAGTCTACTTCTGCACACACTTTTTCTGTTTCATGATATAATGATAGTTTTGGGAAATAAAAGACACGTTACTAAAAAAATGGCAAACTGAGGTAGAAACTTGGTACTTACCTGCTTTGATTAGTTTTGATAAACATTAGACAACCCAGATATAAATATCTACCAGGTGACTCAGTGGTAAAGAATCTACCTGAGATACAGGAGACGTAGGTTCAAACCCTGGGTCAAGAAGATCCCTTGGAGAAGGAAATGGCTACCCACTCCAATATTCTTGCCTAGAGAATTCCATGAACAGAGGAGCCTGGTGGGCTGCAGTTGCAAAGAGTTGGACACGACCAAGCAACTAACACTTGGACTTTGAAACAGGGCTTTAGTTAAACTTGCTTTTCAAGGTTTTATTAACTTGTTCAAGTTAACTAAGTAAAATCTCATTTTATTGGTGATAATACATGAAACCATCTGAAGGGGGTTCACACAATCCCAAAGCCTCTGCTTTCAGGCTGATAAAACTGAGGCCATTTCTATAGTGTCTTTCATGCCTTTTCCTTACCTGTGGATACAGTGACAAGGCACGCTGTGCGTAGAGCAATTGTTCTAGAGTAGATCTCAAAGAGAACTAAAGTGGTCAGGTTGATGGACTGCAGTTTAGAAATGGGATACATGTAACTCTGGCCTTCACTATAAGTTCCTTTCCAGGAGATCACGTGTCCTCCAAACCATAGTGTAGACTGGTCTTCTCTAGGGTCTATGTAATAAATATATTTGGGACTGCAGAGGACCTTATAGCCTCTGCTTACTAAACTGCTGCTTTTTCACATCCATGCCCCAGAGCTCTACATGATGCTGTCCTGAGGTCCCATCAGCCTCATTTTTAATCTCTAGCATTTTTAAGGAAGTTTAGCTACTTTTGGTTTTCTGCTGAACAGATCTAAGGGTAAAGTAAGCACATTTCCCCCACCTCCTCAGTAGCTCTGAAACTGGATTTTCTCCTCTGTGAAAAGGGCCAATTCTTCTAAGACAGTTGATATTCATGGAGGCTTTATTATGCTTCCCCTCTCAACATTAAATTCAATCTAGGCTATCTTATGATTTACAGTATTATAATCTCAAAATCCAGTGGGAGTGCATGAAATAGAAGTAAAATTCTTCCTTCCTTTCTATAGGACTAGCATCATTATGTCAAGAAATACAGTTTGTCGTAAATAGCTATTTAAAATTTTGATTCTCATGAGCTCAGTATCTATCTCAATATACACAAAATGTATGCTAGACTGATTCTGAAGGTGAATTCTAACAGGAGTGAAGGATCGAGTCTTCAGAAGTCCCACATAATAATTGCCATCATTTATTAAGAGATGGTTAAATAGCCGGAACGATGCTACACGCTGCTTACAGTAGTGTTTATTTATCCACAGTGTTCACAAAATGGCTTTTGCTATGCTATGCTTTAGAATACTGTGATCACCAAGACAGTCTCCTGGACCTCAGGAGCTCTCAGTAGGGCAGAGGAACATACAAGTAGCTGCCAGTCTACTCGAAACAGTGAAACCAGCTGAGTGCTGGCAGTACAGTGCTACCAGCTTCTGCCAGGTAGAAGGAGGAGAGAGACATCAAATAACCTTCAAAAAATTTGGCTGTACCCCGTGGCATTCAGGACCCTAGTTCCCCAATCAGGTATCGAACCTGTGCCTCCTCATTGGAAGGGAGAGCCTTAAACTCTGGACCATCAGCAAAATCCCACCAAATGCGCTTTGACTTGGAGCCAGAGAAAGCTTCTCAGAGAAAAATCTTCTGCTAAGATAATTGGGATAACCCTACAGCGCAGCTATTATTATCCTAGACCAAGGACTCAAATGCTTAAGAAACCTACTTAAATTCTTCAAGCTCGCACATCAAGTAACAAAGATAGAATTGGAACGTAGGTCTCTGCATCCAAACTCCATATCCTTTCGTCTTCGTGCTGGCAATTTCTTTTCTGTACAGTCTAGCGTAGCCCAGACACATGTGGATTTGGGGTGGGAATCATAAATCCTTCATCTATTAAGCATACTCTTAGCAGAATGGAGAAGGAAATGGCAACCCACTCCAGTGTTCTTGCCTGGAGAATCCCAGGGACGGGGGAGCCTGGTGGGCTGCCGTCTATGGGGTCGCACAGAGTCGGACACAACTGAAGTGACTTAGCTCTACCTAACTTAGCTTAGCAGAATTAGTTGATCCTTGATGAAAACCATTCAGAAGAGATGTTATTGCCAGAAGGAACAGCAGAAGGAGAAAGTTATAGTTATGGCTTTTGAAACTGTCTGGCTGTACGCCTTCACTGGAAAAGCACAGAGTTAAGCAGCTCATCATCACGCTGAGCTGGATAATGCCCTTGAGTGTCTGTGACCCCATTCCTGGTGTGTACTGACCACAGACAACATGTGTGTACTCAGGTGTGTACTGGAACACTGAGTCTTGGCAGCTTCTTCTCATGTTGTGGTCATACTCCTTACCTAGGAAAGAGGCACACACTTAGAGACCAAAATAATACATTATATGGTTATCATCTTTTGCTTTATAAGTAATTTTTTACTGTTCTTTTTTCTTCCATAACAGCCACTGATTAACATTCCTATAGAAAATGAAGATCATTGTATATTTTTGCATTTGGGCAGTAGCATGGGCCATTCCAGTAAGTATGCCTTCCTCAAAAAAAACCTTCTTACTTTACTATCTCTCTTAATACACACACATACATGTGTATACACACACATATGTGTACACACACACACATATATGTGTGTGTATTTTTTTCTTGAGATCTTGCAGATCAGCTGAGCCTAAACTTTTAGATTTGCATGAAAGACTTTATAGGACCTGTTCGGGGTCTCAACAAAACTAAATATGCACTCCAACACATGCTCCCAGTCTTCTAATTCAAACTTCTGTCTTGCTGGAAGGATTGTTATTTTTTAAATTCATTCAGATTAATTTACATTTAATGCTTAGAAGTTGTGGAGCCTGTCCATCTTTGCTCATGCCCTGTGAATTTCATTCTAATTATCAATGAAGCCTTGTTTAAGAAGGTTTCAAGAAAGAAGAATAGGAAAAAAATCACATTTTTTCCAGCAAAGGGAAAACTAATGTTTCACTCAGAAAGTTAAAATTGAAAGATTAACACCAACAAAGATAAATTAGGAAAATTAAGTCATTTGTAATTTTATTAGCCAGCTGCTGCAGTTGCCATTTTGATATGCTTTCCTCATGGTATTTCTGTAGTTGAGAATTTGTTTAACTGTTTCTGTTGTGCCCCTGAAGGGCACAGAAGTAGCATAGACTTGCCTTTGTTTCTGCCCTGGTTTTGGTCAGACCTACTATTCTCTTAGGGGTTTTGGCCAAGATAATTCTTAGGGTGGATCTGATGCTGCTGCAAGAAACTTGTCAGACAGAAACACCAAAGGTCTGTCTCCTCATTTTTACTTCAATGTCATTTTTATTTAAATTTATTTATGTATTGTTTATTTACAATATTATATTAGTTTCAAGTATGCAGCATAGTGATTCAGTATTTTTACAGATTATACCTTATTAAAAGTTATTACAGTGACTATAGTTCTCTGTGCTACACAATATATCCTTGTTGCTCGTTTATTTTTTTTAGGTAATCTTTCTTTTTTATTTTTAAAATTATGTAAGTGTGATAACACATTTACAGGCTGTCTCCTCATCTTTAATAAAAGACTATTCCCTTTCTAGTGTTGAGATAAGTGATCTGGTTAAAACCTTGGTAAAATTGGTAATATTATCATGAAAAATATCTATATGCCAAGTTTAAATTCATGGAATTCATGTAACAAGGCACTTTTCTTTTGTACCCAATTAGATCATACTTTGGCCTTTGTGTTATATCTTTTTTTCTTCATTTAGGGATAATATGTGTGTGCATGTGTCTGTGCACATGTGTGTGAGCACATGTGTGCACACATGTACACAAAACAAGAATATTTTCAATTTCCAGTATTTTCACTTTGGTAGGTCCCTCAAATCAAGCCGTTGGAGAGACATGCTGTTGACAAAACTGTGAATTTAAATCTTCTAGCAAAATCGAAAGTGCCAATACAGGTATAAGATGTAAAATGTATTTCTAAACTCTTTTAGATTCCATTAACTTGCAGAAAATCGATGCTCATCTTTTCAGTTTGCTTTACTTTAAGATGATATCCACAACTTAATTTGAATTGTTTCTCTTTTTCAGGATGCATTAAATGCCAGTGATACCACCAAAGAAAGTGGTGGCCTCATGCATGAAAATGGTCGAGGAAGGCAACAGGATATCCAAGATGGTTACAAAGGAGAGAGAAATGGTTCTGAGTGGGCAGAGGTGGGAGGGAAAAGTTCTTCTACAGGTTCCATGTTAGTAAATGAAAAGGGGAATACAGAGGATCTAAAGGGGGGCACAGGAAAACCAGAAACATACAACCATGATGGGATCCAAGGACAAGAAGAGAGCATCACTGCAAACGGCCTCAGGGGACAAGTAAGCATCATCCACGATGCTGGAGCAGCAAATGGGAGCCATATTGATGGGATTACTGAGAACAATTCCCAAAATGCAGGTGTTGGAAATACAAGTCAAAGTGAGGACGCCACTGTTGTCCAAGAAGATGAACATCAAGTAGCTGGAAGCAGTAACAGTACAGGTCAGGAGGCGGAAATCAATGGGAATTCCTGTAGAAATGGGGCTGACACAAGTGAAACAACACCTCAGAGAGAAGACGAGAGAAATGAGAATGAGGAGGCAGGAGTATTGTCAGGGGGAAGTGGAGCTGGAAATGGAGAAGATGTTGGTTTGGATAATTTTGAAGGAAGTCCTAGTGGGAATGGAGCAGATGAAGATGAAGACAAGGGCTCTGGTGATGATGAAGGTGTAAAAATAGGGAATGGAGAAAAGGGTAGTGATACCAGCAAGGGCCAGGAGGGTCAGTCTCATGGAGAAGAGGATGAGGAGGACAATAGCTTAGGTCAAAATTCAGTCAGTAGTGAAGATGATGGCCCTGGGGACAAAGAAGATGCCCATGTCATTGATGGAGACAACATCTCCAAGAGTGAGGAAGATTCTGCCGGTATTCCAGAAGACAATGATGGCCAGAAAACAGAGGATACTCAAAAACCCAGTCACAGAGAGAGCAAAGCTGTGGAAAATAGAATCACTGAAAAGTCAGAGCCACCTGCTATTGGGAAGAGCCAAGATAAGGTTAGCTTGTGAAGCTGGTTTCTTTCAAAGGCAGTTTAACTCCTCCCCTTCCTTTCATGACGGTGTGTGTGCATGCTCAGTCACTCAGTCGTGTTAACTCTTTGCAGTCCCATAGACTGTAGCCTGTCAGACTCCTCTGCCCATGATGGCAGCACAAAAATAAATCATGATGAACAGTCATGTATTTTTGCACCTAAATCACTTGAATATTTAATGGCGGAAGCTAGAGTCCTTGTTAGACATTGCTATGGAACAGTTTAAAAAAGTTGAAATTTCTGGTGTTTTGGTTACAGTTCCTCAAAAGTCTTGTGCTAAATAATTAATGCATTATGT
Organism: Cephalophus harveyi; assembly: GCA_006410635.1. Taxonomy (NCBI): domain Eukaryota; kingdom Metazoa; phylum Chordata; class Mammalia; order Artiodactyla; family Bovidae; genus Cephalophus; species Cephalophus harveyi. Next base: position 524,445 of record SJYT01042906.1, on the reverse strand, counting down.
AACTGTTTACAAAAGTTCCTACTGGATAAAAACATGAATGGGATGGTCTATAATCTAAACACTAGAGTACTTTCAAGTACAATAAAGCACATTTTCACAGACAGGTGTTTCTGAAGTACTGGAATCTGAACTCCTGTTCTCTGGCCACTTTCCCCAGCCTTCCTCAGACCAATGTAATTTTGCAGCATAGCATTCACTAATTAATCATTCTTTTCTCCATCTTTCCATAGGGAATGGAAATGGAAAGTCCCAGCAGTGTCCACAGAAACAATGTTACCAAAGAAGCTGGGAAAGTGAATGAAGATAAAGAAAGTAAAGGCCAACATGGAATGACTGTGGGCAAAGGAAATGTCAAGAGACCAGGAGAGATTGACACTATACAAGGAGCTGGCCAGAAACTGGAATCTGGAAATAAACCTGGACCCAGCAAAACACACAGCGACAGTAACAGTGATGGATACGACAGTTACGAGTTTGATGGTGAATCCATGCAAGGAGATGATCCCAACAGCAGTGATGAGTCTAATGGCAGTGATGATGCCAATTCTGAAGGTGAAAATAATCACAGTAGCCGAGGAGATACTTCTTATAACTCTGATGAATCAAATGACAATGGCAATGACAGTGGCTCAAAAGGAGATGATGATGGTAGTGATAACGCATCAGATGCTAATGATAGTGGTAGTGATGGCAACGATAACAATGGAGGTGATGACAATGGCAAATCAGGCAACAGCAAAGATACATCAGACAGCAGCGACAGCAGTGACAGCAGTGACAGTGACAGCAGATCAGACAGTGACAGCAGTGACAGTGACAGTAGATCAGATAGTGACGGCAGCGACAGCGACAGCAGCGACAGCAGCGACAGCAGTGACAGCAGTGACAGCAGCGACAGCAGTGACAGTGACAGTAAATCAGACAGTGACAGCAGCGATAGCAGCGATAGCAGTGACAGCAGCGACAGCAGTGACAGCGACAGTAAATCAGACAGTGATGGCAGCGATAGCAGTGATAGCAGTGACAGCAGTGATAGTGACAGTAAATCAGATAGTGACAGCAGTGACAGTGACAGCAGTGACAGCAGTGACAGTAGCGACAGCAGCGATAGTGACAGCAAATCAGACAGTGACGGCAGCGACAGCAGCGACAGCAGTGACAGCGACAGCAGTGACAGTAGTGAAAGTGACAGTAAATCAGACAGCGACGGCAGTGACAGCAGCGATAGTAGTGACAGCAGTGACAGCAAATCAGACAGCAGTGACAGCAGCAATAGCAGTGACAGTGACAGTAAATCAGACAGTGACGGCAGCGACAGCAGCGACAGCAGTGACAGTGACAGCAGCGACAGCAGCGACAGCAGTGATAGTAATGACAGCAGCGACAGTGACAGCAAATCAGACAGTGACAGCAGCGACAGTGACAGCAGTGACAGCAGTGACAGCAGCGACAGCAGCGATAGTGACAGCAGCGACAGCAGTGACAGTGACAGCAGCGACAGTAGTGAAAGCAGCGACAGTGACAGTAAATCAGACAGTGACAGCAGTGACAGCAGCGATAGTGACAGCAGCGACAGCAGTGATAGTGACAGCAGCGACAGTGACAGCAGCGACAGCAGCGACAGCAGCGACAGCAGCGACAGTGACAGCAAATCAGACAGTGACGGCAGCGACAGCAGCGACAGCAGTGACAGTGACAGCAGCGACAGCAGCGACAGCAGTGATAGTAATGACAGCAGCGACAGTGACAGCAAATCAGACAGTGACAGCAGCGACAGTGACAGCAGTGACAGCAGTGACAGCAGCGACAGCAGCGATAGTGACAGCAGCGACAGCAGTGACAGTGACAGCAGCGACAGTAGTGAAAGCAGCGACAGTGACAGTAAATCAGACAGTGACAGCAGTGACAGCAGCGATAGTGACAGCAGCGACAGCAGTGATAGTGACAGCAGCGACAGTGACAGCAGCGACAGCAGCGACAGCAGCGACAGCAGCGACAGTGACAGCAAATCAGACAGTGACGGCAGCGACAGCAGCGACAGCAGTGACAGTGACAGCAGCGACAGCAGCGACAGCAGTGATAGTAATGACAGCAGCGACAGTGACAGCAAATCAGACAGTGACAGCAGCGACAGTGACAGCAGTGACAGCAGTGACAGCAGCGACAGCAGCGATAGTGACAGCAGCGACAGCAGTGACAGTGACAGCAGCGACAGTAGTGAAAGCAGCGACAGTGACAGTAAATCAGACAGTGACAGCAGTGACAGCAGCGATAGTGACAGCAGCGACAGCAGTGATAGTGACAGCAGCGACAGTGACAGCAGCGACAGCAGCGACAGCAGCGACAGCAGCGACAGTGACAGCAAATCAGACAGTGACGGCAGCGACAGCAGCGACAGCAGTGACAGTGACAGCAGCGACAGCAGCGACAGCAGTGATAGTAATGACAGCAGCGACAGTGACAGCAAATCAGACAGTGACAGCAGCGACAGTGACAGCAGTGACAGCAGTGACAGCAGCGACAGCAGCGATAGTGACAGCAGCGACAGCAGTGACAGTGACAGCAGCGACAGTAGTGAAAGCAGCTGACAGTAAATCAGACAGTGACAGCAGCGACAGTGACAGCAGCGACAGTGACAGCAGCGACAGCAGCGACAGCAGCGACAGCAGTGATAGCAGCGACAGCAGCGACAGTGACAGCAAATCAGACAGTGACGGCAGTGACAGCAGCGACAGCAGCGACAGTGACAGCAGCGATAGTAGTGACAGCAGCGACAGCAAGGACAGCAGCACTAAATCCGACAGCGACAGCAGCGACAGCAGCGACAGCGAGAGCAAGTCTGGAAATGGCAACAACAATGGAGGCAGCAGCGACAGTGACAGTGACAGCGAAGGCAGTGACAGCAATCACTCAACAAGTGATGATTAGAACTAAAGAAAACCCCACAAGATGCCTTTTGTGAAAACTCTGGTGAGTAATCGATAGGAAATACAGATTTCCAGGAAAGTAAAGAAGGGGGAGGAATAAAGAGAAGACCTATGGAAAGATGCATACATCTACAGACACAAGGAAAGAGTCAAGTTGTCGGATTCAGGACCGGGTCCCAACACCCTCAGAGAGAGAATCTGACTGTGTACATGCATGTTAAATATATTCTGAAAAGATTTTGTTAAAAGTGTAAATGCAAACATAGAAGAACAATTAAAATATTCTTTAGTATTTTACACAGAAACCTCAAGTAATCACATACTAATAACTTCAGTTTAAACGCCAAGTGCTTTAGAAAATGTATTAGCAATTAGCACACAAACACATCTTATAAATAACCAGGGGCATTGGCCTAATCTTGCAGTAATTATATCTATATTCTGAGTAGATGGTCTGCTTACAGCTGAGTAAAAGACGCTCTCATCATGATCTCCAGCTTGGCTACAATTCATTTGCTTGTTCTAAAGAAGAAATATATTGCAACATAAAAAAAACCCACAGCAACCATTTAATTTACCCAAACCATGAGAATAATCTTTGTAATTAGTGAGCAGAGTAATTACAAATTATGGAAATTCTAAAGAGTTCTAGACAGAAAAGAATTTAGAGGCTCGTTTAAACAGCAAAATCTCACATATAAGATCACATTCCTGCAAAGCACTGCTGGAAATGTAGCATAAAGTTCATAAAATTATTGACGAAACTGAGGCAGTATTTAGAACGTGCCTTGCCTCAAGTTGCCACTCTCCAACTATTAATAAATAAACGAATTCATGAATGAAGGGCTCTTGGAGGGCGTGCACTTTTTGAACTCTGCTCAGAACTCTGCTAAGAGGATTTAGTTGTCTTCCTCAATCTCGGGCTTGCCTAGTGGATCAGCTGGTAAAGAATCCACCTGCAATGCAGGAGATCTGGGGTTTGATCCCTGGGTTGGGAAGATCCACTGGAGAAGGGAATGGCTACCCACTCCAGTATACTGGCCCGGAGAATTCCAGGGACTGTTACAGTACATGGGGTCGCAAAGAGTCGGACACGACTGAGCTACTTTCATTTTTACTTTCCTCAATCTCACCAAGTCAAACCTGGTTCATATTTGCTTTTAAATCCACACAGACAAAAAATCCCAAATCAGACCCTGAGACTCCCTATTAATCTCTTTAATAAAGCCAACAGTTGGTCTGGAAACTGCTCACTTTGTTAAAATCTAAGAGTCATTTGTTGTTGTTGTTCAGCTGCTCAGTCATGTCCAACTCTTCGCGACCCCATGGACTACAGCTCACCAGGCTTCCCTGTCCTTCACCATCTCCCAGAGTTTGCTCAAACTCATGTCCATTGAGTGGGTGATGCCACCCAACCATCTTGTCCTCTGCCATCCCCTTCTCCTCCTGCCTTTAATATCTCCCAGCATCAGGGTCTTTTCCAATGAGTCAGTTCTTCCCATGTGTGGCCAAAGTATTAGAGTTTCAGCTTCAACATCCATCCTTCCAGTGGAATATTAAGGATTGATTTCCTTTAGGATTGACTGGTTAGATCTCCTAGCTGTCCAAGGGACTCTCAAGAGTCTTCTCCAGTACCACAGTTCGAAGGCATCAATTCTTCAGTGCTCAGCCTTTTTTATTGTCCAGCTCTCACATCCATATGTGACTACTGGAAAACCCATAACACTGACTATATGGACTTTTGTAGGCAAAGTAATGTCTCTATTTTTTAATACGCGGTCTAGGATTGTCATTGGTTTTCTTCCAAGGAATAAGCATCTTTTGACTTCATTGCTGCAGCCACCATCTGCAGTGATTTTTGGAGCCCAAGAAAATAAAGTCTGTCACTATTTCCATTGTTTCCCCATCTATTTGCCATGAAGTGATGGGACCGGATGCTATGATCTTCATTTTTTGAATGTTGAGTTTTAAGCCAGCTTTTTCACTTTCCTCATTCACTTTCATCAAAAGGCTCTTTAACTCCTCCCCACTTTCTGCCATAAAAGGGCAGTGTCATCTGCTTACCTGAGGTTACTGATATTTCTTACAGCAATCTTGATTCCAGCTTGTACTTCATCTAGCCTGGCCTTTTTACTCTGTATACAAGTTAAATAAGCAGGGTGACAATATACAGCCTTTACGTACTCCTTTCCTGATTTGGGACCAGTCTGTTTTTCCATGTCCGATTCTAACTGTTGCTTCTTGACCTGCATACAGGTTTCTCAGGAGGCAGGAAAAGTGGTCTGGTATTCCCATCTTTTTAAGAATTTTCCAAAAGTTTGCTGTGATCCACACAGTCAAAGGCTTTAGTGTAGTCAATGAAGCAGAAGTAGATGTTTTTCTGGAATTCTCTAGCTTTTTCTATGGTTCAACGGCTGTTGGCAATTTGATCTCTGGTTCCTCTGCTTTTCTTAATCCAGCTTGTACATCTGGAAGTTCTCGGTTCATATACTGTTGAAGCCTAGCTTAAAGGATTTTGACCATTACTTTGCTAGCATGTGAAATGAGTGCAATTGTGCAGTAGTCTGAACATTCTTTGGTACATTCAACTAAAATCTGAGCATGATTTTGCATGAATGAGGGTACTTCTTAGTTTTAAGATGAAGTCCTAACCCTAAAACATGAGGATCTTACAGATGTATGAGACTAGAGTATGATGTTTAACAGGGTGATATAATTTATCACCCAAACTAGGACACCCTTGAAAGTGAAAGGGCTGCTATGAATAATTACTTGGGGAAAGGAGGTATAAAATTGGCTTGTCTGGGACTCTGGAAGATATAACGATCATAACCATAAACCTTAGTGTATTATTCAAGATTTAGTAGTGATGATTTGTAAGCTCCCTCTTTTTCCACTTTGGTAACTATTTTGCATTTGTTGTAATTCAAACGTAAAATTCTATCTGGCTAAGTTTTGAATGCAGCTTCTTTAATGTTAATTTTCAACCAGTCATTAGCTGACAATTTATTTTCTACTACTGGGCATATTTTACACAAAGAGTTTCAGTAGGGTTTTTTTTTTTCCTCCTTCCTTTATGCAAGATTTTCTTAGTTAAGAGATCAATATTGCAAGTAATAATGCTGACAGCTTTAAAAATTCAGCTACTAATATACTACTTGGTAACTCATAATACTGTAAAATTTCAGATTTCTACTATATTATAGTCATGGAAATGACTACAAACTTCTTCCCTTAAAATATGCTCTAGATTTTTAACTCCTTTAGACTTCAGGATTTTTTGTTTTTCCCAATTTGTAAATTGTGGCTTCTAGTAACTGTCCTACCTATTTCAAAATGTTGTCATGGGCATTAAGTCAGGCAATGAATACAAAACTCTTTGTAAATTATATGATATACAAATGAGAGAAAATGAATTTTGGTGCTATAATAAACATCTATTTATATGACTATCAACAAGAAAACTCCCTTCATCTTAATGAGTTTGTGAGTACTTACTTCCTCTATCATATTTTTAAAAATTAGTTAGTTTTTTTTTTTCCAGTCCACCTCGAGGCTTGTAGGATTTCAATTCCCCATCCAGAGACTAAATGTGGGCCCAAGCAGTGAAAGCACCAAGTCCTAACAATTGAACAGCCAGGGAATTCTCTAAAATTAATTGAAAAAATATATATATATATACACACACACAAAATAAAAATTTTAAACACAATGAAAAGGTATACAAAAATATGATGCTCCGAAGATTTGATGTTTTTGAACTGTGGTGTTGGAGAGTGTTGGAGAGTCTCTTGGACTGCAAGGAGATCCAACGAGTCTATCCTAAAGGAAATCAGTCCTGAATATTCATTGGAAGGACTGATGCTGAAGCTAAAACTCCAATACTTTGGCCACCTGATGCAAAGAACTGATTCACTAGAAATGACCCTGATGCTGGGAAAAATTGAAGGTGGGAGGAGAAGGGGACGAGAGAGGATGAGAGGGTTGGATGGCATCACCGACTCGATGGATATGAGTTTGAGTAACCTCCAGGAATTTGTAATGGACAGGGAAGCCTGGTGTGCTGCAGTCCACGGTGGTCACAGAGTTAGACATGACTGAGCGACTGAACTGACTATCATTCCAGACTTCCCGTCTTCTATTTTTCTTCCCTAGAGACAATTCCCATTACTACAATTAATATCTTGTGGAGGTTTTCATAAATATTCTATGCACATATAAACAGGTATATCCCCCTTTTAAAAACACGTGGAAATCTACCACACATGATGTGTTTAACTTACTCTTTTTGAATATGGGTTCATTACACACAGACTGACGTTCTCTTCACAGCCGTTTTGTATTTCATTTTATGAAATGTCTTCGGTATTTCAGCTGTCCCTATTTTTCTGTCACGCTTTCTTTCTAGTTGAGAAACTTTGCAGGTGTCACCTGAGTCAAGCTGGATAAATTTCCAGCCAGTTCTTATAAAGACTTTACTATAAAAGGTGTTTCTGGTCTGGGTGTTGGGGTGGATGTTGTTCTGAATCTACGGCCGATGTCAGAAATTAGGAAGTAAGACTATGGTCCTGATTTTCCTCTGTAATCATGTCTGCTTTGACCTCCATTTGTGTTCCAGGTAAAAATGAAGGAGACACTCCCAGAGAATGTCTCAAAAGTAGATCTTTTTAACACAAGAAGTCTGGTATTAGAAAATAAAATTGCTTTTAGGTTACTCTCTGGGTTAAAGATTAATGAACTATCTGCTAATTATTGCCCATCAGAGACTTATTTTTTTTTAAACTGCAGGTTGCCACTCATTTAGTCGATCATGATATCATGACTCATGAGTAACACTTTGCAAAAATGAAAGAATAAGAAAGAAAAACCTTTAGTGCACAATGTGTAGTGTTCTGTGAAACGATGTTATTTGTCTCTGTATACTTACACAAATGTGTTTAAATATGCGTATGCTGTTGGTTGCAGTAAAAAAAGATGCAAAAGTCTGATTTGGAAAAGTGTTATAAAACACTATTACTGCTAGTAATCATTATGGGTTTACTTTTCATCTTCACTTTTCTCCTTACAAACCTCTAAGTCTCTTTCCTACTTTCGAAGAGGTGGTTTAAAAAAAAAAATAGAACAAGAAAGAGTGATATGTGTGTGGAGGGGTGGGGGAAGGGTGGGGCCGGGGACCGGTTTCTGTGCTACAGTAAAAGAGCCGAGGTAACAGTGCCATCTTTTGAACAAGAGGCTGTCATGATGCTGATGGTGGGTTTACTGGGATTTTAAGGTTTCATGTTTGTTGCATGAATTACGCCACGTATGACTGAGATGCATGCATACTCAGTCACTCAGTCATGTCCGACTCTTTGTGACCCCATGGATCATAGTCCACCCAGCTCCTCTGTCCATGGGATTCTTCAGGCAAGAATACTGGAGTGGGTTGCCACGCCCTCCTCCAGGGGATCTTCCCCACCCAGGAATCAAACCCACAACTCCTGCATAGCAGGCGGATTCTTTACCCCTGAGCAACTCGGGAAGCCTATGACTAAGATGCATGATTTTAAAACTGGCTCTCAGAGGTCATCTTACCCTTCACCTGACCCAGAAATTTCTTCTGCACCTACTCATACCACAAATCAAAAAAATGTAGTAAGGGTTTTTGTTTTTTTTTTTTTTTTTTGCTATAAAATCTATTTTCTAAAGCAGATTATGAAAAGATAACCTTTAGAGAGTCCTCACCTCACCACAGAAATACATTTAAAATTATCAATTGGAATGGAATTTCCCAGAAGTCAAATTTGTTTTATGATTTGTAATGGAAGTTCTGAAAAACTGTAGCCCAAAATAACCAAAAACGATTTTCTTCTCCCTAAAAGGAGCAGAAACAGAACAGAAAAGCCCAGGCACAGATGAAAATATCATTGTGTTCTCACAGTGATCCTTTCCCTGCTGCTTGTAAGCAAATCCTCTGGAGAATGAAACAAGCCAACAACTCAATGTTCCCAACCCCTCCCCTCTGAACAGGGATCTTGGGTTCAAACTAAAAAAAAAAAAAAAAAAAAAGAAAGAAAGAAAGAAAAAGGAATACAAGCCTTAATTCCTACAGGGCACTCATGTAGCTCAGAAAATGGTATAAAGCCTAAAGGTCACCCATACAGGAGGCTCAATGTGTTTTCCATCAGTCTGCACTGCCCCAAACCCTAGCATGAAACACTGTATTTACAGAGAGCTGTATCAGAAAGTGCTTCCTTTACTCCCAAGTCCATTATTTGGGGCTTTGCCTCTAGCTAAAGTTCTCCCTGCTTTGCTCTTTTTGTTTGTTTTGTTTTTTATTTATTTTTGGTTGCCCTGGGTCTTTGTTGCTGCCCAGGAACACTCCCTAACTGCAGTGCACAGGCTTCTCATTGCGGTGGTTTCTCTTGTTGCAGAGCACAGGCTCTAGGGAGTTGGGGTGCAGTCGCTGCGGCACGAGGGTGCAGTGTTTGTGGCTCCCGGGCTCTAGAGCCCAGGCTCAGTAGCTGTGGTGCACGGACTTAGTTGCTCCACAGCATGTGAGATTTTCTTGCATCAGGGATCAAACCTGTGTCTCCTGCATTGACAGGTGGATTCTTATCCACTGTACCACCAGGGAAGTCCCCCTCCTTTACTCTTTCCTTTTTTTCCTCTCTAGCATTTCCCCGCTGCATCTTCCCTTCAAACAGATGAAGTGTCTGTGGGGAGAAAAACACTTTGTCCCTTGCAGAATTTAATTCCCACACATCACCCTGTGTGAGGCCCCAGTCAAACCCGCTTGCCAGTGGCTACTCTGCCTGAACTTGTATCACTGGCTCATTTGCCTGCTTCCAAGAGTTCAGTCACAACCAGCGGGTCCTGGCTCCTACCTTCTTAGTGCGAATACTTTCCGCAGTTGAAACCATGGAATCTTCCTTGCTATCCCCACTCGATCTGAACTGAAGGCAGGAGACACTGAGGCTCTAACCAACCAACACTTGTGTTTGGCACCCAAATGCATTCAATACTTTTTGTCTCATCCTAATATCCTGACTCCCTTCAATGGATTTTTACCTTGTCCTCAAGCAACAATCTCCTTTCCCCTTTCTAAATGTGCTTCCTCATAGCTTCCTTATCTCATTCTATCATGTACACTGATTAGAATTGTACCCAGCCCCGTCAACTTAAGGAAAGATCCCATGGAGAAAGAAATGGCTATCCGTTCCAGTATTCTTGCCTGGGAAGTTCCATGAACCGAGAAGCCTGGAGGGCCCACAGTCCAGAGGGTCCCAAAGAATCTGACGCGACTAAATGACTGAGAGCCTGAGCACACAGGCCTATCAGCTTTGGACAACCAGAAGCAAATAGTCTGATACAATCAGGCTTCCAGTGCAAGTGTCTTCCAATGCAAGGAAGGAGACTGCCCACCAGAACAGCTTTGGAGTCTTAGCAAAGGAAAATATAGGACTCTGGTAGGATTTGGGGGAAAGGGTGGAATTGAGGTGATATTTAAATGACGTGGATGGTAAAGAATCTGCCTGCAGAGCCGGAGACCTGCATTCAGTCTCTGGGTTGGGAAGATCCCCTGAAGAAAGGAATGGCCACCCACTCCAGTATTCTTGCCTGGAGAAGCCCATGGACAGAGGAGCCTGATGAGCTACAGTCCATAGGGTCACAAAGGGTCAGACACGACTGAGGGACTAACACTTTCACTTTTCACTTTAAAGGAAGCTGCGTTTGAGAGAAGCAGAGCAAAGCAGACTGTGGCTAAAGGGGTCAGCATCAGGTCTGGACGGTAAAATAGACCCAGGTTCCTGTGTCCTTGGGAAGTGCCAAGTAAAGTTAAGATGAATGTATACCGTTGTGTCCGAATATCTGTACCTGGGTTATAAACTGAGACTCAGTCTTTGTGTCAAAGTGCCTTAGACCTTCTGGGCAAGATTTGGGTGTTTTATTTTTACTGATATAATTTTATTTTTTGAAAACACAGAAACTTGGTATTTATTTAGTCATTTTGGCTGTGTCGGGTCTAGTTGCAGCACTTAGGCTCTTGCTTTTGTATTGTAGGATCTTTTGTCTAGGGAGTCGTGGCAGGTGGAATCTTAGTTCCTCAACCCAGGATTGAACCCATGTCCCCTGCAATGCAAGATGAATCCCTAGCTACTGGACCACCAGGGAAGTCCCACTAATATAAGTTTAAAAGGCAAAGTGTCTGCTAAACTATGGTTTTAGAAAATAAAATTTCACAGTGATTAATAAAGCAGGAGTCTCTGGAGAAGACTCTTGAGAGTCCCTCGGACTGCAAGGAGACAAATCCAGTCAATCCTAAAGGAAATCAACCCTGAATATTCCCTGGAAGGACTGATGATAAAGCCGCAATACTCTGCCCACCTGATGTGAAGAGTCCACTCATTGGAAAAAACCCTGATGCTGGGAAAGACTGAGGGCAAGAGAAGAAGGGAACAACAGAGGATGAGATGGTTGGATAGAATTACCAACTCAGTGGACATGAGCTTGAGCAAACTGCTGGAGATGAAGAAGGACAGGGAAGCCTGGCTTGCTGCAGTCCATGGGGTTGCAAAGAATCAGACACAACTTAGTGACTGAACAACAACATAAACAGCATTCAGAGTAGGAGGTTGTTAGGACCCTTTATAAATTCAGTGTCCTTGAGAGAGATGTTATTTTCTGTTACATTTGCAGCTGGCTTCATTTCTGTCTGATTTTTCAGTCTGACAAATGGTGGGAAATTTTTCCTTTCTCAGTCCTAGCTAATTTTTGCTTTCTCAGGAGGTATATTTCTGCTGAAACCAAAAATCTGCTTATCTTGCTAGTCCTTTTCCTATTATGGCAGAATTCCTGGATGCCTGCCTGTTCTTTAAATATCACCCATTCCAGATCACCACCTGTTGGACTTTGCATAACTTCTGTGATTTGTTTCTTTTTTGCTGCTTATTCTCTGCACCCTGAAAAAAGTTGTGCTGTGTGTGCTGGTCTGCCAAGTGGGCCATAAGGCCCAGAATATCCAGTGGTCCTTGGAATGTCGTTGGCACATAGGATGCTGTTGGAGCCTTTGGCAGGTCCCTACAGGTGACTTGCAGCATAATCCTTTAGGATAATCGAGCAAGGCTCTGCTGTCATTTGCAGATAACTGCCTTCCTTTCAAGAAAGCTCTTGGCCTGCTATGGGGCCTTTGTAGAGACTGAACTTTACCATGTGACCTGAACTACCATTATGAACTAAGCATTACCTGACTTGTGAAGTTACAGAGTTAGGCATTCGCAGCAACACTCCGTCATCAAATAGAAGTAATGTGTACATGACTGGGTCTGAGCCCTGAAGGCACAAGTAAGATACATGAAGAAGTGACCCAAATGTTCATGATCCCCCCTCCTGCTACAGTGTCTTCTCTCTCCTAGCCTGTACCTATGACCTCATGGGGCATTATGTATGACCTGTTGACAGAGGAGTAGAAGACCCAGACCTGGTTTATAGATGGTTCTGCAGAATATGCAAGCACCACCTCTAAGTGGACAGTTGCAGCCCTATAGCTAATTTCTGAAATAGCCCTTGAGGATAGTGGTGAAACAAACCCTCTCAGTGGGCAGAACTTTGGACAGTGCACCTGTTTGTTCACTTCATTCTGAAGAAGAAAAGGGCAAGCATGCACCTTTATCCTGATTCATGCGTGGTGGCCATGGTTTGGTTGGATGATCAGGCACTTGGAAGAAGCATTATTGGAAAGTGGATGATGAAGACATTTCAGGAGGAAGTATGTTGAGGGATCTCTCTGAGTGTGCAAAACCATGAAGATATTCGTGTCCTAGGTAAATGCTCACTGAAGGGTGATGCCAGCAGAGGGGGATTATAATAATCAATAGGATCAGATGACATTCTGTGAACACCAGTCTGCCTCTTTCCCCAGACCCTTGTCATTGCCCCATGGGGTCATAAGCAAAGAGGCATGATGTCAGGGATGGAAGCTATGCATGGGCTGAGCAACATGGACTCTTCACCAAGACCAACCTGGCCATGGCCACCAATGAGTGTCTGATCTCCAGTGACATATATCAACACTGAGCCCCATATGGCGTCATACCCCAAGGTGATCAGCCAACTACCTGGTGCAAGCTGATTGATTGGATGGTATATGTCATGGGAGAGGCTGTATTTTGTTCTTAATGGAATAGACACTCTAGATATCGATCTGCCTTCTCTACAAGCAATGCTGATGCCCAAACCACCAAACATGGATTTGGTGTTTAGAATACCTTGTCCACTGCTATGATATTCCACACAGACTTGCTTCTGTTCAAGGAACTCAAATTATAGCAAAAGAAGTGCTACAAGGGACTCATGCTTATGGGACTCACTTGTCTTACTATGTTGCCCACCATACTGAAGTACCTAGCTTGACAAGATGGTGGAATCCTCAGTTACAAAGGATTTGAAGACTCAGTTACAAAGCCAGTTAGGTGGCAATACTTTTCCGGGCTGGGGTAAGGTTCTACAGAAAGCTGCATATGCTCTAAATCAGTGTACAATATATGATGCCATATCATATTTATATGGTGCAATATTATACTTATATGATAGCCTAGATTCATGAGTCTAGTGATCAAGGGGTAGAAATTGTAGTGGCACCACTCACTGTTAATCTTAGTGACCCAATAGCAAAATTTTTGCTTCTTATATCTGTGACTTTATGCTTTTCTGACTTCGATGTTTTTGTTCCAGAGAAGGAAATGCTTCCACCGGATGATTCAACAATGATTCAATTGAACTGGAGGTTAATACTGCCACCTGGCTACTTGGAGCCCCTCATGACAGGTAAAGAAGAGAATTACTGTGTTGGCTGGGGTGACTGATCATAATTACCAGGGGAAGACTGAACTATTATTCCACCATGGAGGTAAGGAAATATATGTCCAGAATATAGCAGATCTGTTAGGATGTCTGTTAGTATTATCATGCCTTCTGATTAAGGTAAATGGAAAACTACAACCACCCAATTCAAACAGGACTACAGATGGTCCAGACCCTTTAAGAATGAAGGTTTGGGTGACTTCACTTGGTAAGAAACATGACCAGTTTGGGTGCTTGCTGAAGGCAAAGGAGTCATCAAATGAGTAGTGCATGTGTGCCAAGTCACTTCAGTCGTGTCTGACTCTTTTGAGTCTCCATGGACCGTAGCCTGCCAGGCTCCTCTGTCCATGGGATTCTTCAGGAAAGAATACTGGAGTGGGTTGCCATTTCCTCCTCAAAGGGATCTTCCCAATGCAGGGATAGAACCTGCGTTCTTTATGTCTTCTGCAATACAGGTGGATTCTTTACCACTAGTGCCACCTGGGAAGCCCTAGAATAAGTAACAGAAGATATTACAATTATGAACTATGACCACTTGACAAACTACAGAAATAAGGACTGTAATGTCATGAGTATTTCTCTTATCTTATTATGAATACAGTTGTGTGTGGCTATTATATGTATGGGCTTCCCTGACAGCTCAGATGGTAAAAAATTTGCTTGCAATGCCGGAGACACAGGTTTGATCCCTGGATCAAGAAGATCCCCTGGAGGAGGGAATGGGTACCCTCTCCATTATTCTTGCCTGGAGAATTCCATGGACAGAGAAGCCTAGCCAGCTATATAGCCCATGGGGTAGCGAAGAGTCAGACAAAACTGAACAATTAACACTTTCACTTTTTTCAAGCTATCCTTGTCTTTTTTCCTCTCTGTTCCCTTACCATGTACCACAAAAAATGTATTGATGTTATATCACTATTTAAGCATTGTTGACTTTTATGGGAAAGAAATGCAAAAAGAAAAAATGGTTGTTTGAGAAGGGCTTATAAATAGCTGTGAATAGAAGAGAAGCAAAAGGCAAAGGAGAAAAGGAAAGATATACCCATTTTAAAGCAGAGTTCCAAAGAATAGCAAGGAGAGATAAGAAAGTCTTCCTCAGTGATCAATGCAAAGAAATAGAGGAAACCAATAGAATGGGAAAGACTAGAGACTGCTTCAAGAAAATTAGAGATACCATGGGAACATTTCATGCAAAGATGGGCACAATAAAGGTATAGACCTAACAGAAGCAGAAGATATTAAGAAGAGGTGGTAAGAATACACAGAAGACTATACAAAAAAGATATTCAAGGCCCAGATAATCACAATGGTGTGATCACCAACCTAGAGCCAGACATCCTGGAATGCAAAGTTAAGTGGGCCTTAGGAAGCATCAACTACAAACAAAGCTAGTGGAGGTGATGGAATTCCAGTTGAGCTATTTCAAATCCTAAAAGATGATGCTGTGAAAGTGCTGCACTCAATATGAACTCAATATGCCAGCAAATTTGGAAAACTCAGCAGTGGCCACAGGACTGGAAAAGGTCAGTTTTCATTCCAATCCAAAAGAAAGGCAATGCCAAAGAATGTTCAAACTACTGCACAATTGCACTCATCTCACATGCTAGTAATGCTCAAAATTCTCCAAGCCAGGCTTCAACAGTATGTGAACCATGATCTTCCAGATGTTCAAGCTGGATTTAGAAAAAGCAAAGGAACCAGATCAAATTGCCAAAATCCATTGGATCATGGAAAGAGCAAGAGAGTTCCAGAAAAATATCTACTTTTGCTTTATAGACTATGCCAAAGCCGTTGATTGTGTGGACCACAACAAACTGTGGAAAATTCTTAAAGAGATGGGAATACCAGACTACCTGATCTGCCTCTTGAGGAATCTGTTTGCAGGTCAAGAAGCAACAGTTAGAACTGGACATGGAACAACAGACTGGTTCCAAATAGGAAAAGGAGTACATCAAGGCTGTATATTGTTACCCTGCTTATTTAACTTATATGCAGAGTACATCATGAGAAATGCTGGACTGGATGAAGCACAAGCTGAAGTCACTGGGAGAAATATCAATAACCTCAGATATGCAGATGACACCACACTTATGGTGGAAAGCGAATAAGAACTAAAGAGCCTCTTGATGAAAGTGAAAGAGGAGAGTGAAAAAGTTGGCTTAAAACTCAACATTCACCCTAAAGACTTCACCAGAAAATTACTAGAGCTAATCAATGAATATAGTAAAGTTGCAGGATATAAAATCAACACACAGAAATCCCTTGCATTCTTATACACTAATAATGAGAAAATAGAGAAATTAAGGAAACATTCCCATTCACCATTGCAATGAAAAGAATAAAATACTTAGGAATATATCTACCTAAAGAAACTAAAGATCTATATATAGAAAACTATAAAACACTGGTGAAAGAAATCAGAGGACACTAATAGATGGAGAAATATACCATGTTCATGGATCAGAAGAATCAATATAGTGAAAATGAGTATACTACCCAAAGCAATCTATAGATTCAATGCAATCCCTATCAAGCTACCAACGGTATTTTTCACAGAGCTAGAACAAATAATTTCACAATTTGTATGGAAATACAAAAAAACGTGAATAGTCAAAGCAATCTTAAGAAAGAAGAATGGAACTGGAGGAATCAACCTGCCTGATTTCAGGCTCTACTACAAAACTATAGTCATCAAGACAGTATGGTACTGACACAAAGACAGAAATATAGATCAATGGAACAAAATAGAAAGCCCAGAGATAAACCCACACACCTATGGACACCTTATCTTTAACAAAGGAGGCAAGAATATACAATGGAGAAAAGACAATCTCTTTAACAAGTGGTGCTGGGAAAACTGGTCAACCACTTGTAAAAGAATGAAACTAGAACACTTTCTAACACCATACATAAAAATAAACTCAAAATGGATTAAAGATCTAAATGTAAGACCAGAAACTATAAAACTCTTAGAGGAGAACATAGGCAAAACACTCTCCAACATAAATCACAGCAGGATTCTCTATGACCCACCTCCCTGAATATTGAAAATAAAAGCAAAAATAAACAAATGGGACCTAATTAAAATTAAAAGCTTCTGCACAACAAAGGAAACTATAAGCAAGGTAAAAAGACAGCCTTCTGAATGGGAGAAAACAATAGCAAATGAAGCAACTGACAAACAACTAATCTCAAAAATATACAAGCAACTTATGCAGCTCAACTCCAGAAAAATAAATGACCCAATCAAAAAATGGGCCAAAGAACTAAACAGACATTTCTCCAAAGAAGACATACGGATGGCTAACAAACACATGAAAAGATGCTCAACATCACTCATTATCAGAGAAATGCAAATCAAGACCACAATGAGGTACCATTTCACACCAGTCAGAATGGCTGCGATCCAAAAGTCTACAAGCAATAAATGCTGGAGAGGGTGTGGAGAAAAGGGAACCTTCTTACACTGTTGGTGGGAATGCAAACTAGTACAGCCACTATGGAGAACAGTGTGGAGATTCTTTTAAAAAACTGGAAATAGAACTGCCTTATGACCCAGCAATCCCATTGCTGGGCATACACACTGAGGAAACCAGAATTGAGAGAGACACGTGTACCCCAATGTTCATCGCAGCACTGTTTATAATAGCCAGACATGGAAGCAACCTAGATGTCCATCAGCAGACAAATGGATAAGAAAGCTGTGGTACATATACACAATGGAGTATTACTCACCATTAAAAAGAGTACACTTGAATCAGTTCTAATGAGGTGATAAAACTGGAGCCGATTATTTCTTTCTGGCTTATAAGTAAGCCAGAAAGAAAAACACCAATACAGTATACTAATGCATATATATGGAATTTAGAAAGATGGTAATGATAACCCTGTATGCAAGACAGCAAAAGAGACACAAATGTATAGAACTGTCTTTTGGACTCTGTGGGAGAGGGAGAGGGTGGGATGATTTGGGAGAATGGCATTGAAACATGTATAATATCATATAAGAAATGAATCACCAGTCCAGATTCGATGTAGGATACAGGATGCTTGGGGCTGGTACATTGGGATGACCCAGAGGGATGGTATGGGGAGGGAGGTGGGAGGGGGGTTCAGGATTGGGAACACGTGTACACCTGTGGTGGATTCATGTTGATTTACGGCAAAACTAATACGATATTGTAAAGTAATTAGCCTCCAATTAAAATAAATAAATTTAAATTAAAAAAACCTCAACATTCAGAAAACTAAGCTCATGGCATCTGGTCCTATCACTTCATGGCAAATAGATGGGGAAACAGTGAAAACAGTGACAGACTTTATTTTGGGGGGGGCTTCAAAATCACTGCAGATGGTGACTGCAGCCATGAAATTAAAAGACGCTTGCTCCTTGGAAGAAAACTTATGAGCAACTTAGACAGTGTATTAAAAAGCAGAGATATTACTTTGCCAACAAAGGTCTGTCTAGTCAAAACTCTGGTTTTTCCAGTAGTCATGTATGGATGTGAGAGTTTGACTATGAAGAAAGCTGAGCACTGAAGAATTGATGCTTTTGAACTGTGGTGTTGGAGAAGACTCTTGAGAATCCCTTGGACTGCAAGGAGATCCAACCAATCCATCCTGAAGGAAATCAGTCCTGAATGTTCTTTGAAAGGACTCGTGCTGAAGCTGAAACTCCAATACTTTGGCCAACTGATGTGAAGAACTGACTCATTGGGAAAGACCCTGATGTTGGGAAAGATTGAAGGCAGGAAGAGAAGGGGATGAAAGAGGATGAGATGGTTGGATGGCATCACTGACTCAATGGACATGAGTCTGGGTAAACTTCGGGAGTTGGTGATGGACAGGGAGGCCATGCTGCAGTCTATGGGGTTGGAAAGAGTTGGACATGACTGAGCGACAGAACTGAACTGAACTGAATTTTTATGGGACTTAACCTCCATAGTCATGTACCTAGTCTTATATCTATATCTCTCATATATCTCCCATATCCTATAAGTTCTGTTTCTCTGGTGAACACTGTTACAATAAGTGGTGAAGAGGGAATTCTGAGTAAGTTGAGCCATTGATTAGAAGCAGAATGTGTTGAGGGGTAGAAGGAATAGGTGAAGATGCCTGAAGTATAGGATTTGCAGAGAAATTACAAGAGGATGAAATAGAGAGATAGGAAAGAAGTATAGTTTACCCTTGAATAACATGGGTTTAAATGGCTTGGGTTCATGTATATGCAGATTTCTTCAATGAATATATGCTACATGGAAAAAGCAAGAGAGTTCCAGAAAAACATCTACTTCTGCTTTATTGACTATGCCAAAGCCTTTGACTGTGTGGATCACAATAAACTGTGGAAAATTCTGAAAGAGATGGGAATACCAGACCACCTAACCTGCCTCTTGATCACCGAAGAATTGATGCTTTTGAACTCAGGTGTTGGAGAAGACTCTTGAGAGTCCCTTGGACTGCAAGGAGATCCAACCAGTCCATTCTGAAGGAGATCAACCCTGGGGTTTCTTTGGAAGGAATGATGCTAAAGCTGAAACTCCAGTACTTTGGCCACCTCATGCGAAGAGTTGACTCATTGGAAAAGACTCTAATGCTGGGAGGGATTGGGGGCAGGAGGAGAAGGGGACGACCGAGGATGAGATGGCTGGATGGCATCACTGACTCGATGGATGTGAGTCTGAGTGATCTCCGAGAGATGGTGATGAACAGGGAGGCCTGGCGTGCTGCAATTCATGGGGTCGCAAAGAGTCGGACACGACTGAGCGACTGAACTGAACTGAACTGAACTACATTATCTCCAGCTGGTTAAGTCTGCAGATGCAAAACCCAAGATACAGGGGAACAAAGGATACGGTTGGCTGACTCTAAGTTATAGGTGAATTTTTGAATGATCCGGGGTTGGCACCTCTAACCTCATGTTGCCCATGGTTCAACTGTAATATAGAGTGGTGCTGGTTACTCCATTTCGGCTGTTTTTTTTTTTTTAAACTTGAAATACCAGCAATTGGAAATGGTTCAATCTAAGTAGTAGTAAATAGGATGTTGGACAAAACTATTTATTCCTTTAAAAAACAGGAAGCATTTGGGAGAAAATATGCTTCACCATGTATGTTGGAATCCAGAACCAACAAGATCTGCCTGGCATTTCATGGAACCTACAATGTTTTGGCTTCAACATTCTTGATCTTATTAGACATGTCAATGAAGATTTTCACACATCTCTGTCAGGATTGCCACTGAAATTAAGATACATCCTAAAAAGACTTTAACTTTCAGACTAAACTACTTGTTTCCAAACCGATCTTTTTCCTTCCACAAATTAGAAGTTGACTCTTTTGGAATCCTGTTGTTGGCACATGGAAGGGTGTAGAAAGGAAGTCCCAAGCAGGAAAACTTGGAGTACTGATGTCTGTAATCTATCCTAAGCATTATTTAAGGTTGGCAAAGAAAAATGAGGGACATGATTTACTGAGTGTTGTTCATTTTATTCTACTAGCAATTTTCTCCAAGATCAGAACACCCTGGGCTCTCCAGACTTGAGAAAAGTCAATTTCTGTGGCAGACTGGCCTGGAAAATCCCCTGGACAGAGGAGACTGGTGGGATACAGTCCGTGCGGTTGCAAAGAGTCGGATATGACTGAAAGCCTGAGCATAGTACACAATATTACATATTTTTTTAAAAAATTATCATAGATGTACACTTTTTGTTATATAAAATATATGACAATTTGCTTAGCCATTCTGTTGTTGATAGACATTCTGGCTGTTTCCGTGTTTTGGCTATTGTGAAAAATGTTGCTATGAGAATTTTTGTCTGCGTCTTGTGGTTCACAGAAGCATACATTCCTCATGGGTGTATACGGAGGAATAGAATTACTGGGTCACACATTTGTGTGCATTTAGCATTCTGTCTGACCATTGGCTTCTTTGTTCCTGTTTTATTTCTGTGCTGGGTTGGGTAAAATGCCTCTCTTGTATGCTCCTGTGGCATCCTGTGTATACCTGGATTGATAATGCTTTTATCACAGAGAAAAAAAGAATTGCCAGCTTTCACTCTGAATCTGTACTGCCCCATATGGTAGCCAGGAGCCATGTGTGGTTTAAGCCACTTAAGTTGATTTTATTTTATTAAATTTTTTATATTAGAGTGTAGTTGCTTTACAATGCTGTGTTAGTTTCTACTGTACAGCAAAGTGAATCAGCTATACATATTTTGGATTTCCTTTTCATCTAGGTCACCACAGAGCATTGTGTAGAGCTCCCTGTGCTAAACAGTAGGTTCTCATTAGTTATCTATTTTATACAATCAGTAGTGTGTATATGTCAATCTCGATCTCCCAACTCATCCTACCCATGCTTCTCTGCTTTGTGTCCATGTTTTCATTCTCTATGTTTGTGTCTCTGTTTCTGCTTGGTAGCCACTTGAGTTTTAATTAATTAAAATGCAACAAAATTAAACACTCAGTTCCACAATCCCCGGGGCACATTTTAAGACTCAAGGACAAATGTCTCCTGGCCACCCCCACTGAACCATCCAAATACAGAACATTTCCATGATCCCAGAAAGTTCTGCTGGACATGTCATTCTGGAATGCTAGCTCCTCCAGGTCCAGGCCATGACTTGTTCATCGTATCTCTCCATGCCCATCATGGTGCCCGTCACTGCAGGCTCTTGACAAATATCTATTGAACTAGACTGCCACTAAGGAGATTTAGGGGCTTCCCTGGTGGCTCAGATGGTAAAGTGCCTGCGTACAATGTGGGAGACCTGGGTCCATAGCAGCATTTTTCACAATAGCCAAAACACAGAAACAGCCAGAATGTGTTTTCTGTGCTGGAGACCTGGGTTCAAGCCTTGGGTCAGGAAGATCCCCTGGAGAAGGAAATGGCAACCCACTCCAGTATTCTTGCCTGGAAAATCCCATGGATGGAGGAACCTGGTAGGCTATAGTCCATGGGGTCGCAAAGAGTTGGACACGACTGAGCAACTTCACTTTCATTTTTTCTTTCAGGTGGCACAGTGGTTAAGAATCCACTTGCCAATGCAGGAGATGTGGGTTTGATCTCTGGGTCAGAAAGATCCCCTGGAGGAGTAAATGGCAACCCATTCCAGTATTCTTGCCTGGAAAATTCCATGGACAGGAGAGCCTGGTGGGCTACAGTCCTTGAGGTCGCCAAGAGTCAGACAAGACTGGGCACACACACACAAGGAGGTTTATAGTTTAGTGATGAAAAGAGAAAATACAACAGAATGCTAAATGAGGTTGCAAAGGCTGAGAACTAACATAACAGAGGTCAGAGATAATAGTTCCCTAACATCCTGAAGGAGAAGGCAATGGCAACCTACTCCAGTACTCTTGCCTGGAAAATTCCATGGGCGGAGGAGCCTGATAGGCTGCAGTCCATTGGGTCGCGCAGAGTCAGACACGACTGAGTGACTTCACTTTCACTTTTCACTTTCATGTATTGGAGAAGGAAATGGCAACCCACTCCAGGGCTCTTGCCTGGAGAATCCCAGGGACGGGGGAGCCTAGTGGGCTGCCGTCTATGAGGTCACACAGAGTCAGACACGACTGAAGTGACTTAGCAGCAGCAGCAGCAGCAGCAACATCCTGAAGATATAAGGGGGTAGATCATCTATGCAAGGTGGACCTGGAGACTGTGAAACAATTATCATAGGGATTGGCCAAGAAGTTCATTTGAATTTTTCCATAAGATGACAAGGAAAAACCCAAATGAACTTTTTGGCCAACCCCAAACAACACAACCTGTGTTCCCTGCATTGGAAGGCAGATTCTTAACCACTGGACCTCCAGGGAAGTCCATAGTTTAGTCTTCATTTTCAAAATTTTTCTTTTATGTAAACTTTTTTCATGACTCCTAATACTTAATTTCTAAATTATTCTAATTTCTATTTATGCTGTGTTTTCATCTATTGTGCCAGTTTCTTGATGTCTTTTTGCTATTTTTAAAATAGAATATTATGGTTTTGATATATTCTCAGATGCCGTCATTGTCTATTAGATTGTCTGATTTCTGCTTTTATCTAAACTTCATAGCTTTTTTGTGTTTTTATATAAAGTTGGTTTTCCTGATTTTTTTTTTGGATGGAGGCATAGATCACAGTAGCTTTCAGTTCAGTTCAGTCGCTCAGTCGTGTCCGACTCTTTGTGACCCCATGAATCGCAGCATGCCAGGCCTCCCTGTCCATCACCAACTCCCGGAGGTCACTCAGACTCATGTCCATCGAGTCAGTGATGCCATCCAGCCATCTCATCCTCGGTCGTCCCCTTCTCCTCCTGCCCCCAATCCCTCCCAGCATCAGAGTCTTTTCCAATGAGTCAACTCTTCACATGAGGTGGCCAAAGTACTGGAGTTTCAGCTTTAGCATTATTCCTTCCAAAGAAATCCCGGGGCTGATCTCCTTCAGAATGGACTGGTTGGATCTCCTTGCAGTCCAAGGGACTCTCAAGAGTCTTCTCCAACACCACACTTCAAAAGCATCAATTCTTTGGCACTTTACCATTTCTGTCCTTTATTGAGCCCATCTTTTCATGAAGGAGGCATAGATCAGGATAACTTTCACTCTTCTCTTATTTTCATGTTGTGTTGAAAAATACAGTAACTTGGATTTCCCTGATGCTCCAGTGGTTAAGAATCTGCCTGCCAATGCATGGGATATGGGTTCTATCCCTGCACTGGGAAGATCCCACATGCTGTGGAGCAGCAAAGCCTGCAAGGTCCAACTACTGAAGCCTGCGCACCTAGAGCCCATGCTCTGCAACAAGAGAACTCACTGCAGTGAGAAGCCCTCGAGCCACAACTAGAGAGGAGCTCCTGCTCACTGCAACTGGAGAAAGCCAGTGCACATCAATGAAGACCCAGCACAGCCAAAAATAAATAAAAAAATAAACATTAAAGAAATATACAGCAATTTTCTTTCTAAGGTTTGCTGTATCCATTCCCCTCTTGCACACTTATTTGTGCCTTCCCTGTTTTACCTGTTCTGGGCAATTTTTATTCTACTACCATTTGTTTCTCCTCTACATGGGTCTGCCCTGAAAGACAACTATGGTGCCTCTTTTGAGAATTCTAGACTAGAGGCTAAACTCCTCCAGATCCTTCAGATTTTATTATGTTCCAGCAGCCCCTTCGTGTGCTGTGTTTGTGTGTGCTAAGATGATTCAGTTGTGTCCAACTCTGAGTGACCCCGTGGATTCCAGACTCCTCTGTCCAAGGGATTTTCCAGGCAAGAATACTGGAGTGGGTTGCCATGCCCTCCTCCAGGGGATCTTCCTGACCCAGGCACTGAACCCGCATCTCTTAGTCTCCTGGATTGGCAGGCAGGTTCTTTACCACTAGCACCACCTGGGAAGCCCTCCCCCAGCCTCTACCAGCGATAATTATCGATTCTGTTGGAGTTTCCTCTTCTGAAGTCCATCAGATGCCCTCCTGCTCCCTCTGCTTAGGCCTGTGCAGATGCTGTAGGAGCTGTGGCAGCTGGTGGTTTGTCCTCAGCCACTTTGTTGTTTGTGGCTACAATCTGTCTTGTCATGCAGTAACCAGCCTCCAAAATGGCCTCAACATTTCCTCTGCTGCTTGTACGTTCATTTTGCTCCTCACATCAGGAGGGAGAGACTATGATTCCTCTTTGGAGTATGGGATGGGCCAGTGATTGATTTGGCCAATAGAACGTGAAGAAGGTGACACGTGGGTGAAAGGGCCAAGCCACAAGGAGAGGCCATGGGCAAAGGGGAACTGAAGTGCCCAGAATAGCAGTTCCAGCTCCCAGGCAACAACAATATGAGAGCGACCTTGAATATTCTGTTTCAGTTGAGTCCCCAGATGACTGCAGCTCCCAGCTACCAGAGTTGTTTTAAGATACAAATCATTTTCAATTTTTAAAATTTTTATTTTAATTTTTTTAACATTTATTTATAATTGAAGGATAATTGCTTTACAATATTGTGCTGGTTTCTGCCATACATCAACATGAGTCAGCCATATGTCCCCTATGAATCATACATATATCCCCTCCCTCTTGAACCTTCCTTCCACCTCCTAGCCCAACCCACCCCTCTAGGTTGTCACAGAGGCCCGATTTGAGTCCCCTGAGTCATACAGCAAACTCCCACTGGCTATCTATTTCACATATGGCGGTGTTTATGTTTCTATGCTACTCTCTCCATTCATCCCATCCTCTCACACCACCCCGTGTCTGTAAGTCTGTTCTCTTTGTCTGCATCTCCATCGCTGCCTGCAAATAGGTTCATCAGTACCATCTTTATAGATTCCACATATATGCATTAAAATACAATATGAAGTGGTTTTTTTAATTTTTAAATTTTATTTTTATTTTTGGTGGTGCTGGGTCGTCATTGGTGTGTGTGGATTTTCTCCCTAGTTACAGCCAGTAGGGGCTACTTTCGAGTTGCCATGCACAGGCTTCTCATTTCCGTGGCTCCTCTTGCAGCAACAGAACTAAAAAAATTGCTTTTATTGTACATGTAGTCTATGGTTTTCAGTTTGGTTATCTAGTTGCTCTGTCTGCTTTTATGCAGGAATTTGGAGATCCCCAAACAACGTCCAGTAACACCCTTTGCCAAAATTTTCCCAGAATTCACTCTGACATAAGATTATAAGGTTCTACTAGGACAGACCTCAGTTAAGACCTATGAAACCACCAGGGATTATAATTCAGAACTGGAACAGAACATAGGGAATTTATAGCTTCCGCCTATGAACTTTGGTTTTTTAATCAGCCCTGTGTGAAAATAGACTCTTCTATCTTCATTTATGCCCCCAACCTCTTGGCAGTTTACAGTGAAACATCCATGAATTTGATATGATTTGAAGGCTCTAGGTCCCTGACCAGGGGTTGAACCGGGGTTCCCTGCATTAGGAGCACCAAGTCTTAGCCGCTGGACCAGCAGGGAGTCCTGAAAACTTACATTCTTTAGATATTTGTTCAGTGGTCTTTCTACTGTTCCTTGAGCATGCTCCTTGGGAGGTGACCACCTCACTTTCAGCTGCCTATACAAACTTCAGCACATTCCCTGAAGAGTCCTGCTAAGTACCATTATATTCACTTCATTACATATTTAGGGATGGCAGAAAGTTCCTTGGAAATTGGCTTCTCTGGATACTATACCACTAATCTTTCTTTTAATCCAATTCTGATTTCAGAGTCATCAGCATTAAAATTAAAATGTGGCAGGCAATTGGGAGGTGTAATGAAGTACTGGATTTAAGTTATTTTCAATTAAAAACGCAAGATCCTTAGGGTGGTACTTAAAATTTCCAGTCACCACAGAATTCTGTAAGGGGATATTGTGCTATATTAGTAAGAATTTTGGATCTTTGTGTATATAAGAGAGGGCTTCCCAGGTGGCTCAGTGGTAAAGAATCTCTTTGCCAATGCAGGAGACATAGCAGACGTGAGTTCAATTCCTGGGTTGGGAAGACACCCTGGTGGAGGAAATGGCAACCCATTCTAGTATTCTTGCCTGGGAAATCCATGGACAGAGGAGCCTGATGGGGTGCAGTTCATAGGGTCGCAATAAAGAGTCAGACATGAGTGAGCCATCAAGCATGCATCCATGTGTATTTGGAGGTAGGGACATGAGTGGAAAAGGGGATGAGTGGTGGAGATTGTTAAAAGATGAAAACAGTGAGAAAAAAGCCCATCTTCTCAACACCAACAATTTAGGCAAGTCTAGTATTTTAGTAGATTCTTCATGTACAAGCCAAGATGCATAGAGTCACCAGCATTAACAGGAAACGTTCTAACCACTTCTTGACTCTCCTTTTCCCATCCTTGGGTCTGCTGGGATCTGCCAGTGGGTGGAAGACATTGTCATTGTTTATAATGCTCATATAAGCCTGCAGGGATGTGAATGACATATATTTAGAAAGCAAAATAAAGCTTTAGGAAGATCTTCAATTTAATGGAAACTAGTCTAGTCATTTGGGAACCACAAGAGCTTTTTAGGGCAAATCTGCTTCTGCAAGCTGGAGGAAGTGTGGGTGTACTGAAGTCCCGGTCACACCTTGTGATGTCAGTCACCCCCAGCCCGGAGTTGATTGGCTGTGAAGAGCTGAAGCAGTGTTTAAATTCCTGCACCATCAGAGAAGTGTTCAGAACCTCAACCCAAGAGAGGCTTCATTGTCACAGATTTCCTCTTCGAGAACTTCAGCCTGATTGTTGAGCCTTTGGGGGAAAAGTCTTTGTTAATTGAAGAGGGTAAGATATTTTCATTCCTAAATTCTAAAAAATGACTTCTGCTGTGTTGTTTGGAAAATATTAAGTATATGTACACGTTGAGAAGCATTATGCCATACAGAGAAAGATAGGGAGAACTGTGCCTTGGGTAAAAAACGATTCCATTTGTACCTGTGTTTTTTATGCCAGTAAACAGCGGTATTAAAATGACACCTTGTCAATAAAGACAGGTGCTTCTCTCAGTAATACTTTAATTAGATCTCTGCATGGTTCTTCTGAAAGGGAAAGTTTATTTATCAAGAGGCAGATGGAAGGTCATTTTGAAGTTTGGCTTTAATTAGCAAAACAAATAAAGCTTTTACATTTAGGTTTTATGGATATAGTTATGTTCATGGCCCGCAAGACATAAAAGAATCTAAACTAGACTGGCAGGACTTTCAAAATGTGGTCTTTTAAACTGAAAATCATGTGATGGTATTCATCCAATAATATTCATTTTGAATTGAGTAGCTGAAAGGAGATGCTAAGACCACTGAAATAAACCAAGGGTGTGTTACTTACACTGCTTTTCTGTTGTTTAGTTGGATATTCATGTAAGAGTGATGTCTTACACACTGAGTTCAGTAAATGTTCTTCTGTTGTTTAGCTGCATATTCATGTTAAAATGATGTCTTACACACTGTCAGAGTTCAATAAATGTAGAATATAACTGTCTTTTAAAAACCTTTCTTAGTGTAGAGGACAGCAGTATACTCCTGTCCATCTGCACTTATATTTTTTTGCGTTTATCTCCTTTTATCATCTTTATCAGAAGTGTCTGTCTTCCATAACATACAGTGGGAGCTGTGGTCAGGCAATGCTTTTCTGCATGATGTCTTGAAGATCCCATGTGTAATAGCAACACATCAAGTACTTGTCTTCTTCAGGAGTGATAGTGTCTGGTGACCCAGACTTTCTGTTTAACTGAGGGCCAAGTAGACTATGCTATTGGGCTGGCCAAAAATTTCATTTGGATTTTCCCGTGGGTTGTTATGAAAAACTGGAATGAATTTTTTGGTCGGTTAAAAATAAGTAAACAAGCAAACAATTCTCTAATGGACATTTATCTGTTAGAACCTCCCCCCTCTTCCTGAATGGTAATGTGGACCAATGTGTCTCAGAGGCTAAGAGGCCTTTCATATTTATATTTAATTTGGCAACACCTAGGAGTTATTGTACTGTGGTTGAAAGCATCTAACAAAGGGATGCTTATAACTGACCTCAAGACAATTACAGTTGGAATGACTGGTTTACTTGGCATCACTTGGTTGGTTTTGATTTACTTGGTTGGTTTTCTGAATTTCTAATAGAATTCATGTCCTGGTCAAAATGCACTTTATTTTCAAAGAGTAGTAACAAAACAAATTCTAGCTAATGGGGATTCTGATTAGTTGGGTTCTGGATAATTTTGCTTTTGTAAAACCAGCTAGACACATTGCTGTATACTCAAGTATCTAGAACAGTGCCTAGCTCATAGAACATTCTCAATAGA
Source organism: Cephalophus harveyi (assembly GCA_006410635.1). Classification (NCBI taxonomy): domain Eukaryota; kingdom Metazoa; phylum Chordata; class Mammalia; order Artiodactyla; family Bovidae; genus Cephalophus; species Cephalophus harveyi. The sequence goes on along the minus strand of SJYT01042906.1, from coordinate 495,920 downwards.
TATTTATTGACTGCTAATAAGTGGATATATTGTTCATTAGTCTTATTAAGGAAGACAACATTAAGCCAAACATAAGGAAAGTAAGCATGATATATTGAGCCTATAATTTTTCAAGTTTTGATTTCCTTCCTTCAGCCTCTTTCATTTTAGTTTACATAAAAGAAAATATATACACATGAATATTAACTTTGAGGAAATTCTAGAAATTCTGCACTACTTGAGGGTGGCCAGAGAGGAAAGAGATTGAAATACCCTTCTCCAGATCCTGAATATTTTGGATCTTCTCAACTCTGGGGAAAAAACTGGTAAAGGTTAAAAGCCTCTAAAACACACATTTCCAAACAAGTGGAACTCAAATTGAGGTTGTCAGTTCAGTCACTCAGTCATGTCCGACTCTTTGCAACCCTATGCACTGCAGCACGCCAGGCTTCCCTGTCCATCACCAATTCCCAGAGTTACTCAAACTCATGTCCATAGAGTCAGTGATGCCATTCAACCATCTCATCCTCTGTTGTCCCCTTCTCCTCCTGCCTTCAATCTTTCCCAGCATCAGAGTCTTTTCTAATGAGTCAGTTCTTCATGTCAGGTGGCCAAAGAATTGGAGTTTCAGCTTCAGCATCAGTCTTTCCAATAAATATTCAGGACTGATTTCCTTCAGGATAACTGGTTGGATCTCCTTGCAGTCCAAGGGACTCTCAAGAGTTTTCTCCAACACCACAGTTCAAAAGCATCAATTCTTCAGCACTCAGCTGGACATTTGTTGGCAAAGTAGTATCTCTGCTTTTTACTATGTTGTCTAGTTGGTCATAGTTTTTCTTCCAAGGAGCAAGGGTCTTTTAATTTCATGGCTGCAGTCACCATCTACAGTGATTTTGGAGCCCCCCAAAATAAAGTCTGTCACTGTTTCCATTGATTCCCCATCTATTTGCCATGGAGTGATGGGACCAGATGCCATGATCTTAGTTTTCTGATTGTTGAGTTTTAAGCCAACTTTTTCACTCTCCTCTTTCACTTTCATCAAGAGGTTCTTTAGTTCTTTGCTTTCTGCCATAAGTGTGGTGTCATCTGCATATTTGAGGCTATTGATATTTCTCCCGGCAATCTTGAGGTTATGGATTTCCTTTTGTTATGTTTTCTCATTGCCGAATGACAGCAGATGCAATGTAAAAGTGACACTTACCAATCACTAAAGAAGAACTTGGGGTTCTGGGTTCATCTTTCACACTTGTAGATTTTTTGCTCATTTATTACCCAGAATAGGGCTACTGCATATCTGTTTCTATACTTTTGGGGTGGTTGGTAAAAAAGTTTATAAGAGTTTGGAGCTCTCATCTGGAATATACTCCACACAAGTATAATTATTTTTATCAAACACACTCATTGAAAACCTAGGGTTTAAGCTCTGACTTTAATGCTTGATGGCAGACTATATTCTATGGGAGGCAGCATCAGCTCTCTCAGGACCCAGGGTGTATTTTATTTTAGTTTACCAGACTTCCACTGGAAAATTATGACTTTGAGTCAGGGTGCTAAATGGTATTTCTAGAAGCATGAGCAAGTTGCTGCATCTTCCTTGCATTTCATAATATTCCATCCCTGCAAAAGTGAACACTAGAAGCATGACCTTCCTTCATAAAACACACAACATTCATTAGTGTTAGAGCACTGCTTCATTGTTTTGTTATTTAGATTAGAGAGAAACAAAACAAAATACAAGAAGAGAACTTAATATTTGTTGACCTTTTATCAAGACTGGAATATTTACTGGTTTTCAGAGTACCATGAAGTTGTTACTATATTCAGATTTCTCTTTGAAAATTAAAATGGTGAGCCATTAGACCTATGAAGCCAACACCATGGGCACAGAGTTATTTTGAAAGCATTGTATTCAGCAGAAACTTTCCGTATGAAATGAACCTAAAGGACTTCCCTGGTGGTCCAGTGGTTAAGACTTTGCCTTCCAGTGCATCAGGTGAGGGTTTGATCCCTGGTTGGGGAGTTAAGATTCCACATGCCTTGGGGTCAAAAACACCAAACATTTAAAAAAAAAAAAAAAAACAGAAGCAATAAAGACTTTTTTGTTTTAAAGAAATGAACCTAAAAACTTAAAAGATGTTTTGATTGTGGAAACTAAAGTGTAAGGGAGGAAAAGCTTTCCTCTACTTTCTTAGGGTCTCTGACTGGGCTTAAAAATTAAACTGGCAGAAGACAGAATAGCAGAAGAGCCTACAAGTTTTATTAAAATTTCCACATGCACACGGGTGCCTTCCCAAGAGAATGAGGGCCTGAAGTGACTGGAACAGAAGCTTTTACAACTTTTAGGCGAAGACACAATGCATTTGTGAAGAACTGACAAGACCTAGGGGATCTGAGCTAGGAGATCCCCAGGAAGGTAGCTTGTGGAGAAGTCCCCAGGAAGGTCGGGTTAGTTTAACAAGGACTGTTTGTGCAGAATCCCTCAGCCTTGCCTCCATCTCTGCTAGAGACTGTCCTCCCTTCCCCTGGGACAGGGGGCAGCTCTCACATGGGATTTATCTCCTGCTTCCAGCTAGGAAAAGGAGGATCAGAGCACCCTTCTGGCATCTGCTCTTTCTTAAGTGCCTTCAGCTCAACAGAATTTTTGTGCTAGAGGCATATTTTGGGATGAGATATTCTGGGTTTCCTTCAAAAGTTGAATTAGGCTTGTTTTAGGGGCAGTTGAACATTTTCATATTGTTGATATTAGGTGAAGGATTTGAAAAAGGAATCAAAATAATATTAAAGCACATGGACTGATATGAAGTATGGTGAATTAGGATGAAGAAAATAACACAAAACATAGTGAGGTTGATGAAGAATATGCTCAAGATAAGGGATGAGTAGCTCTGTTGGACCATTTGGGTGTAGAATTGTAGAAATGAGGTAGGCACCTTCTCATTCTCCTTATCTTAGGATTTCTATTGTTTTCCTGGACAAATTTAAACAAATTAGACTAGATGACTTCTTGAGCCCAATGTTTCAGACATTATTCAGTGTATTCAGTCATTATCGAGCAAGGTACAGTTATCTCTGGGATCAGAGGTTGAAGTCACTTGGAACATCTTAAAAACAAACCCATGCTTGTTTCCACCCTCAGCGGACAGATTTACTACCCTGTGGTGCAATTAGTGCACTGGTATTGCTGGTGGTAAAGAATCCACTTGCCAATGCAGGAGATGCAGGAGATGTGGGTTTGATCCCTGGGTTGGGAAGATCTCTTGGAGGAGGAAATGGTAACCCACTCTCTTACCTGGAACAGGCTCCAGTCCATGGGGTTGGACATGACTGAGTGACTGTCTGATTGCTTTAAATCTCCCCAGGTGATACTTATATACAGCCAAGCCTGGGGATCTTTGTCTTAGATAAATTTTTTTTTTTGGTTTTGGCTGTGTGGCATGTGGGATCTTAGATCCCTGACTAGGGTTCGAACCTGCACCCCTTGCATTGGAAGTACAAAGTCTTAACCACTGGACTGCCAGGGAAGGGCCTGGCTTAGAACTTTTGTCACCAGCATAGTATATATTTAACATTTAAAGACACAAATCAGTAAAAGTGAAGTCTGAAATCAGCCTGCAGGACTTTCCAAACAGTGTTTGGACGTCCATCTGTTATGGCAGCCCCAGGGCTCATGAGTGCCAGGCAAATTATTTTCCTTTTAAATCACTTCAATAACTTTTTACATTAGCATTGAGGACATTTATTTTTAGATATAGAACAAATTGTTTTCCAAACTACCGGTTCTTGAGGTGTGAAATGAAGCCACCCTCCAGGAAAATACAGTTTGATTTGGCAGGTTTCTCTCAGTGAGATTCACAAGTGTATCCCAAACCTCTAATCTTCCCTGGATCTTTCAGTACTGTGAATGATGCTGAAAAAATTTAGCATAATCATGTATAATGACTAAAAGGAGCACACTGGATATGGAATGCTCTCTGGAGCCATAATATGAAGGCTACCATAATGGGTTTCTTGCAGATGAAGAAAAAAGTGCAAAACCAATCAAGTTTGTTTAGATGTTATTATGAGATTATAAGGACTTCCCTGGGGGCTCAGATGGTAAAGCATCTGACTACAATGAGGGAGACCCGGGTTCGATCCCTGGGTTGGGTAGAACCCCTGGAAAAGGAAATGCCAATCCACTCCAATACTATTGCCTGGAAAATCCCATGGACGGAGGAGCCTGGTAGGCTACAGTCCATGGGGTTGCAAAGAGTCGGACACGACACTTTCACTTTCATGAGATTATAAAAATGACTGAGGATCTCTGGGTGTGAGTGTGTGTGTATGTGAAGACAAATGCCCACATCTGTTAGTGGTATCAATAATGTAGTTTTTTGGTGGGATGATATTTGCCAGTCTGTTCTGATACACTGGGCTGCACAATCAGTATCAAACTGAAAGATCAGAAATTTATTGCTCTTTCCTTACTTTTCCTTCATTTATCATAGCTTATGTATTAGTTAAGAAGTATTTATAGAGCTTCTCTTTGAAAAGTTTTCAATTTATCTCTTGGGAGTGAAGTTTTTTAAAAATTGCTAATAAACCTAATAATTCACACATATACTTCATCCATTGAAGTATCAGTTCAGTTCACTTCAGTCGCTCAGTTGTGTCCGACTCTTTGCGACCCCATGAATCGCAGCACGCCAGGCCTCCCTGTTCATCACCATCTCTCGGAGTTCACTCAGACTCACGTCCATCGAGTCCGTGATGCCATCCAGCCTTCTCATCCTCGGTCGTCCCCTTCTCCTCCTGCCCCCAATCCCTCCCACCATCAGAGTCTTTTCCAATGAGTCAACTCTTCGCATGAGGTGGCCAAAGTACTAGAGTTTCAGCTTTAGCATCATTCCTTCCAAAGGAATCTCAGAGTTGATCTCCTTCAGAATGGACTGGTTGGATCTTCTTGCAGTCCAAGGGACTCTCAAGAGTCTTCTCCAACACCACAGTTCAAAAGCATCAATTATTCAGCACTCAGCCTTCTTCACAGTCCAACTCTCACATCCATACATGACCACAGGAAAAACCATAGCCTTGACTAGACGGACCTTAGTCGGCAAAGTAATGTCTCTGCTTTTGAAAATACTATCTAGGTTGGACATAACTTTTCTTCTTTTTTTTTGTATAATCATAGAGTTTAACAACCTTCACCAAAATCAATTTTAGAACATTTCATTATGTCCAAAATTCACCCATTAGCTGTCACTCCAACCCCTCATCTTCTCTTTAGTGCCCAGTTGCTCAGTCATGTGCAACTGTTTGTGACTCTTTGGACTGTAGCTGGCCAGGTTTCTCTGTCCCTGGGATTTTCAGGCAAGAATACCAAAGTGGGTTGTCATTTTCCTTCTCCAGGGGATCTTCCACACCCAGAGACTGAACCACATCTCCTTTGTCTCCTGCATTGCAGGAAAGTTCTTTACCTGCTGACCCAGGAGGGAAGCCCTGATCTCTGTGCTGTGTTGTGCTTAGCTGCTCTAGCCCTGGGCAAACACTTTCTGTCTCTATAGATTTGCCTTCAATGGACCTTTCCTATGAATGAAATCATACAGTATATGATCTTTGGTGCCTGGCTTCTTTCATTCAATATAATGTTTGCAACATTCCTCTACTTTGAAGCATGCATCAACACTTCATTCCTTTTTATTGCTGAATAATATTCCATTGTATGGATATAGTGCATTTTATTTATCCATTCATCAAGTAAAAAAAAAAAAAAATCATCTAAATGTCTACCGAAAGTGTTAAAAGTTGAAGCTCTTCTATTTCTTTGGTGTGAAGAAAATCATCTTCTGTCTTTCATCACAGGTAGGGGTGACACCCACGGCTATGAAGACCACCATCCTGCTCATGTTCCTGTGGGGACTTTCCTGTGCTCTGCCAGTAAGTATCAGGAGAGGGATGTATGAAAAAGAAAACTTTGTATCTAAAACTGCATGTGTCATTTACTATAAGCTAAAGTGGTTGTGCATATTCCAGTCAGATGACAATAGTAAATTCCTAGGAAGATCCTTTCTTTAAAATATCATCCAATTTATCCCTTATTCTGCTCAGATGGCATTCATATAGCGAGATGCTCATTTCCTTCCTTATAAGCCATGGTTTTCAAAATGTTATCCCCAGACCAGCTGTGTCAGGATCAACTAGGACCTTGTTAGAAATGTAAATTCTCAGGTCCTAACTCAGACCTACAGAACCAGACTCTCTGGGGATGGGACACAGCATCCCATCTGTGTTTTCAGCAAGGCCTCCAGGTGATTCTTATTCATGCTAAAATTTGATGACTACTCCTTCTAACTATGAGATATATTAACACCTGCTACCTTGGAAATTTCTGGAGACTGATCATGTGTACCAAATTTTCTAGGTAGCCAGGAATCAAAATACTGAATCCAAGAGCTCTGAAGAATGGAAGGTGAGTAGAAATAAGATTTTTGGAAATATTTTTATTTTAGTATGTTATTAGTATAACCAAATTGGCTTCACTGCAAATGTTGAAACTACTAATGATTTTAATGAACACATTAGTAACCTGAGATATAGAGGGTAAGGGCTATGATTTCTAGTTCTTATAAGAAAATGTAGTTCATATAATGCTTTGACTTCGACTTAATAGTGTAATTTGATGAGGAAGCATTTTTTTCCTTTAGCTTTATTTTCATGATCGGTCTGTGTGGTAGTGCAAGGGGATGGTTGACAATGAACCAAGTTAGTCCTTGAAAAATTAGGACTAGAGATCTATTTTATCAGATGTCTGGTAGGCAAGAGGTTAGGAGGTCAAGTCCTGGAAGCGGGGGAAAGAAAGAAGAATGAGAGAACACTAGAGTCTTTGGAATGACAGCTAATCCAATAGTTCTTAATGCTCAGTAACTCAAGAGCCATTGCCAGACACAGTTCTTTGTTTTGCTTGTGTTAACTTTTTGAATCTTCACAGTATCCCCAATGAATTAGGTGCTGTATTTTATTCTTATTTTACAAATGAGAACTCTGAGACAGAAAATAACCCAGTCTGTCTAGGTAATATGGTTAATTAGTGTTCACACCAGACTTTGAACCCAGGTCACTCTGGCCCCAGAATCTGTATTTTTACAAGTGTTATGCCTTTCTTGGAAAGGAACCAGGTCTAGGAAGTCAGCAGCTTTTCAAGATTGGAGCTACAGTTGTCACTCCGTATCCATAAGGGATTTAGTTCTGGGACCTCTGTGGATACCAAGATCTATGGATGCTCAATGCTTATATAAAATTGCATAGTATTTTAATATAACCTGTGCCCATCTTCATGCATACTTTAAATCATCTTTAGATTACTTATAATACCTAATAAAATGCCATGCAAATAGTTGCTGGAGTGCAGCAAGTACGTTTTGCCTTTGGGAACTTTCTGGAAGTTTCTCTTTTTTTCTTTCTTTCTTCCCTCCTTCCATCCCACCTTTCTTTTTTTCCCTACTATTTTTGATCTGAGGTTGGTTGAATGTGTGGATGTGAAATTCATGCATATGAAGGACTGATTGTACACGTGAGGATTAAAATCTTAACCTAAATCAGAATGTTTTTCATTACCTATTTCCTGCTGGTTTTTACATATGCTACAGCTAGTTGTTCAGTTACTAAGTTGTGGCCGATTCTTTGAGACCCCATGGACTATAGCCTGCCAGGTTTGACACAGCTAGGGCATAATGCTAGGGCTTTCCTGCTGACTCAGACAGTAAAGAATCTGCTGGCAGTGCAGAAGACCTGGGTTCAATCCCTGGACTGGGAAGATTCGCTGGAGGTGGGTGTGGCAACCCGCTCCACTATTCTTGAGAATACTGGAGAATCCCCATGGACAGAGGAGCCTGGCAGGCTACTATAGTCCATACAGTCCAGGCCACAGTCTGGCTATGGTCCGACTCACAGAGAATTGGACATGACTGAGTGACAGAGCACAGGGAACAATGCTATTAGTGCTGGCCAGGTAATGTCAAAGGCCTGAAACAGGGTCCTGCCCCTGCTTGAGGCTGGAATAGGCACTGCAAAATTTCTTACATGAACTTTCACCAGGGGTGTCCTTGGCTGGTTAGTTTAAAAGCAGCTGCTGTGGATCCTTTCATTTAGCCAGAGTACCACAAACATACGGTAGTCTCAGGCCTAGCCTCAGCATGAGAAAAATAGCAGTGTCTGGCTCCCTTCTACCCTTTAAGGGACAGGAGTGGAGTCTGCCATGGTGCCTACGGCAGTGTCACAGGACAGAGACTTAGAGTGACCATGGCTTTTCCATCTAGGAGAGATCCCTAGCCCAGGACTTCCGAGAGGCTTGCTGAAGATGCACTTCCAGCAGCTCCTTTCTGCTCTCCTTGGCACCTTGGGTCTGCACACCCATCACTCAGCTGCTTTGGGCCACATGGGATTAGGGTCTTTTGTCCTGCTCAAGGGGGAGGGGGAGAGCAGGTGGGGAGAGGGCACCAGAGGTGGTGCAGGCATTCTTAGAGCTCCTATAAGATTAAAGAAAGTAAAATAAATCAGAACTATGACTAAATAAGTTTCAGACTTAGCATTTTGCAATTTGGGTAACTATAACTAACTAATTTTCAAATGCAGCATTTTGCAATTCAGGTGATCTTACATGACTCAAGACAGGTGGCTTTTTTCTATTCAGTTTTGTCTGCTACTCAACTTTATAAAGGATATTTATAATCCTTTTGAATGTTCTCAAAATGGATCATTTCTTCAGGTTATAGCATACTGAATGGTTCTCAAGAGGCTTTCATAAGCATTAGGCAAATTCCTCCTCACAGCAACCATTGGCAATAAGCAAAGTGGTTGCTAATATTCTAAATTTAGGAATAAGATACTGACATCACAGAGGTGAAGTGAATTGTCCAGCCATTAGAGTTTACCTAAGACCTAAGTGTTTCCTGAAACACATGAATTTCAGTACTACCCTCAAGACAGTTTTCAGGGCTAAAACACAAGCCAAGGAGCAAATTGACACTTTAAATCTGGGTTTATGAGTTCCAATGCTATTTTTTCTATCTTATATTTTTCCTGGGTTATGTATTTTTCTTCAAAGAAATTTTATCTTTCTCTAACTATGGGAAATATGAAAATCTTCTAAGTTTTTCTATATACAAGACCTTTTTATGCCATTGGTCTTCACACAGTCATTCTTTTTAGCCATTTCATTATAAAATATCATTAATACTCATGTAAATATAAAATATCTATCAATAAGCTAAAAAAACCCTAAAATTATTATGAATGTTTGCAATGATATGATCTACCTGTTAAGGAGTAACTTATTTTCCTCCCTTTGTTACAGGGTCATTTGGCTCAGACACCAACACCACCTTTGGTAACTATCTCATTTATTTTTTCAAACTTTAAACTTTTTATTTTGTATTGGGTATAGCTGATTAACAATGTTGTGGTAGTTTCAGGTGAACAGCAATGGGTCTTAGCCATACATATATATATGTATCTATTCTCCTCCAACCCACCCCCCACTTCTATCCAGACTGGCATACAACATTGAGTAGTTACATGTGCTATGCAGTAGGTCCTTGTTGGTTATCCATTTTGAATATAGCAATGTGTACATGACCCTCCCAATCTCCCCAACACTCTATTTTTTGCCATAAACATCTCATAAAATCACTCTGACACTCTTCTCATCATCTCAGGCCATTTGGAAAGTCGTAAATCCAAACCACAAGTGATTGATGTGTGCCATGTTTTCTTTCCTTTCCTCAGGAATTACTGACATGAAAAATAAACAAAATTTTTTTTTTCTTTTTAGGAGAGCAGTGAGTCATCAGAAGAAAGTAAACTTAGCTCAGAGGAACAGGTAGTTAAACAGACCTTTCTTAACTTTCCAGGCTACTTAGGAATTGAAGGAAATGATGTTAGATTAAATTACCTGGTGACTGTTCTAAATATAAGATGTTCTAAACTTTGGTTATGCTGTCTAAAAAGTCCTATAAAATAGGAAGGAAAAAAGAGTGGGAGAATTCAGAGGTAGACATGCTCTTCATTCCATATTTATCACTGGGGCCAAATGATAGACACTGTGGCCCTAAATGTTCCTCTGGTTAAAGAGAACACACTCACACACACATATGCAGAGAGAGTCACAAACTCTGTTAGACAACAGCTTGCTAATAAATCTCAGATATTGCTTTTACAATTGGAGCAGTTCAGACCAGGCAGAGAAAAACATTCTGGTTCATGTGAGATACCTTCAGGGCCTGAAGACTGCCTCTGTGCCCAGAATCCTGCTAGACTGCTAGAGGAGAGGCTAGCTCTCACCCTGAGGAAACTTTAAGAGGACAGTTGCTTCAGTAATGACTTCTTTTTTAAAAAAATAGTTTCTCATCTGTGGCCCTGGGAGATAGAAAAGCTGACTTAGTTTGAAAGTGAAAGTCGCTCAGTCGTGTCCAACTCTTTGCGACTCCATGGACTGTACAGCCCATGGAATTCTCCAGGCCAGAATACTAGAGCGGGTAGTCTTTCCCTTTTCCAGGGGATCTTCCCAAGCCAGCGATCAAACCCAGGTCTCCTGCATTGCAGGCAGATTCTTTACCAGCTGAACCACAAGGGAAGCCCAAGAATACTGGAGTGGGTAGCCTATCCCTTCTCCAATGGATCTTCCAGACCCAGGAATCGAACTGGGGTCTCCTGCATTACAGCTGGATTTTTTTACCAACAGAGCTATGAGGGAGGCCCTTAGCTTATATCCCTGTAATAAAAAACTTGCTAACATCTTTTTTCTTCCCTTCCACTTGCCTATGCTTTCCCCACTGTTCCCCCTTTTCTCCTCCCCCTCTTTCTTCTTTTCATTTTTCTAAGACATTTAGTTATAGCTTTCTTAACTGTCCTGTCATTTTAACCAAACTCAATCCCCTGGGCTCCAGCTATCCTAGGAGCTGGGTTTCTCCTAGGATGTTGACTAAAGATTCATCAGACGAACATTGTATACATTTATAAGCTTCGGTGGCTCAGAGGTTAAAGCGTCTGCCTCCAATGCGGGAGACCTGGGTTCGATCCCTGGGTCGGGAAGATCCCCTGGAGAAGGAAATGGCAACCCACTCCAGTATTCTTGCCTGGAGAATCCCATGGACGGAGGAGCCTGGTAGACTACAGTCCATGGGGTTGCAAAGAGTTGGACACGACTGAGCGACTTCACCTTATAAGCATAGAATTGGGGAAATGCTCTTTCTTGGGGGACCCTGTGATTTATAATCTCCATGTTCTCTGAGCTCTTAGATGAGAGCAACAGTTTGGGCAGGTGGTGCAATATGAGACTATTGAGGTAAGGAAAGCTACATGGATGCTCAGTTCCAGCAGGTTCGTGTAAATTCTAGTGATGGGAAGAGTGTCATCACCCTGTATTCCCTCCTGATCAGAACTCAGACACTGATGAGTAGGGTCAGGTGGGAAAAGAAAAAAAACAAAATGGGCAAGTTGTTTGGGCTTCCCAGGTGGCTCAGTGGTAAAGAATCTGCCTGCCAATGCAGGAGATGTGGATTCCATCCCTGGGTCAGGAGGATCCACTGGAGAAGGAAATGGCAACTGACTCCAGTATTCTTGCCTGGGAAATCCCATGTAGCCTGGCAGGCTACAGTTCATGGAGTCACAAAGAGTCAGATACAACTTAGTGATTAAATAGCAGCAGTATAGAGAGAGAGATTTTTCCAGTGCATGATGAATGAAGGCTCACGGACCTTCCTAATCTGAGTAGAGCATCCAATTGTTTTATTTCTGGGGATCATCCCTCTGAGCTACACTTAGAACTCAGATATCACCCTGGTTGTACTCCTTCAGCTGAGCCTTCTTTAGGCAACTCTCTGCCTGTGCAAACCAGTATAAATATGGTTTTGGTGAGATCTATACCTTACTGCAATATTATACTTTCATTTCAGCAAAGGTTTCATTCACCTGCTCTAATACATTTCCATACCCAGCCCAAAGTTGATTTGAAAAAAAATCTGTCATTTCAAAATCACCCAGTATTTTTTAAAAACCCTCTATTTTAAACCAAATAATTTGATGAGTATTATATCTTCCCTAGTGGCTCAGACGGTAAACAATCTGCCTGCAATGCAGGAGACCTGGGTTCGATTCCTGGGTCTGGAAGATATTCTGGAGAAGGGCATGGCAATCCACTCCAGAATTCTTGCCTGGAGAATCCCATGGACAGAGGAACCTGGTGGGTTACAGTCCATGGGATCGCAAACATCAGACATGACTGAGCGACTAACACATTCACTTTCACTGTTTTAAACCAAATAATATGAGGAGTATTATAAATCAATTCTTTAATTTACAAAAAAATTCTGAAAGTATCCCTTAAGGATTCATACTTACAATATAATCTGAGTTTCATAAATGTGATTTCTAGAGAACATTTTGAAAAGATTTGTGCAGCACTAAGTGAATGGTGCCTGTGGAAAATGGGATGACTTGACTTTCACTTCCCTTCCTTCCTTTTGAACCCCTGTTTGAGACATTATTGAGCCATACAACTGAATATATCTTAGATGAGGGATACAGGAAGAAGAAAACAAAAAGAGCCTGGATGGGCATTAGGTACAACCCTCTAGAGCAGCTCCGGGGGGTACTGACTTTGTCTGTTAACCCCAAACTCCAGGCAAATGAAGACCCCAGTGACAGCACAGAATCCGAGGAGGTCCTGGGCCCTGATGGTCAGCAACGCGTTCATAGACCAGCTGGCGGCCTCTCTCGGAGCGGAGGAAGCGAAGGCGATAATAAAGATGATGATGAAGACGAGAGCGGAGATGACACCTTTGGGGATGATGACGGTGGCCCAGGACCCGAAGAGAGACGATCCGGAGGGGACTCCAGGCTTGGAAGCGATGAAGACTCGGCTGACACCACACGATCCAGGGAAGACAGCGCCCCACAAGGGGATGAGGGGGGCCACGATACCACCAGCGAGAGCAGGGACCTTGACCGTGAGGATGAGGGCAACAGCAGGCCCGAGGGCGGAGACTCCACTCCAGACAGCGAGAGCGAGGAGCACTGGGCGGGAGGCGGCAGTGCGGGGGACAGCAGCCACGGGGATGGCTCAGAGTTCCACGATGAAGCGATGCAGAGCGATGACCCGGGCGCCTACAGGAGCGAGAGGGGCAACTCCCGAATAGGCGGTGCCGGCCTCGAGTCAAGAGAATCGAAAGGGGACGATGAGGAGCAGGCAAGCACCCAGGATTCCCCCGAGAGCCCGGCAGCCGCGTATCCCCGCCGGAAGCTCTTCCGGAAGTCCCGCCTTCCTGAGGAAGATGGCAGAAGGGAGCCCGACGACAGCCGCACGGCGGAAGTCACGAGTGACTCCACCGAAAACCCCGACTCCAAAGAAGCCGGCCTCGGCCAATCCGGGGAACACGGCAAGAGTGAATCTCGACAAGAGAGTGAGGAGAACCGGTCCCCGGAAGACAGTCAGGATGTCCAAGACCCCAGCAGCGAGTCTAGTCAAGAGGTCGACCTGCCTTCTCAAGAAAGCAGTAGCGAATCTCAGGAAGAGGCGCTCCACGAGTCCAGGGGTGACAACCCCGACAACGCCACCAGTCACTCCAGAGAGCATCAGGCAGATAGTGAGTCCAGTGAGGAGGACGTGTTGGACAAGCCCTCCGATTCAGAGAGCACATCCACAGAGGAAGAGGCTGACAACGAGTCCCACGAGAGCCTCAGGTCCTCGGAGGAGAGCCCGGAGTCCACTGAAGAGCAGAACAGTTCCAGCCAGGAGGGCGGCCGGACCCAGAGCCGCAGCCAGGAGAGCCCGTCTGAGGAGGACGATGGCAGCGATTCCCAGGACAGCAGCAGATCGAAAGAAGACAGCGACTCGACCGAGAGCGTGTCAAGCAGCGAGGAAGAGGCCCTGGCCAAAAACACTGAGTTAGAAAGCAGAAAATTAACAGTCGATGCTTACCACAACAAACCCATCGGCGATCAGGATGACAATGATTGCCAAGATGGCTATTAGCATGGGCGGGCCTGAGCTCCTCTCACAGACAGGCGTCCTGGAGGCTGGAGACTAGGGAAAATCATAACTGTAATTTATTGACGTTTGTATCAGAAGAATAGCCTGAGGCCATTTCTTTCTGAAAGGAAATGCTCGATGTTATACTTGTCTGTGTCTAGGATGTCATCAAACCATAGAGGTTTCAAAAATGGGAAATGTCACTAGAACACCCTCCGTGAGAGACCTGAAGCAAGGAAAGAGGCGCATTGTTGCTTCACAGCTGAAATAGTTCCTAACTCATTAACCAACGCACAGTTACCCACGTTGTGCTATGTACCAGGCACTGCGCTGGGTGGGGAGGAGGTCAAGAAGCTTAAAGACTTGTCGCTTGCTCCTGAGGAGAAGGTTTTGCTGTTATTCAGTCTCTTAAGTCGTGTCCATCTCTTTGTGACCCATGGACTGCAGCACGCCAGGCTCCTCTGTCCTCTACTAACTCCTGGAGTTTGCGCAAATTCATGTCCATTGAGTCAGTGATGCTATCTAACCGTCTCATCCTCTGTTGCCTCCTTCTCCTTGTGCCTTCAATCTTTCCCAACATCAGGGTCTTTTCCAATGAGTGGGCTCTCTGCATCAGGTGGCCAAAGTATTGGAGTTTCAGCTTCAGCATCAGTCCTTCCAATGAATAATCAGGTTTGATTTCCTTTAGAATTGACTGGTTTGATCTCTGAGAAGCTTATAGAGGGATAAATAAAGCTGAAAAAGGACAAATATTACAAAAGCAAGAATTATTACAGTCCAGTGTGGTGAGTGCTATTAACACAGATATGAACAAAACACATGGATTCACAGAAGAGGGCACATTTTGCCTTAAGAATTAGAGAGGGCTTCACAGCAGGAAAGACACTGGAGTCAGAACGTTGCATGGGATTCTCCATTTAAGGCTAGACAATTCTATTTATCCTTGGTATCAGCAATAGAAAATCCTGTATGAACAAACATTTAGTTTGTGAAAGTGTTTTCAAATTATAGCACAGTAATGTGTTTCGGATAAGCAAAAATTCTTTTTTCAATTAATTAACACTTTTTGATTTTTTCTTTTTATGTGTGTGTATATGTGTGTGTGTGAAACTCCCATGAGCGTCACCCCCCTGACCACTGGTGATGATATGGAGAACTGGGTAGGGGAGGGTGGAAAAATGAAATTCCTCTTTGAATAGACAACTATCAGCTTAATTTTTTTCTAAGATCAATCTATGTGCAAAGCTAGAAAAAATGTTCTTGGAGTACTCTATTCGTGTTGCACATAGCAAAATTGTGTGTATAGAATTCAATTGATTTTTGCCTAAAACGCTTTGAAATGTTACCTCAACCTAAAATATTTGTTTTGTAATAAAGATTATAATATCCAGAAGTATGTGCTTATTTCTTATAGTGATGCCAATTTTTAGGATATGAAACAACTTTTCCTTTAAGACATTGCAAAATAATTTATTAGCTTTCTCCCATTAAAACAAAAGATTTCTTTATTTCCTGAGCATTTAATTTTATTGATAATTCAGGTTCAGTTCAGTTCAGTTTAGTCGGTCAGTCGTGTCCGACTCTTTGCGGTCCCATGAATCGCAGCACGCCAGGCCTCCCTGTTCATCACCATCTCCCGGAGTTCACTCAGACTCACGTCCATCGAGTAAGTGATGCCATCCAGCCATCTCATCCTCAGTCGTCCCCTTCTCCTCCTGCCCCCAATCCCTCCCAGCATCAGAGTCTTTTCCAATGAGTCAACTCTTCGCATGAGGTGGCCAAAGTACTGGAGTTTCAGCTTTAGCATCATTCCTTCCAAAGAAATCCCAGGTGACCAGATGCCATGATCTTCATTTCTGAATGTTGAGCTTTAAGCCAACTTTTTCACTCTCCTCTTTCACTTTCATCAAGAGGCTTTTTAAATCCTCTTCACTTTCTGCCATAAGGGTGGTGTCATCTGCATATCTGAGGTTACTGATATTTCTCCTGGCAGTCTTGATTGCAGCTTGTGTTTCTTCCAGTCCAGCGTTTCTCATGATGTACTCTGCATATAAGTTAAATAAGCAGGGTGATAATTCAGGTAGCATTTGATAAAATGACTTTTCATGTTGCTTATGATATTTCACTAAATGTATCTGTTATGGATAAGGGAAAAAAGGGAAGCCAACTCTCAGCTTTTTGTATTAGTCCGCACCAAAATTTCATGGTGTTTGGGTTTAACATTAGCTCTTGCTGGTCTCGCAGATTGTCTTAAGTGTAAACTTTTGGAACTACAGGGACACACATTCTTTACACTGTATTTCCCTGAAGGAAATGACCTCACCTCAGCACTTCCATTTTTTTTAAGGTTTTTTTTTTTTTTTTTTAATATGGATCACTTTTAAAGTCTTTACTGCATTTTTTTTTTTACAATATTGCTTCTGTTTTACTTTTTTTTTTTTTTGGTCCATGATGCCTGTGCAGTCTTAGCAGTCTTACACCCCCTGCCTTGGAAGGTGAAGTCTTAACCACTGGACCTCCAGGGAAGTCCCAAGTATTTCCATTTTTTAAAATGTGTTTTCACCCGCACAGCCACTAGAGCACATCAAGTACATGCTAGGTTGCTTCAGTTATGTCTGACTCTTTGTGACCCCACGGACTGTAGCCCGCCAGGTTCCTCTGTCCACGGGATTCTCTAGGCAAGAATACTGGAGTGGATTGCCATGCCCTCCTCCAGGGGATCTTCCTGACCCAGGGATTGAACCTGGGTCTCTTACGTCTCCTGCATTGGCCGGAGGGTTCTTTACCACTAATGCTCCCTACAAATTCATTCAGAGAATCAAGACTTCCCAGTCTTCAGTCTGACCCTTCCCATCCTTCACACCTCTCTGTTCCCTCACAACGTCAAGCCTATGGTAGATAAAATATACACAGTTTTCCAATCTTCTTCCTTGAGACTTTAACCCAGTAGATCTGGAGTAAAACCCCAAGTTATGTATTTCAAGAAGGGTCCCAGGAGATTCTGAAGTAGCCCACTGGCACATCTACATTTCTGTTCTCTGACTCTACAGATTGGTTATCTGGCTTTATTAACCTACAGGTTCCCACCAACCCACAGTTTCTTCGGAGGATAACTGTCTATGCACAGACCTCTTGGTTGCCTGAGATGTAGCTGACCAGGTTCCAGCCACCCATATGCCCCTCCTCACAGCAGGTGATCCTGTGGGTTGAGCACCCCACCCAAGATGGATGGGCCAACAGCCTCAGAGCAGGCCTGTTACAAAGGCTCTGCCTGGTGGTGGTTTGAGGTTTGATCTGAGTTCCCTTCTCTGGAGATCTGGCTGTTAAGGAAAGAGAGGTCAGAAAGTGGTCCAAATAAAAACAGATGGGAAAATACAGACAGGCAGAAATAGGGAGAAAGTTTAAGTCCATTAATGATGGAGCACAAAATTGAAAATGATCGCGCTCCTGACACTGAGGGACAAAATCATAATTTCTTGCTCTCATGCTTGGTTCCTGACTCTCCTGTTGTCTATCAGGCCTTTCTTGGATCTCTGTGACCTTCCTGACTCTTAAGGGCCACCTATATCCTGGCAGTACACCCACCTTTCTGAGGCTACCTAAGACAGGCTTTGTTCCTTGCAACCAAAAAGCCTCATGAGCTCAGACGTGTGAACGCAGGTGTTAGGCTACCAGTGTTTCAAGGTGATGCGACCACAGAACCCTGGCTGACTTAACAGCCTAGTGGAGGAAGTTCTGGACAACCTAAGTGGACCTTGGAGAGTGAAAAAGAAAACACATCCCATGGAGAGGAGACAGAGAAGTAAGTGGATGGAATTGTTTGTGGCACATGAAGGTTTGAGTTTAAAGATTTGTTGTCTCCAAAGCATTTGAACGAGAGGAAGAGGGAAGGGGAAGTGATCAAAGGAGAGACTGGAAAGGTGGACCGGGATCTGAGGTGAAGGTCTCTGAATGCCAGGTTAAGGAGAAAAGACTTCATTTTTAAGAAGTGCCTTCCTGGCACCAAGTTTTCACATCTTTTCTATACCAGTTTAAAAACATATAAAAACTATATGATTAAATGAAGCACAGAAAATCTAAGTTAATTATTCTAGTTTAAAATCCCAAAGCTAAACTAATATAGCATTGTAAAGCAATCATACTACAATTAAAAATATATTAAAAAATAAATAAAATCCAAGAAATGACACAGCCTGATTCCACTTCAGTTTGAGGATGAGCCACTGAAAGTTTCAAGCAGTGGATTAACATTCATGAATGTATGAACATGGTCTTGTCTCCTTGAAATATAAGCAAAGGAAATGCTTATATTTTAGCTTGTTTTTGGCATATAAAGAAACCAAGAGCCTCTCAATCATTTTCTAATGGTTTGTTTTCCTAGACCTGTAACTTTGAAAGAGCCCCTTTAAATGGAAAAGTTTACTGTTAGCTGGAGAAGCTAACAATATTCCAAAAAAAAGGAAGCTTATATGAAATGTTTAGAAAACATGGCTTAATGTGCAAAAGAACTCATTCAGCCCAGAAGCCACTGATTGTACCACAAAACTGCTAGACACTGGCTTCTTCTGCTGATCCTGCTCATAATGACTAGGGATGCGGCCAGTAACATTGGTACTATAATAACACGTGCTGCTGATCCCAGCTGTCACTGTTGCCAGAGATCATTCTCCACCAGTTCTGCTTCATTGCATCACTAGCTCTCAATTCAACATTTGTGGTAGATTCATTTCCCAGGTTTCTATGGAAGACAGGGGGGAAATCAAGACACTCTGAAATTGAGCTTCATGGGGGAAGATGTCTCTATTCGCTCTAAAATTATCTGCTAAATTGTTGGTATGTTTAAGTAGAGGGGCTTCCCTGATGACTTAGATGATAAAGAATCTGCGTACAATTCAGGAGACCTGGGTTGGGACAATCCCCTGGAGGAAGGCATGGCAACTCACTCCAGTATTCTTGCCTGGAGAATCCCAGGGACGGGGGAGCCTGGTGGGCTGCCGTCTATGGGGTCGCACAGAGTTGGACATGACTGAAGTGACTTAGCAGAGAGCAGGGCAGAGCATGCTAATGTTCTATACATTTACCCCAAAATCTGTCAAGTCAATTCCGCCTCTTGGCTCAGAATCTACTTGACAAACCAGTATGTTATACTCAGATATTGTTCTCCTGATACATGTAAACGAAACTATTTGTATGGTGATCTGCCCTTCTTCAAGATTCAAGTTAATCATTTTATGGCCCAGGATGAACCATTTGGTGCCAAGATTATCCCAAAATGCATCTTATGGATGAAGGGCCTGGTGCCATTCTGAGTTTTAAGACATTCCTTTCTTTTATTAACAGACTGCTAGTGACTATATAACATCCATCTGAAGACTAGCAGGGGGTACTCTTTCTGCCCCCTTCTGATGCCTATGTCAGAAGTTTTCCCTATCTCCTTTATACTTTAATAAAACTTTATTACACAAAAGCTCTGAGTGATCAAGCCTTGTCTCTGGCCCCGGATTGAATTCTTCTCCTCCGGGGGCCAAGAATCCCAGCATCTTTGCATGATTTAACAACAACCTTTCAATATTCTCACTGGTGTCTACAACTAAGAAGCTGGAATCTATTAAATTAAATAAAGAAAATAACACCAACAATCATCAGATCTGCCTGAATATTGTTGTGCGGAACTATTGCATTCTGGAAAAACCCATCAGTGCTGAGGGGGAGAGCTGAGAATACAGCATGATTCATATTAGATGCATTGCTTGCCATACATCACTTGCATATCATAGCTAAAGTGTGGATAAGGAAAGACAGTATAACATAAAATATCTTTCTGATAAAATGAATACAAATTTTAAACTTCTTCAATGTTAATATAGAAATATATTAATATTCTATGGTAATATAATGAAAATGAATATTCTCAAAGCAAAAATTTAAACTGTAGAGTTCTTTTGCATTTCAAGTATATTTAGATTCTGGGTTGCATGTTGATGTACAGATTGGGAATTGTATTCATTCTCCTCTTCTTTGTATTAGGGAGTAAAATCTTTGGATTTTAGAGGAGCACATGGCTGCCCAGAGGGGGACTCCATTTCCCAGGCTTCCTTGCAGCAAGGCATGCCCACGTGGCTAAGTTCTGGCCAACAGAATATGAACAGAAGTGATGCTCCTGGTCTCTTTCCTTCTCACTTCTCTTTCCTATTGGCTAGAAACTGGCAACTTTTGAAATAGTTTAAAGTGAAAGTAGCTTAGTCGTGGAGTCTTTGTGACCTCATGGACTACACAGTCCATGGAATTTTCGAGGCCAGAATACTGGAGTGGGTGGCTGTTCCCTTCTCCAGGGGATCTTCCCAACCCAGGGATCAAACCCAGGTCTCCCACATTGCAGGCGGATTCTTTACGAGCTGAGCCACAAGGGAAGCCCAAGAATACTGGATAACCTATCCCTTCTCCAGGTGATCTTCCCGACCCAGGAATCAAACCAGGGTCTCCTGCGTTGCAAGTGGTTTCTTTACCAGCTAAGCTATCAGGGAAGCATGATAATTTCCTTGTACCCAAAGGTACCCTTGATTGTTTCATGAAAGAAAGAAAGAAAGTGAAGTCGTTCAGTCGTGTCTGACTCTTTGCGACCCCATGGACTATAGCCTACCAGGCTCCTCCCTCCATGAGATTCTCCAGGCAAGAGTACTGGAGTTCTGTAATCTAGTTTATTTAATTTCCTTATAAGAAGCCTGGGCTTCCCTGGTGGCTCAGACGGTAAAGAATCAGGAGGCCTGCAAAGTGGGAGACCTGGTTTTGATCCCTGGGTTGGGAAGATCCACTGCAGGAGGATATGGCAACCCACCCTAGTATTCTTGCTTGGAGAATCCCCACGGACAGAGGAGCCTGGTGGGCTACAGTTCATGCGTTCACAAAGAGTCAGACATGATTGAGAGACTAAGCACTTTAAGAAGCTTAATCTACATCCTCATGAATATATGTATTATATGTGTATATTCAGAAACGATAGAGTTCTCACCAGAAACACTGAATTATCCTTCATTTAATAATTGAAGAGAAACTGTTCTCCAACTGTGCTCTCAGAATATTATTATGCATACTCAGTAGGCTTTAATATTATTTAGATTAAGTTAACTTTTAGACTGAATTTATTATTAAAGTGAATGGAGTATTTAGCCTTTGCAAATATGGATAATGAAGACAATGCCCCAGTCTATATTTTTTGAGGATAAATAGAAATTATATCACTGGTTCATGGAACAACTAGTTACCATTTGGCAAACTTCTACATCAAAGACTAAAATTACTGGTCATAATTTTAAGTTGAAATATTGATTATTCAAGTACAATTTGCAAATCTGGCTCTTATAAATGAATATAATGAAAATGAGGTAAGGCTGCAAACTTGCTTCTATTCCATTGTAAACTGACTAACAGAAATGGTTCTCAGCCTTGGCACATCACCTGAGGAATTTTTTTTTAAGTCTTTGCCCACAGGGTCCATCCCAGAGAATCTGGTTTAATTGGTCTGGGATTAGACTTCAGCAATGGTATTTTCAAAAAGTCCTAGATAATCCCAATGGGCTTCCCTAGTGGCTCAGATGGTAAAAAGTCTGCCTGCAATGCAGGAGACACAGGATAGATCCCAGGGTTAGGAAGATCCCCTGGAGAAGGAAATGGCAACCGACTCCAGTATTCTTGCCTGGAGAATCCCGTGGATGGAGGCGCCTGACAGGCTACAGTCCGTGGGCTGGCAAAGAGTCAGACATGACTAAGTGACTGAATATAGCACACAGAGGTAATTTCAAAGTGTAGCCAGCATTGAGAATACTACTTTAATATAATAGTTAATTCTGAAAACTTTTGGGCACTCGGGTTTAAGGCACAGGTCTTATTTAGAAGTAAAACACTAACCAAATTCCAACCCTATTTAATACGATGAGTTGAATTCTTATGTCAGTCACACAGACTTGTCTGCTTCCTCTGCTAACAAATAAATGGGCCCAACATTTGAGTTACTGGAGCATTTAGCTCTCGTCAACTCCCGGATGGTGACTAGTTAAGACATAATCAGTCATCAGAAAAACTGTAAAAGTATTTTGGCTTTTTGGTAAACTGCCTATTCAAGGTCAGTCAGAATACAGTATCTCTGAGTTTTGCTCTAGTTGGCTTTCTCTCAGCATCTGAACTGTCATCAAAATAAACCTGACTTAAGCCCACGAATGATTTCCTCTGTCCTTGCACCACAATACAACAGATGGGAGAGATTACAGCAGGAGAAACCTCTACAGACTGTAGGTCTTGTGATCAGACACACAAAACAGCCTGGCTTTCCCTTTTTGGCACAGATCATAACTATTAGTTTAAGCAACTGAATACAAATATAGTGTTTGGTTTGAAACCTTATTGTGTAACTGACATGAAAGAGACCTTTACCATTCTTTTATGTCACACAAGTCATTCTTTCCGAGTTGCACGTCTAGCAGATTGTCTGGAAGTCCCCCATGGGGAAAAAGGGGAACTAGCAGAAGGGAGGGTGCAGGAGGTCTGTCTGGGACGTTGTTGTTGGAACCACATCCACCCCCAACCCAAATAGAACTTCAAAGCTGTCTCATCTCCTTCCTGGGGTGGGTGTTTCCGCACCTGCATCCGGCCTTTCCCCTCACAGTCAGTATCAAGCTATGGCAATAAATTGGGAGTATACATAGGTAGAGAAAGGACAGACTTCACTGTGCTTTGAAATGGTGACAGTATTAGTAAGAAAAAGTTTTGTTTGTCCTTTTAGAAATTCCACTCTGAGGATGCAACCTAAGAATACACTGTCCTTTATTCTGCCTTATTCAGGACTTTAAGGATGTGAATTACTCTGTCCACTTTTCTCTGTTTTAGCTTCACTAAGGGGGCATCTTGAAGAAGTCAAATGACCCCAAGGAATGAAAAAGGACTAAATAATGGAGGAAATAGAAGGAGAGAGGAAAGTGGAAGACAGAGAAGGGAGACTGGAAAGAAGAGACCCTCTTATGCCCATGGGAATGAGATTCCATATGGGTTGATAAATGTCTTGAAAGGCAAAGTAAAGAACTGTTTTCACTGTCCTTTAGAAATTGTATGTGTACTTGAAGGGATAATTTTTTTTTTTTTTTCTGGGAGTGGATCATACCTTCCTGACTTCTCAAATATTAAGGAGAGGGGTAAGGGGGCACCCAGCAAGTCTGAGGGATTATGACAATTTGAAATCTGGTCCACATAAGGTCAGAAGCAAAAGGAAGGTCCTATAGAAGAGAGTGAGATAGGATGTTCTGGACCTTGGCCAAACTAGGTGCATGCAGTTCAGAATCTGATACAGAGCAGGGCAACCATAGAGAAGATGTAAATATTTACCATGATCTAGACGTTCACCCTAACATGATTTAAATATGAAGAATTCCATCAGTGAATATATAGCTTAACCTCCTGGCCATCACTTACATGGATAGTTGCAATTACAGTGATTTTTAATTTTCTCACTTAGCATATTTTTTTATGTTTTACAGTTTCAACTTATTATATCTTTCTTCTTTCCTTTCACTATTTGAAATGAAGCAATGAACTTTATGCAAATATCATTTGCTATTTATCAAGTTAGATTGATTATCCACTCTAAATTCATCCATTATCCAGAACAGCAATGAAAAATTTTCCCCTGTGAGAAGATGCCTTCTAATTTAACTACATGTATTCTTCCAACCAGTCTGAATGGAGAATCATATGTATCTTTTTAACCTCCCTCTATTGCAATAGATGTTCAACTAGGCTATAATTGATTTAATGTTGGTAATTTAATGGCACCAAGGGCTTCCCAGGTGGTGCTAGTGGTAAAGAACCTGCCTACCAATTCAGGAGACCCAGGTTTGATCTCTGGGTTAGGAAGATGCCTGGAGAAAGAAATGGCTACCCACTCAGTACTCTTGCCTGGAAAATCCCATGGATGGAGAAGCCTGGTAGGCTGCAGTCCATGGGGTCGCGAAGAGTCAGACACGACTGAGCGACTTCACTTTCACTTTTCACTTTCATGCATTGGAGAAGGAAATGGCAACCCACTCCAGTGTTCTTGCCTGGAGAATCCCCAGGGACGGGGGAGCCTGGTGGGCTGCCCTCTATGGGGTCACACAGAGTCGGACACGACTGAAGCGACTTAGCAGCAGCAGCAGCAGCCAGTATTCTTGTCTGGGGAATCCCAAGGACAGAGTAGCCTGGTGGATTACAGTCCATTAGGTCGCAAAATGACGGACATGACTGAATGGATTTAGCAGGCACCGCAGAGTAAAGATGTAAATTACCCAAAGAGGAATTCTTCAACTGCAGGCTTTCCAGAGTTCAAGTCTAAGAGTTGTAATTTAATAGTTTTATGACCTGAAAGATAAGAATTATCATTAAATGCAGCTGGGATTTATTGACATTTCTTTAAAAAAAGAATTTTCAAGAACGTTTCAAATTCTGAAGTTCAAGAATGGCTGGGTAGCCCAGCTCTGTAATTTCTATAATTCCCAGCAGGTGGCAGTATTGCTTTCTGTTATCATCCCAGAGAAGCCAGAACAATCTGGAATTCAGAGCACAGGAGGATGGGTTAACATTGGACAGAAATTTTCAAATTAAGGAATTAAGATTTTTTTTTCACTAACCAAAAAGAGCCCATATTTCTGTCCACCTTGGAAGCCCCAAATACAGAGAGTGTGCAGGACCAAATTGAATTCTTGATTTGAATCTGATTTTGCTCTATTGAACTCGCCATTTCTCTGAACCTCTGTATTTATTTTATTTAAGAAACATTACCTAATTACTGATAAGACAACTAATAAGAAATAGAAGGGAATGGTAACCCACTCCAGTACTCTCGTCTAGAAAATTCCATAGATGGAGGAGCCTGGTAGGCTACAGTCCAAGGGGTTGCAAAGAGTCGGACCCGACTGACCAACTTCACTTCACTTCTTCAAGAAATAGAAAAGGATCACAACTAGACAGACTGTGTGGGCATACTACATGCTCTGTATGGTCTCCAAAAGTTCTAGAAATAAATGACATTGTCTGCTGCACTAAAAGATCTTGTGGGTTGGCAGAACCGAGGCACCAAATTTTAAGGAACTTTTCTGCTCCACTAAAAAACAGTGAGTTCCCCTGAGCCATCAGCTTGCCTCTGCATCATGACTTCCTAGTCCCCAGTCTATAAAATCGAAGTTTATGCCTTGTGAAATTGTGCCTGATATCTGGCAAGGATTGCTCATTCAGCCCTTCCTTCAGTAAACATTAAGCCCCTAACAAGTTGGGGAGGGTTTGTTCTTAATATGCCTACATTCCTTTGGTTCAAAATTCTATTTTTCTTCTTCCCTCTTTGGGTTATTTTATATCTTATGTTGACTCCCTTGTAGGTGAGATTACTGACTTCCACTTCAATGTGTGTGTGTGTGTGTGTGTGTGTGTGTGTGTGTATTTGAGTGTGCATGCATGCACATAGCCACTAAGTCACTTTGGTTGTGTCTGACTGTTTGTGACCCCATGGACTGTAGCCCACCAGATTCCTCTGTTCATGGCATTTTTCCGGCAAGAGTACTGGAGTGGGTTGCCATGCCCTCCTCCAGGGGATCTTCCCAACCCAGGGATCAAACCCATATCTCTTTACGTCTCTGCATTGCAGGCAGATTCTTTACCACTAGGGTAACCTGGAAAGGCCTCTACCTCAATATAGTCCCCATTTTTCTTTAAGCTTCTCTTCTACTTTCTTCCCTGAACTTTCCCATCCTATACAGTATATTTATTGTTTTGTTGCCACAGTAAATAAGGACAGATGTAATTTTTCATTATTTGAAGGGATGGGTTTAGGAAGCAGAAATTTTAAACCTCTGAGTGTATTAGTTATCTATTGCTGAGTGACACATCACCCCAAAATGTAGTGATTTACAACAAAGTAGCTATTATCTAAAAATTTCTATGGGTCATGAACCTTGCCGTGACTTAGCTGGGCCCTCTCTTTTGGGGGTTCTCACAGCTACAGTAAACATGTTCATTCATCTCAAGTCTCCACCAGGGGAGGGTCTGTTTCAGGCTCACTCATGTGGGGGTTGGTAGTTTTCAGTCCATCACACGTCACTGTGTGAAGGCCTCAGCTCCTTGCTGACTGTTGGCTGGAGACACCCTCAGTTCCTTGCCATGCAGGCCTCTCTAGAGGGCAGTTCATACACTGGCAGTTGGTTTCCATTCAAAGCACAAGCAAGAAAGAGTGAGCAAGATGGAAGACACAGTCTCTTATAAGCTCATCTCCGAAGTGATATACCCATCACTTTTTTGTTTTAGTTCTTTTCTTTAAAAAAAAAATGTTTATTTTAATACATTTATTTATTTAACCATCCTGCGTCTTACTTGTGGCATGTGAGATCTTCTATCTTCTCTTTGGCATTTCTAAGCAGAAGCATTATATTACTTTTATTTCACATATATCCACAGATGTTTGTGGACCAATGCCTGGTGGCTCAGATGGTAAAGAATCTGCCTGCAGTTCGGAAGACCTGGGTTCGATCTCTGGGTTGGGAAGATCCCCTGAAGGAGGGCGTGGCAACACACTCCAGTGTTTTGGCCTGGAGAATTCCATGGACAGAGCCTGGCAAGCAACAGTCCATGGGGTCGCAAAGAGTCAGACACAACTGAGTGGCTTTCACTTTTTCAAAGATGTTTGTGCAACATACAGTGATGACTTCTGACACTTATAGCACTTTTTCCCCAAGTGGCACAAAGAAAAAGGTTAGTGATACACATGTATCACCACTGCAACACATGTAACACACGTTACACATGTTACCCATGTAACACTGTAGCTCTGGGTGGAGTCTTGCAGACGGAGGGTTGGGTTGCCTGCACGGCAACCACCCTGCTAAGCACTGCAGGAGGGTGATGGAGAGGCCATGGGAACTGTCATGGGCAGAGGCCCCCAGTCACCACAATCAGATGACTTATTTGGAAAAAACCTGATTACGGAGGACCCAGAGCTGTTCGGTTTTTTTCCCACTGTAAGCTATGCTCTTTACCAAATCTTAGGCCAGTGTTTTACTTGCATGGTTCTTAAATACAAATTTTTGTTGCAGCTTGTGAGAACTAGTTCCACAATCAGGGATTGAACCCAGGCCCCCTGCATGGGGACCTCAGAGCCTTAGCCACTGGACCACCAGGGATGTCCCTAACCCCTCACTTTTGCTGTAGGCTCTGTGTCGAAAGCAGGCCACTGGATCTGGTTCAGTCAAGGGGAGAGGACTGCACATGATTGTGAGGATCCAAAGGTAAGGTTCACCGGGGCCATCTTAGAATTCATGCTACATAATGACTAAGAACAAAGGAGATCAGGATGGGGAGGTTTGAGAAATTGTTTTAAGAGAGAAATTTGTTTATTTCTGGGCTTCCCTGGTAGCTCAGCTGGTAAAGAATCTGCCTGCAATGCAGGAGACCCTGGTTTGATTCCTGGGTCCGGAAGATCCCCTGGAGAAGGGATAGGCTACCCACTCCAATACTCTTGGGCTTCCCTGGTGGCTCAGATAGTCAAGAATCCACCTGCAATGCGGGAGATCCCCTGGAGGAGGGCATGGCAACCCACTTCAGTATTCTTGCCTGGAGAATCCCCATGGACAGAGAAGCCTGGCAGACCACAGTCCATAGGGTATCTGAAGGTAAAGTTCTCTGGGGCCATCTTAGAATTCTGCCTGGTGCCTAGCACATGCTATATGATGACTAAGAATAAAGGAAATTAGGGGAAACCCTGGCCACGGTGGCCCAGGTGAGGTGGCGGGCAGGAGCGGAGGGGTTGCGGGCAAGGCTGACCCAGTGGAGTGAGCAGAGTGGTTGTCCAGAGCGCGATTACTACTGCCGATCTCTGGTGCATAAGTGGCAAAAGAAGAAATGATATAAACCATCCATTATCCAGACTTTTAAGACACAGTGAGAAGGAAGGTCAGGAAGCACATGGCCTGGCCAAGTATTTTTCAGAGAGGAACTCTGCTCTCCCAGTTCAGCCATCACCACGTGGTCACATCCCTCCTCACCTTCAGTTACTCCGTTGTGCCATGCATAGAGAAAAACCTTTAGCAAGGTCAAAGTCAGTATCTCTAAGCAGTGGACCCCAGGTGCTTTTAACAAGTCCGCTGAACTGCCTGTGGAGATCTGGAGCAGCAACCGTGTGTTTCCCAGTGCAGAGAAAGTACTCGGAACGTTGGACACCATTTTCCTCTTCTCCTGTGCCGTGGGCCTTCTCATCAGCGGTATCTCACCGATCGGCTGAATTTGCGATGGGTTCTATCTTGTAGCATGTGCTTTTCCGCATTAGTAGTGTTCATCTTTGGCACTCTCACGGAATGGCTGCATTTCTACAACAAGGGGCTGTGCTGCAGCCTGGGGATCGTTGAATGGCCTGCTGCCGTCCACCGGCTGGCCCTGCGTGGCTTTTGTTACCGGCACCTTTGGGAAAGCTGGAGTTGTTTTGGTCTCTGGAGTGCCAGTGCCTCAGTGGGCAATACTTTGGGAGCATGTATGGTTATGAGCGCCTTCCTGGGGATGCTGGCTGTGCAGTTTGCCAGCGGGACCATCATGTTCTTTGGAAGCCTGGTGTCACCGGAAGAAATCAGTCTCCCAGGTATTGAGACAGAAGAAAATTTTGAAGAAGACTCACACAGGCCATGAATTAATGGTGCTGAAAATGGAGAAGAAGCTGAGCCTAATTATTCAATCCAAGAAGGCAATACTGTGACCCAAGTCAAGGCAATAAGCTTCTACCAGGCTTGTTGCCTTCCCAGAATTATAGCGTATTCACTGGCCTATGGGTGCTTGAAAGTAAAATTCGCTCAGTCATGTCCGACTCTTTGGGACGCCATGGACTAATTCTGCAGGCCAGAATACTAGAGTGGGTAGCTGTTCCCTTCTCCAGGGGATCCTCCCAACCCAGGTCTCCCACATTGCCAGCAGATTCTTTACCACCAGGGAAGCCTAAGAATATGGGAGGGGTAGCCTGTCCCTTCTCCAGAGGATCTTCCTAACCCAGGAATCGAACCAGGGTTTTCTGCATTGCAGACAGATTCTTTACCAGCTGAGCTACCAGGGAAGCCCTTGAAGTTAGTGAATTACTCCTTCTGATTTCCCTTTTATCTGAGTATCAACTTCAAATGGAAGGAGGCTGAAGCTGACCAGCTGCCCATTTGATAAAATGTTGGAGGAATTGTAGATGGAATGCTGCAAGCCTTCATCTCTGATGTGTTACAGAAAAGAGCACCGATGTTAGCTCTCAGTCTGTTTCTGTTCTTTCGGTCCCTCCGTGGGTACAATCGTTCTCCAAATGATAAGTCCTTCAATCCACTTGTCACAGGGTTTTTTTATTGGTGGACCTTCTAATATGATTCAGTTCAGTTCAGTTCAGTTCAGTTGCTCAGTTGTGTCCGACTCTTTGTGATCCCATGGACTGCCGCACTCCAGGCCTCCCTGTCCATCACCAACTCCCGGAGTTTGCTCAAACTCATGTTCACTGAGTCGGTGATGCCATCCAACCATCTCATCTTCTGTCGTCCGCTTCTCCTCCTGCCTTCAGTCTTTCCCAGCATCAGGGTATTTTCTAATGAGTCAGTTCTTTGCATCAGGTGGCCA
Organism: Cephalophus harveyi; assembly: GCA_006410635.1. Classification (NCBI taxonomy): domain Eukaryota; kingdom Metazoa; phylum Chordata; class Mammalia; order Artiodactyla; family Bovidae; genus Cephalophus; species Cephalophus harveyi. The sequence continues at coordinate 466,297 of SJYT01042906.1, read as the reverse complement.
AAGTATTGGAGTTTTAGCTTCAGAATCAGTCCTTCCAATGAACACCCAGGACCAATCTCCTCTGGGATAGACTGGTTGGATCTCCTTGCAGTCCAAGGAACTCGCAAGAGTCTTCTCCAAAACCGTAGTTCAAAAGCATCAATTCTTCGCTGCTCAGCCTTCTTCACAGTCCAACTCTCACATCCATACGTGACCACTGGAAAAACCATAGCCTTGACTAGACAGACCTTTGTTGGCAAAGTAATGTCTCTGTTTTTTAATATTCTGTCTAGGTTAGTCATAACTTTTCTTCCAAGGAGCAAGCGTCTTTTAATTTCATGGCTGCAATCGCCATCTGCAGTGATTTTGGAGCCCCCCAAAATAAAGTCAGCCACTGTTTCCACTGTCTCCCCATCTATTTGCCATGAAGTAATGGGACCAAGATTGCCGGGAGAAATATCAATGACCTCAGATATGCAGATGACACCACCCTTATGGCAGAAAGTGAAGAGGAACTATAAACCCTCTTGATGAAAGTAAAAGAGGAGAGTGAAAAAGTTGGCTTAAAGCTCAACATTCAGAAAACGAAGATCATGGCTCCCAATTTGGAGTCAGTCTGTTGTTCCATGTCCAGTTCTAACTGTTGTTTCCTGACCTGCATACAGATTCCTCAGAAGGCAGGTCAGGTGATCTGATATTCCTATCTCTTTCAGAATTTTCCACAGTTTATTGTGATCCACACAGTCAAAGGCAGTGGTATAGTCAATAAAGCAGAAGTAGATGTTTTTCTGGAACTCTCTTGCTTTTTTGATGATCCAGCAGATGTTGGCAATTTGATATTTGGTTTCTCTGCCTTTTCTAAATCTAGCTTGAACATCTGAAAGTTCACGGTTCTCATACTGTTGAAGCTTGGCATGGAGAATTTTGAGTATTACTTTACTAGCATGTGAGATGAGTGCAATTGTGTGGTAGTTTGAGCATCCTTTGGCATTGCCTTTCTTTGGCACTGGAATGAAAGCTGACGTTTTCTAGTTCTGTGGCCACTGCTGAGTTTTCCAAATTTGCTGGCATCTTGAGTGCAGCATTTTCACAGCATCATCTTTTAGGATTTGAAAGAGCTCAGCTGGAATTCCACCTCTACTAGCTTTGTTTGTAGTGATGCTTCCCCTAAGGCCTGCTTGATTTTGCATCTAATATTTTTAGCTTCACTATTTCTGTGAACCTTGGTTGTCAGGAGCTGATCCAAGTGAGCAATGAGGTTTTGGTGATAGTCACTGGGATGGTTGATGGAACCGGGAGCATTGCAGCTGCCATGGGCCAGTATTTAGTGTCTTTGATCCAGGACAACATATGGACGTGGGTGTTCTACTTTTTCATTAGTATGACAATTTGCACAATTCTGTTTATTTCACCATTAATAGTGAGGGAAACATGCTGTCTTAACAAGCTCGCGTTTTGAGTGAGCGACTGGTGCGCACAAAAAAACAAGAATAACAGGAGACACATCAGGACTATTATTTAATTCGCCTTATTTTGGGTTTGTCTTAAGAATGCCAACATAACCTCAGATTGCCAAGCCTCTTTCAGCAGGGCCAGTCCCCTGGAGATGCCGACCAGCACGAAGGCTGGGTTGTTTTTTCTACACTACAGGAATTATTGTTAACGATTTTTATTCATCTCCTTTGTTTCACGACTGTACTGAATGTAGGGCCTATGAATCTGCCGGCAACTCTGTTGGCCTGTGGAGGTTCATCCCTTTAACCATAAATGCTTTTTTAGACCTTGACCCTTGTTCTCCAGCCTGAAAAGCCGAGTGACCGTGAAGCATTTGTGCCTGGCTGGTAGCAACGACACGCTCCATGAATAGAAAGGATCGTTGCATTTTGCTTCGGTCATGAGTTTACAGACAGCAGCTCCTCTCTGAAGCATCACATCCTGGTCCAGTGCTCCAGCTGGGTCCAGCGTAAGCCTGTCCTGGACAGAGAATCCCAGTTAAGCTCTGGTGGGAGAAATCACACTGCGTGCTGAGTGCCTCGGTTACTCTGTGTCTGTTCTGAAGTCCTTCAGCTCCAGAAGCAGAAATACCTTCCAGTGATCGTCAAATCTTCTCCTCTGTCTTCATTCAGAATTACCTTCAATGCCTGGAAGTCTTTTGTCTTCCTTTCAAGGACCATGAGATACCTCAGTTGTGGACATTCCGGTATGCAATTTATACTGGAAGTACTCAATCCCAGGCTTGTTCTCTGGGAACTTTTTAAGATCCACTAGGAAGCCAGTAAGCTTAGCCCTATTTTCAGAGGCTCGATCTCTGTCATAACTGGGTTCCTTGAGTTATCTCAGCAGAAGACTAAAATCAGAGAAAAAGGAAAGACCTTTTGGCCTTCTACGCATTAAGTATGTGATGTTGAATCACAGATTACTAGGGCCTGAGAGGTATCTATTCTTTAGAAGTCTGTAGAATATATGTCTTAAAGGCTGTGAATTCTATACTAATTATCAATATTTTAAGGTCATCCTGTATATATATTTTAAATATGGAAGTGGGCAGGTGAAAAATGTGAAATTTTTATGGTTGCCTAATTTACATGGAATTAGGAAAGAATTTCCAACCTTTTGCTTTAATACTCTCAAATGTGTGTTTATAAACTTGTTAATGTTATTTAATCAAGCAGATTTCCAATCAGTTAACTGCTCAATACTGACCAAAAGGAAAACTATGAAACACAGAAAGGGAAAATAAACTGACTTTTATAACAAACAAACAAAAAAAAGAAAACAAGATTAGGATTCTAATGGGATGTTTGAGAAATCGTATTAAGAGAGAAACCTGTATATTTCTATTTTGTGTCCATATATTGTGTATAAGTTGGTGCCTTTTAATAAGCTCTGTTCTGTTCTGTACTTGAAGCACCATATCTCACTTTTGCTTTTCTCTTGGGCTGTTCTCTGTATTTGAAGCACAATTCCTCCTCCTCCTTACTCAGCAAACTTTCATCTGTGAGTTTCAAAATTCATCTTAGTCATCTCTTCTTCTGTGAAGTATTCCCTGAATCTCATTTTCAAGGAAAGCTCAGTGTTCTTTTGGTTTACTCCTATAGCATGGTAAACTCTATTGGAACTGCCGTTTACATGTCTGTCCTTCTGGGCTTTTAGCACAGTAATAATGACTTCTTCATCACTGTGTTCCCGCTATAAGTGCTTGACCTGTAACAGGAGAGCAATCAATGTCAGAGTAAAGAAAGAAGAAAGGAAACACCTCATACTTTGGAAACGTATTGTTTCAGTTCCGCCTCTAATCAAAAGGCTTCTTAAAGAGTACAAACGGGAAATAAATGGAGAAGAGCAACAGAATATTTATTGCTTAGTTGCTAAGTCATGTTCTATTCTTTTTCAACACCATGGACTAGGCTCGTCTGTCCATGCGATTTCCCAGGCAAGAATACTGGAGGAGGACTGCCATTTCCTTCTCCAGGGGATCTTCCTGACCTGGGGATTGAAACCACTTCTCCAGCATTGGTAGGCAGATTCTTTACCAATGAGCCATCAGGAAAGCCAATTATTCAACTGCAAGATTTCTTATGTTAAATCATGGTTTTTCCTTGTAAATCCTCAGTCTACCTCTTATAAACGTAGGATGGTCAGGTGATCAGCTATGGGACTTAGTTAGGCTCTTAACTTTCTTCAGCGGGGGTAAACCTATCTTCCACCATTTAATTGATGATCAAGGCATACGGATCTGTCTTTAGTAACACCAAATCTCTTCAAGTTGTCAGATTTGATCTTAAGAATATCAACTTGAATTCTCTGTTAAGTCTTAAGAGTGGGTAAATAGTTCATTTCTGCGCCGCCCCCCCCTTTTCTACTTTCTCATTATTAGTGTATAGGAATGCAAGGGATTTCTGTGTGTTGATTTTATATCCTACCACTTTACTATATTCATTGATCAGCTCTAGTAATTTTCTGGTGGAGTCTTTAGGGTTTTCTATGTAGAGGATCATGTCATCTGCAAACAGTGAGAGTTTTACTTCTTCTTTTCCAATTTGGATTCCTTTTATTTCTTTTTCTGCTCTGATTGCTGTGATCAAAACTTCCAGAACTATGTTGAATAGTAGTGTGAAAGTGGGCACCCTTGTCCTGTTCCTGACTTTAGGGAAAATGCTTTCAATTTTTCACCATTGAGGATAATGTTTGCTGTGGGTTTGTCATATATAGCTTTTATTATGTTGAGGTTTGTTCCTTCTATTCCTGCTTTCTGGAGAGTCTTTATCATAAATGAATGTTAACTTTTGCCAAAAGCTTTCTCTGCATCTGTTGAGATAATCATATGGCTTTTATTTTTCAATTTGTTAATGTGGTGTATTACATTGATTGATTTGTGGATATTGAAGAATCCTTGCATCCCTGGGATAGAGCCCACTTGGTCATGGTGTATGATCTTTTTCATGTGTTGTTGGATTTGATTGCTAGAATTTTGTTAAGGATTTTTGCATCTATGTTCATTGGTGATATTGGCCTGTAGTTTTCATTTTTTGTGGCATCTTTGTCAGGTTTTGGTATTTAGGGTGATGGTGGCCTCATAGAATGAGTTTGCAAGTGACCTTCCTCTG
>SJYT01042906.1:362872-461444 GCA_006410635.1 Cephalophus harveyi | reverse complement strand
AAGTCTACAAGCAATAAATGCTGGAGAGGGTGTGGAGAAAAGGGAACCCTCTTACACTGTTGGTGGGAATGCAAACTAGTACAGCCACTATGGAGAACAGTGTGGAGATTCCTTAAAAAACTGGAAATAGAACTGCCTTATGACCCAGCAATCCCACTGCTGGGCATACACACTGAGGAAACCAGAATTGAAAGAGACATGTGTACCCCAATGTTCATCACAGCACTGTTTATAATAGCCAGGACATGGAAGCAACCTAGATGTCCATCAGCAGATGAATGGATAAGAAAGCTGTGGTACATATACACAATGGAGTATTACTCAGCCATTAAAAAGAATACATTTGAATCAGTTCTAATGAGGTGGATGAAACTGAAGCCGAACTGGAGGAGGACTGGAGGAGGACTGGAGGATGAAACTTACTTCACTTACTTGAGTGAAGTAAGCCAGAAAGAAAAACACCAATACAGTATACTAACACATATATATGGAATTTCGAAAGATGGTAACGATAACCTGTATGCGAGACAGCAAAAGAGACACAGATGTATAGAACAGTCTTTGGGACTCTGTGGGAGAGGGAGAGGGTGGGATGATTTGGGAGAATGGCATTGAAACATGTATAATATCATATAAGAAACGAATCACCAGTCCAGGTTCGATGTAGGATACAGGATGCTTGGGGCTGGTGCACTGGGATGACCCAGAGGGATGGTATGGGGAGGGAGGAGGGAGGGGGGTTCAGGATGGGGAACACGTGTACACTCGTGGCAGATTCATGTTGATTTATGGCGAAACCAATACAATATTGTAAAGTAATTAGCCTCGAATTAAATAAATTTATATTAAAAAAAGAAATTTCTCTATGTTGTTATTACTAGGAAATACAGTATCTCTTGGGCAGCTAATTTATTTTAAACTCATCTTCTCTGTGGATCCTGTAACCAATAATGTTTTTCCTCCTTTTCAGCTACCAGAAAGTTTAGAGACATACCTGTGGTTCGACTTTCAAAAATGCATAATTTATGAGTTGTATTTTTTTAATGTACTAACCTTTCAGTTAGCTTTGTTTTATTTTCCTATCCTTATTTCCCCTTCACTCAGATTTGCATATCTATTTAGCTTTTTCCCATTTGTGTATTTTTGTAAGTTTTTGCAAATTCTTTTTATAGTAACAAGACAGGGCTAAACTAAATTAAAATACAGTTATCTTATTGGGTATCATGGTCAATCCTAGGGCATGTGCACTTCAAAAGAAAGTGTATTTGGGGGATTTTTAAATGTAATGTCTGGAAAATATTTAGGTCTAACTGTTTCTGTTGAATCATTTAGGATCTCTGCTGCCTTACTGATTTTCTGTCTAGAGGATCCGTCCATTGATGTGGGTGGGGTCTAAAAGTCTCCTACAATTATTGTAGTCCCATCAATTGCTCCCTTTATGTCTGTTAATGTTTGTTTTATGTATTTGGGTGCTCCTGTATTGGGTGCACATGTGTTGACAAGTATATGATTTCCTGGCCTTTTGGCTAGGATCAAATGTAGTGTGGAGGCTTCGCAGGTGGCACAGTGGTAAAGAACCTGCCTGCAGTGCAGGACACACAGGTTCGATCCCTGGGTTGGGAAGATCCCCTGGAGTAGGAAATGGCAACCCATTCCAGTATTCTTGCCTAGAAAATTCCATGGACAGAGGAGCCTGATGGGCCACAGTCCATGGGGTCACAAAGAGTCGGACACCACCGAGAAACTGGGTACACACACGTGCTTCCTGTGCCTGGATATCTGTTTTCCTCTTTAGGTTTGGGAAGATTTCAGCCATAATTTCTTCAAATATATTTTTGACCCACTTTTCCTTCTCTCTCTATGGAATGTCTATTATGTGTAGATTGGCACGCTTTGTAGTATCCCATAGGTCTCTTATATTGCTTTCTTTTTTGTTTTTTTTTTGACGTTCTGTCTACTGTTCTGATTGGGTGATTTCCATTGTTTTATCTTCTAGATCACTTATTTGCTCTTCGGCATTATTCAATCTGCTAATCATTGCCTTTAGCACAGTTTTCATCTTGGCAAATGAGTTTTCTAAGTTTTCTTGGCTCCTCTTTAAAGTTCCTAATTCCTTTTATAGTAATCTTCATTTCTACTGATAGTTTATCTGAATTCCTTCAGTAATGAATTTTCATTATCTCCTTTTTGAACTTGGTGTCTATCAAACAGAAGCAGTCTGTTTTATTGTTTATTCTTTTGGTGAGGGGGATTCTCTTGATCTTTTACCTGGAAATAGTCCCTCTGCTTCTTCATTTTACTTGTGTTTCTCTTACTCTGGGAATTTAAGAGAAACAATTGTCTCCTGTGGTCCTGAAAGGCTGATTTTTATGTAGGAGTGCCCCTGTGTAGCCCATGTGGGTTTATGTTTTTGGTGCAAGGGCTGTTTCTAGTGTGGATGCCTGCTGCCTGCTTCCTCAGTGTGTCCTAGCCGTTTTCCCCATGATGGAAGGTGTGACTGGTGCTGCGGTGACCAGAGTCTGCGCTGGATGTGGAGTGGGGACTCCTCTTTGCTCTGTGGCTGTCACAGTCCTGTCAAGGGCAGGATCTGCTTCCTAGCTGATGGAGTAGAGGTTCCCAGATCCATTTCTGGGTTGTGGCATGAGGTAGGCAGAATTGGAGTGCTCCTGGATGTGAGAGTTGGACCATAAAGAAGGCTGAGCACCAAAGAATTGATGCTTTCTAACTGTGATGCAGGAAAAGACTTTTGAGAGTCCCTTGGACTGCAAGGAGATCAAACTAGTCAACCCTAAAGGAAATCAACCCTGAGTATTTGTTGGAAGGACTGATGCTGAAGTTCCAAAATGTGGGCCACCTGATGCAAAGAGCCAACTCACTGGAAAAGATCCTGATGCTGGGAAAGATTGAGGGCAGGAGGAGAAGGGGACACCAAAAGATGGGATGGTTGGATGGCATCATCAACGCAATGGACATGAGTCTGAGCAAGCTCTGGGAGATGGTGATGGGCAGGGAAGCCTGGTGTGCTGCAGTCCATGGGGTTGCAGAGTTGGACATAGGAGAGGAGCCACTGACTATTCAGAGCTGTCCCCTGGGGAACACACTTTGTAGGGTCACCTGTCACCCGGTGTGCAGGATCACAAAATATACTGTTGGCACCGCCCTTGGCCCTGCCTCAGCCAAGGGAATGTCAGCAGTCAGCCCCGGCGTCCCTCAAGCATTGTTTTCGCAAAAGCACCAGTGCAGATCCACAGAATTCAGGCCCCAGGTCCACAGCTGTTGTGCACCTGGACCGGCCATGGGAGCTATGGAGGCAGCCCAGCCTTGCCTCCATGTACACGCACCCAAAAGCCCACGGATACCAAGACTGGATCCATCCCAGCCACAGCAGCGTCCATGTCTCCTCAGGTATCTCGCAGACCCTGAGTTTACAAAGCAAGCGGCAGTGGTGTACATCCCTAGCCACAGGGAGAGATTTCAACCCAGTTTCTTAAGAACTGGGGCCCCTGGGGCTCAGCTATGGTTTCAACCCTGCTTCTGCATGTGGACAACCCACCAATGCCTGTGCCCAGAGCCTGCCTAGGCAGCGGCTGGTGTTTATACTCTGAGAGTCGACTGAGGTGGTGCCCTGTTCGCTGAGAGTATCTGTGAGCGTGGGGAGAAAGAGGCTGCTATGGTGGGCCCCCTCCTCCCTTTATGCAGCACTTAACAATGGCGCTTATCTACTAGGGCAGGCTTCAGTTCAGTTCAGTTCAGTCGCTCAGTCGTGTCCGACTCTTTGCGACCCCATGAATCGCAGTACGCCAGGCTTCCCTGTCCATCACCATCTCCCGGAGTTCACTCAGACTCACGTCCATCGAGTCCATGATGCCATCCAGCCATCTCATCCTCTGTGGTCCCCTTCTCCTCCTGCCCCCAATCCCTCCCAGCATCAGAGTCTTTTCCAATGAGTCAACTCTTCGCATGAGGTGGCCAAAGTACTGGAGTTTCAGCTTTAGCATCATTCCTTCCAAAGAAATACCAGGGTTGATCTCCTTCAGAATGGACTGGTTGGATCTCCCTGCAGTCCAAGGGACTCTCAAGAGTCTTCTCCAACTTAGGCTTTTTCAATGAACAACCCTAATTGTGACAACACTCTCCAGCCCCTTGAGGCTGTTTCCACGCAGCCAACCCCAGCCCTCTCCTTCTCTTCTAAACCCCCTGCTTCAGCACCCATTCCCTGCCTGTACAGCAGATGTGTGTCTCAGGCTGGGGTGCATGGAGTGGTGATGGGACAGTGAGCAGTCACACCATTCTCTCCTCCCACAGCCCCTGGCAAGTACAAATCCATCTTCAACCTGTGTGGATTTGTCTATTCTAGACATTTTATGTAAATGGGAAAGCACAGTATGTGGCATCTGATAGACGGAAACAAACAACAACAAATCAACACTACAACACAGGTTGAGAAACGCTGTGATAGGTACCCTAAGAGGTCCGTTTTTATAACCTCACCCAACGGTAAGGGAAGACGTCCCCTAGAAGGACCGGGTCCCTAGCTTTGACGTAGAGGACGTGGCCGATCATCTAAGAGATGGTGACTGGTGGCCCCTTCGCGACGGAAGGAACTGAGTCATATTAGAAACCCTACAAGATGTAGGAAAAGATGCCGTGTCATTATCAGGTAAGACTCCTATGCCGTACGAAACACGTAGGTCCATGGTTTCACACCTGTGAACCCAACACAGGTGAAAACTAGTGACACTTATGTGTACTTTATCAAGGAGTACCCACTTCCAAAATTAGGAAGCCCGTGTGGAGCCTCATCTTCGATGGGAAAAGAACAACAATCATTAAGAATATAACCTACAGGACCAAGTCGACGACACCCAAAAAGGAAAGTAGTGAGTCACGGGACTCGACCCTACGGGAGGACGAGTCGTCCACCCGGGGACCCCGTGTCCCCTCAGACCTCAATCTGAGTGTCAAACCGAAGTTTGTGGTCCAAGGTCCGACGTCGAGGGACGGGACTTACCACACATGTCGGGGGGACGAGGTCCCGATAGTGGTCAGACTCTACTCGGACACTTCCGAGGGTCGTGTATCTTCCCGGTGACAATTCGGACCTCGGACCACTCTAGGTCGTCCTGGTCGTCCGTCTACGTAAAACGATAGTTACACCCATAGGGGAGACAGAAATTCTCTTAGAAGAATCTTTGATTTTTGCAAATGAAGGAGGAAGTATGAGCTTGTGTGAAGCTACCATCCATGGGAGGAGAGGAGAAAGAGGGTAAGTTCAAGTGGGCAGGGCAAGAAACAGGTCCTTATGCAATTTTTATTTAAGAAATCAGAACACCCCAATTCCATCCATTTCCTGCCCTTAGCTCACCAGATGGGCAGCTGTTCCCTTCATCTCTCCAGGCTGCTTTTCCATGGCTGGGGCCCACAGAATCTGCCAAGGGCTCACTGCTCTTAAAAGTGAATGAAGAACGTCTGGATCTCCTTTGGGTGGACGATGATGTCAGGGCCTCTGTGGGGTGGCAAGGGATGGTGGGCGCCACCTGGGGGNAGGCTGCTTTTCCATGGCTGGGGCCCACAGAATCTGCCAAGGGCTCACTGCTCTTGAAAGTGAATGAAGAACGTCTGGATCTCCTTTGGGTGGACGATGATGTCAGGGCCTCTGTGGGGTGGCAAGGGATGGTGGGCGCCACCTGGGGGAGCAGGGGTGGTCTATCACTCCCCTTTGGAGCTGCCTGCTTCCCCAGGTCACCACATCCCTGCAGCCCCCGCAGAACACTCCTTCTGTGCTCTCTGTGGCTCCCTCTATAGTAATGGTCTTCAGTTGTCCCCTTCCTGACCGGATGTCACTGCCCATGGGCCTCTTTCATTTATGGCAGCCCCTGACAACTCAGGGCACAGCATCCTCCTACATTTCATTGTCAGAGCAAATCCCCATGGACAGGATGAAAGTGAAAGCTGCTCAGTTCTATCCGACTCTTTGTGACCCCACGGACTATACAGTCTATGGATTTCTCCAGGCCAGAATACTGGAGTGGGCAGCCTTCCCCTTCTCCAGGGGATCTTCTCAACCCAGGGATCGAACCCAGGACTCCCGCATTGCAGGCGGATTCTTTACCAGCTGAGCCACCAGGGGTGGACAGGATAGACAGGATGGGCAGCCCCATTTTACAGATGAGGGAACTGAGGCCGAGGAGGAGCTGGTCTCCCCAGGTGCCGAGCTGGAGGAGCACACCAGCAGGGGGTAGACACATGGAGCTGCTCCCAGCTGTGCGTCCCCTCCTTCCTGTGCTTTTCAGGTGGAGCCCTGCCTTGCTCCAAGATGGCATCAGTCATGTTATCCACCCCTTTCCTCATAATGCTCAGACCGTGGGGAGGGGAGGCAGCGGGTAGCACCATCCCTGAGAAGGAAGGACAGTGCTGATTGGTAGGCTGGGGGCTCTTCTGCAGGAGCTTCCCTGAGAGGGTGGAAGGAGGAGGGTGGAGGGCGAGGCGTTCTGTGCTGCCACCATGCCCCCTTTTGCATTTACGTCTGCTCCCGAGACTGGGGTCAGCTTGTGAGCAAGAGGTGACAAGGAGGAAGTAATGAAGCCAGTGCGCTGCTGAAGCCAGGCGGGAAGGTGAGGCTGACAGTGTCTCTGACGACAGTGGGCTGGGAGTCAGTGAGGAAAGAGACCACTCCCCACCCCTGTATCCATGGCTGTGAAAGAAGCCCATTGGAAGACACCACAGGGAGGGCTCCGGGGTGGGTTGTTGGGATTCTCTCAGATGCAAGTATCCCTGAAGCCAAAGCAGCAAGAGAGAGATTTAGAGAAATTCTCTGTGAGTGGGAGTGCGTTCTGTGCTGCCACCATGCCCCCTTTTGCATTTACGTCTGCTCCCGAGACTGGGGTCAGCTTGTGAGCAAGAGGTGACAAGGAGGAAGTAATGAAGCCAGTGCGCTGCTGAAGCCAGGCGGGAAGGTGAGGCTGACAGTGTCTCTGACGACAGTGGGCTGGGAGTCAGTGAGGAAAGAGACCACTCCCCACCCCTGTATCCATGGCTGTGAAAGAAGCCCATTGGAAGACACCACAGGGAGGGCTCCGGGGTGGGTTGTTGGGATTCTCTCAGATGCAAGTATCCCTGAAGCCAAAGCAGCAAGAGAGAGATTTAGAGAAATTCTCTGTGAGTGGGAGATGGGTAAAGAGCTCAGATCCCCCATGAAGAGGGCAGACTGGGCAGAAAGGAGGGGTCTCCATACATCACGGGGGTGTGGGGGGGAGGATGTGGTTGGGCTGGGGTGGGCAGCAGCCTCACTTGTAGTGCGGGTCAGAGGGTGATCCAGGGGTCAGGAGGGGAGGGAGGACACAGGCAGGAATCTGGGGGCACTGGCATCCACCAGGGTGCCAGGCGCCGTGTGCACCTTATCAGCTGAGAGCATCAATATCCTTGTGGGGAAAGACCCTTACCTCTCCATTTACAGGTGAGGACATGGAGGCCCAGAGCCTGGGGTGGGGGTGGGGGGCGGGGAGCAAGATACCAGGCAGAAATGCCCAGACTCACACCCTGGACTGAGTGACTCTGATCACCTACTCGATGAAGCATGTGAGAATCTTTTGTTTTCTGATCCCACAAATAACATCTGTGTTGTGTAAAAAGATTTACCACAAGAATAAAACAATAAATGCACAAAATACAGGCAGGTGATAAGAACTGAAAAGTCTAGAAGAACGTGAGTAGGAGGGGCTAGGGTGCCCTCATGCACCCCAGAGATCAAATCTCGTGGTTTTTTTCAAGATGACCATAAGGCATCTTTTAGCCAAGGTGGCATCTGAGTCAGGATGGTCACACTTGGGGTTTGACTTGGGGTCACACACGTGAGCATCTGCCTGTGTGTCCTGACTCAGTGATCCAGGAGCGGGACGTGGGGTGGGAGTTCCTGACTCAGCCATCTGGGAGTGGGATGTGAGGTGGGGCAGGTTACCTGCAGATTCACTGTCACAGGCTGAGACAGGACAGGGTGCTGTCCCTTCTCATACAGGTGGTGGAGCCGCAGCAGGACTCGGCGGAAGTGCACTTTGGCCTGTCCTTGATGGCCTTAGGGACGGAAGGAAGGTGGCAGTGAGGACCCCTGGTCTGTGCCTGGTACTTTACACACACCTCCCTTTCCCATCTTCAGCCTCCCACGGAAGCAGCTAACACAACCCTTACTTCACAGACAAGAAAACCAAGGCTCAGAGAGGGGTAGTTGCTTGGTCTGCAACAAAAGAAGGAGTGAGGATTCCAACCAGGTCCAGCCGATGTTAACACTCCCCACCATGCACACAGGGGCCAATGCGGATGCCTAGAAAGTCTTGGCCTCATTCACTGTTGTGGTCCTCACTGGGCCTGCCCTCCAACCTGCCAGTTCTCTGGTATAGTCTTTCTGCCTCTGCCCCAGTGAACAGGGGTGTGGCTTCTTGACTCCGAGGCCAAGACAAAAGTGATGTGTCATGTCGCACAGATGCTTTATCCTGTCCCTCTAATTGAGGAAGCCTGTGTTAGAAAACAGTCTCTTGCTGGTCCCTGGTGAACAAAGGAGTAGGGCCTTCCTGCTGGACCCCACTGGACACGTGGCATAGGGGTGAAACTGCCTTATGCTGTGTTAGGGCCCTGAGAGTTTAGGCTCTTTGTTATTGAAGCAGAAGAGTTCATAGACTCTCTTCCCCACCTTCCTAATGCTGTGGTTAAGGACAGGAGCGCTGGGGTCCAGCCCCAGTGGATCCAGGGTAATTCGAAGCGGGGATGGCATGGCTAGAGAGATATACAGATTTAGAGAGAGATAAGGAAAGAGTTTGCAGTTAAGAGAATAGAGGAGAGAAAGAGGCTGTATAACTTGGTTTATGTGGAAAACCAATAAAGTTCCAAGATAAGGAACTTGCACCATCTACATTAGGCCGCCGGCGCCCGCTTGAATAGTGGAGGGTGCCCCGCCTTGGGCTCCCTTTCGCGTGGGTCTTAGAAGCCAGGGCAAGTAAGTAGACTTGGTGAGCCTCCGCATTCCAAGGGATCAGACTGAGAAGGAGAGGGAGGGAGTGGGGGGAGCCAGATTTCCAAGAAACCAGTTCGAGAAGCTGGTCTGAGAAACTGGTCCATCCTTTATTGTCCAGGAAAGCTTTTTAAACTTTTGGTTGTACATAGAGATCAATGGATAATACAAAGTTATGCAGCGTCAGCAGCCCTGACTCTTATCGAGACCAGGCTTTCTCTCTGCATACCTAGCTGTATACACAAGTCTTAGGTGACTGACGTCATCTTATGGCCAGGAGGCCTATTAACATTTACGGCCCTTTTATGATAAGGGTCTGTCAACCAGAAAACTTATTTGCCCTAAAAGTGTTGTTCTTACTAAAGTCTGGTGCCACTCTCAGAAAGCACTAATTAAGGTTACATTCTTACACAGCAAGGACACAACGATTTATAACAAAGAAAGAGGAGTACAGTGATTTATAACAAAGAGAAAATTCATTAACTCAAAAGTCTAGTGTTGCTAACATCAAAACTACTATATTCCTTTTTCTATATCCCAATTACATTGATTAATATCCTCCAGGTGCCTAAAAGATGAAGACTGTGGAGGTCTGGAAGCAGTCATTGACTCAACAATGAAAACCCATCACCAATATAATTCTTAGCTCTTTAGAAAAGGCTCTATATCTTTAAGATGCTTTAAGCTTCATGCCTCTCGCGGTTGAGGGCCATAAACAATTCACATGCATAGCTGTAAAAATCCAGACAGACCGGTCAGGTAAGTTAGAAAGCTATCAGAGGGGTTTAAGCTGAGACATTCTTTTTAGCCCAGTAGACTGTTAGCTGGAGCTCTAAGTTAATTCTTTTTAGAGGAAGGTGGTGGGGGACAGCCCCCTGTCAATGTCAGAGGAGTTGGTGAGAGCATAATGCAGTAAGGCATTACTGCAGTAAGGCAGACTCTGGTTTTGGGGGTAGATGTTTGAGAAAATTCAGCGAGGCTCCCTTAAGGCTCGACTCGCCTTTGCCTGTTGAACCCCTTAACATCATGGCCTTTGCCATGGGCGGGACTCCTCGTGCTGGCTCCCGGCACAGGAGCAACAGAAACAGGCGAAGACCTCTGGGTCCAGAACATGACAATGATGGTGATGGTGATGGTAGAGACGGTGATGATGGTGATAATGAGGACCCTGGCGATGATGGCGGTGATGATAACATGGGGGTTGTAAGAGTCTGGGAGAGCAGGGGGCGCTCTAGCCATCTGCTGCTGCTCCCCTCGCTCAGTCACTTACTTTTCTCTAGGAGGAGGGACTTGCTTGCTTAGCCCAGGCTCATCTCTCCTCATCTTTCGTACAGGTTGCCTCCAGGAGGTGGGTTCCCAGTGGACTTTGCCTCTAACACGGTAAGCATGACTGCTGCTGCAGGAGATGATCCCCCCTCCGCTTCTGTGACACGCGGACTGAGGTGCGAGAGGTCAGCGTGAAGAAGCCATGTGGCTACAGGATTAAGCCGCAGCCTCCAACACCCACTTTATTAGCCACAAAGGTGGTATTTGGCCTCTGCCTCTTCCTTTCCCTCTTGATCTTCATCCTGCAGACCTCACACTGGAGTGTGCCAGGCC
Source organism: Cephalophus harveyi (assembly GCA_006410635.1). Lineage (NCBI taxonomy): Eukaryota > Metazoa > Chordata > Mammalia > Artiodactyla > Bovidae > Cephalophus > Cephalophus harveyi. Next base: position 450,844 of record SJYT01042906.1, on the reverse strand, counting down.
TTGGAGGGTCTCCGGGAACAGGTGGGGTGGCTGAGGCATGGTCAGCCTCGTGTTTGAGATGCTCTGAGTGTAAAAGGACACACAAGGTGTACCAGGGGCTTTGCCAATATGATAAGCTGTTTCCTGACAGTTGTTTCCTCCACCAGGAGGTCCTCCCAGATGCCCTGCTGGGGGTTCCTCTCTGTACACAGTCACTGCAGTCTAGATGGCACCTGGGCCCCACCTGTCCCTGGCTTGCTGACTGACCTGCCTCTCAGTGGGCCTCCGTCTCCTCATTTGGCACATAAGGAAACCAGATGACCTCACAGAGCCTGATGACTCTGGGGAGGGCACCTTTGTCTGGTGATGGGTTTGGGGACCTGGTTGACAACAAAGAGGCAAGAGCAAGTCTGGATGGCTGAACACCTGCCTCACCTTTCTGAAGATTCTGCAGGTGCTTTGTGTGGTTTGAGTTGTACGTCCAGCCTGGGATGCTGGGGATCTGCAGGTGGAGACTTGGAGGCAGTGTCACAGCCTCTTGCTGCTGGAAGTCTGGGTGAACCTGGGTAGTCTCTGCAAGGCAGATAGACAACAAGGAGAGAGTCTGGGCCAAGCTTCTCCTCCTGGCATTCAGAGCCCTCCACATTAAGTGGAGCTTTCCACACACATTTCCTCCAATCTCACACCCCTCCAACCTGTGGCCCACAACACAGGCAGCCTGAAGCATCTGCTGGTGCAAATACCATCTCCTCGCAATACCTTGGGCTTCAGTGATTGACGCTTTTGAATTGTGTTGGAGAAGACTCTTGAGAGTCCCTTAGACAGCAAGGAGATCCAACCAGTCTATCCTAAAGGAAATCAGTCCTGAATATTCATTGGAAGGACAGATGCTGAAGCTGAAACTCCAATACTTTGGCCACCTGATGCGAATAACTGACTCATTTGAAAAGACCCTGATGCTGAGAAAGATGAAGGCGGGAGGAGAAGGGGACGATAGAGGATGAGATGGTTGGATGGCATCACTGACTCAATGGACATGAGTTTGGGTAAACTCCGGGAGTTGGTGATGGACAGGGAGGCCTGGCATGCTGCAGTCCATGGGGTCGTAAAAAGTCGGACACAAATGAGCAGCTGAACTGAACTGAACTGACAGTGATTGGTCAGGCTCGGGTCACGTAATTTGATCAGACCAATCGGATTCTTTTCCTGGGATCTTGGCTCTTAAGACCTGAGTGAGTCTCAGTTCCTTTTGGGTGGGGAGACACACAGTCCTAGAGCTGTTCACAGCTATGTCTCAGATAGGAGGAGAAAGAGGGTCTGCAGTCAGAGCAAAGCTCAGGTGACAGAAAGAAGGAGGGAAGTGGCCTCATGAGGCATCCAGCGCCCAAGGCACAAGGTGGCTCAGAGGTTAAAGCGTCTGCCTCCAATGCGGGAGACCTGGGTTCGATCCCTGGGTCGGGAAGATCCCTTGGAGAAGGAAATGGCAATCCACTCCAGTATTCTTGCCTGGAGAATCCCATGGACGGAGAAGCCTAGTAGGTTACAGTCCACGGGGTCGCAAAGAGTCGGACACGACTGAGTGACTTCATCTTCTCTGGGGTGCGTTGGCCTCTGAATAAAGTCTCCTTGTGGCTCAGTCGGATCTTCAGTTTCTCTCATGTGCCACCAGAGGAGCCCAGGGTGGGACCCATGAATGGAGCTGACCACAGCCATGGAACTTGCTCACCATGGCAACGTCTGTCCTGCAGGAGGGGCTCGCAGGTGCTAGAAGGAACCACTGACTGACCCAGGGGCAGACCCGACCGACCCTGCTAGTCTATCACATCCCCTCTCCTGGGAATCTGCCCCTGGACCTGGAGGTGGCTGGGAAGGCAGCTCTTGGCAGTTCTGAGAGAGATGGACGTGAACACCCGCTCCGGAGAGGCCCGGAGCTGCTGTGTCTCCCTCCTGCACTGGCCTCTTCTCCAGCTCCTCCTTCTGTTCCATAAGCATCTCTGGGCCTGGTTGCCCCTTGGGATTCTTTTCTTCCAAACAAGAGAACATCAGCTGATAGGCCTTGAAGTTGATCACTGAACTCCTCCTGGTTCAGGATCCTATCCCCACCAGGCCTACAGGGCACCAGGCCCTCTCTTCGGCATCAATCCCTCTCCCACTGAATCGGTTTCTGCCTGAGCTCGTCTCCCCCATACAGGTCGGCTCACCCCGGGGCAGGGATGACAGCTGCTCTGAGCGGAGGCCCTCTTACCGCTCAGCTCTCGGAGCAGCACTACGGGTCTGTGCTGCAGCGCCACCCCACCCCTCTGGTCGAGGTCCCTGGTGAGGGTCGAGGGTCCCAGCAGGAGCCACAGCACCAAGTGGACAACTGAAGTGTCATTCAGCATGATGTTGACAGACAGGGCCCACTGCTGTTTGATCAACAGCTGCCGATGGAGCATGACCTGCAGGGAAGAGTCATCTGAGTCTCCTGGCCCCTGGTCAGCCCGTGGTGACCAGAGGGGTCTCCTCCTACCTCCATCTGCCCACTTCCTTGGCTGGAGACGCCGTGCGCCTGCTCAGACAGCAGCACCAGCCTGCTCTGCCTGTCCTGGATGAAGGCCGACTGGGTCATGGAGTAGTAATTCTGTGGGCAGAAATAGTGCCAGACTGGTGGCGATGGTCACGGGCCAAGTGGGCCCCCTGATCAGGCATCTCCCTCGGGCCCCCACAGGCACAGCGGCAGCTCAGGGCGGCACTGGTAGCAGCAGGGAGGGGCTCTGACTTGTGAGATGGACGCCCTGGGATTCAAACCCAGCTCCACTGCTTCCTGACCTTACGAGCTGGGGACTCAGGCTGCCCAAGCCTCAGTTTCAGTTCAGTTCAGTTCAGTTGCTCAGTCGTATCCGACTCTTTGCAACACCATGAACCGCAGCACGCTAGGCCTCCCTGTCCATCACCTCAGTTTACCCACCTGTAAAAGGGGCTCCCAAACCATCCCTGAAAAACTGTGGCAGGGACTCAGTGAAGACATGTGTGTCAGTCCAGTCTGAGATAGGCTAATGGTTGCCCGATAGTAAAGGGCTCAAGTCTGGGCTGGAAAGCGGTCACACAGTCCACACCCTTTGCTCTGTTGGACAAGATGTCCTGGGCTGAGGGCCTTGGACTCTCTGGATCCCAGGCCACAGGGGGTGAGATCCAGCCAACAGGGATGAGAGGGACCAAAAACTCAAGGAAGACAGAGCAGGGAGGGGCCACATTCCCCACTGGAAGGAGAAAGAACTAACAAGGATTGAGGCTCAGGAGGTGCCCAGCCTGGCACTGCTCCTGGATCATCCCAGCTGATCGCACAGCGCTGGGGGGAGGTTACCCCTTTTCCCAGGAGAGCACCGAGGCCCAGGGAAGCCAAGGGGCTTGCCCCAGGTCACGCTGCTGGGGAGAAGCATCTCAGAGCTGAACTGATTTCAGAAATCAGCCTGTGCTGTTTCCCAGGCAACCAGGCGGTGGCTCGACTAAGAGCAGCAAAGGAGGTCACACCCTCCAGGCCTGGACAGGCACCAGCTGCTTCCTCCTCAGAGCAGCCCCAGTGGGCCAGTCATCTGACAGAGGAGGACACGCGGTGCCCACAGTGGACCTCAGGGACTCTCCTCATATGTGGGGGCACCAGTGCTCTGACCCCAGGGCTGAACAAGCCTGGGTCTCAGCCCCTAACGGCACACATGGGCGACAGAGGTTCTGGGAGATGCTCTGGAGGCCTCTGCCGCTGGAGCTAAAGGGGTGTCTCAGCCTCTTTTGAGAGGCTGCCTCTCAGGGCTGCTCTGTGGCCACTGTTCCCATGGGGCACCACAGGATGTACCCGAGCGACAGTGTTCGCCATGTACTGCTTGGAGGCTCTGCGCTGCATCTGGTACCCGCTGTTGTTGGAGTAGAGGACCCGCCCGATGTTGAGATCGGTGCTGGTCCTCAAGATGGCCTCACGGTTCAGCTCCAAGGGGCCCACCCGGTACTCCTGCTCTATGCGATGACCCAGCAGCTCCCCGTCAGCGCCCGGGGGCCCGCGGGCCAGCCGGGAGTAGATGGTGCACGCGGGGTCCCTGTCATTCACTGTCCTGGAGGAGGAGCAGAAAAGAAACGACAAGCTGGGGGAGACTTCCGGACGCCAGTCCCTCCTCCTTTCATTCCTCTCTTCCGGTTTCCCTCCCTGCCTCCTTCCTGCCAGGCAGGGCAGGCAGAGGGGCTTTGGGGGGCAAAAGAACAGGAGGCGCCCGCTTCACCAGAGGCACTGAGCACCTGGCCGGTTCTGGGCGGCTTATTTCTCTGCATTAATGAAAACACAGGAACGGCTCTCGTGTGTATATCATTGCCAGTTTCCCAGGTGGCTCAGTGGTAAAGTCCCCCACCTGCCTGTGACCACCTACTGTGTGCTGGGCACAAGCAGAGGGCCGACTTCACCTGTAGAAGCATTGCCGGATCTCGGTCAAGAGCTGCCCCTCCAGGATCTCCATTTCCACAGCCGCCCACGCTGGCTTCGCTGTACCATTAGGAGTAAACACGTAGTTATTGGAAATGGATACCTGACCCTCATCACTGTTATCGTGGTATTTCATGAACTCCTGGATCACCTGGATGGTTCGGTTACTCTGCAGATGTGGAAAACAGAAAAGAGTATGATTGTTGTGGACAGTTTCTTCCAGGAATTCTTGTGATGGGATCCAGGCTCAGAAGGCCTCTATTTAATATTAAGACACCAACATGGAATCAGGAGTGAACAAAAATTACTTCCTCAGAGCCTATGTGACTGTCATGAGGACCCTCAATGAAGCTCATGCACTCAGCTTGGACAAAAGCTCCGTGGGCTCACCAAGAGCCCAGGAGGTACAGATTTTCTCCCTATTCAGGAAGGAATCCCACAGCAGGAGGGGAGAGATGCTGCAAAACACGCTCCCGAGAGCATAAGCAGAGGGTGTAGCATGGTTCCAGAGGTTCTACTCTCACTGGTTTATTGAGCTAAATATTTATTTATCTATTTCTGCTTTATTGACTATGCCAAAGCCTTTGACTGTGTGGATCACAGTAAACTGGAAAATTCTGAGAGAGATGGGAATACCAGACCACTTGACCTGCCTCTTGAGAAACCTGTATGCAGGCCAGGAAGCAACAGTTAGAACTGGACACGGAACAACAGACTGGTTCCAAATAGGAAAAGGAGTACGTCAAGGCTGTATATTGTCACCCTGCTTATTTAACTCATATGCAGAGTACATTATGTGAAATGCCGGCTGGAGGAAGCACAAGCTGGAATCAAGATTACTGGGAGAAATATCAATAACCTCAGATATGCAGATGATACCATCCTTATGGCACAACTCTGTGGGCACACAAAATAGCATATACATGTACAGCGTGTAATGTGGTGACTTGTATGGTATATGAAATATATCAACACGCTTGTCATATATGATAGAACAAACGCCCTCCTCCAGAAAACTGGCCCTGGGGTAGTCTGGACACACGGTGGCTGCCCCGTCAGGCCTCTGCACAGGCAGGTCCTTCTAAGGAACCACTGTCCACTCGTCTGACCCACGGATTCCCTCCAGACTGCAAGGCCTCAGGCCTGGCTCTGAGTATCTCGTCCCTGCCAAGCCTCCTCTGAGCCGCCCTCTCTCTATTCCAACAGGCTTCCCTCTCTGACTGTGTGGCGGTTGTACTGGTTGTACCCCTACTGGGAGGTGAGGGAGCCCGGTAAGAACCACACCTTCCCTCACCTGAGCCCAAAGTACCTGAAGTCACACAGGGGCCAGGCAGATGGACGGCAGGACACTGCTGGGAAGGGCTGGGCGGGGGGGTGGCTTGGGAGTGGGGCACCTGTGGGTGGGCAGAAAGGGATGGCGAGCTGGAGCCGGCTCTTCAGGGGCATCCCAGAACGGGCGTGGGCCCGAGTGATGACGGAGCCCAGAGCCGGCCTGCAGGCTTCACCTTTCCCTGCCTGACCAGGGAGGCTCACGTGTGCTGGGGTCATACCCCATTTCTGCTGCCCCCACACCCTCAGCTGACCTCCCATGCTGGCTGCAGTTGGCCCTCCCTACCTGCCTCATGCTCTCCCAGACATCCCTGTGGACTGACTGAAGGACAGAACTCCCATGAGCCCCATTGGGGGGCAGTCCTGGTCTGAGCTTACAGAGCTGCTGACAACTGACGGGGCTGAGCTCCAGGTGACGATCATCTTTCTCACGTCAACACCCCGTCTCCCTCCCCTGCAGTCTGCCCCCTTTCCCCTCTCTCCTTCACCTCACTTTCTAGCCCGTGCTCCTCCCAAGCCTCCTGTTCCCCTGAGTCTTCTTCCTGTGAGGAGGTCACAGGAGGAAACAGAAGTGGGTGTGTTGGAAGAGGCAGCGGAGGAGCAATAAAAACTGCCTGGGATGGGAACTGAGGATGGACAAGGGTGGCTCCAGATTCTGGGAGCCAACTTTCCTCTGATAAGTGACTACATGAGTGAATGGATAGATAGATGGAAGGATAGATGGAGATGTGGAGGGGTGGGTGCAAGGATGAATGTGTGGTGAGTGGATGGATGGATGGGAGGGTTGGTGGATGGATGGATGGGAAGGTTGGTGGATGGATGGATTTTTTGTGTCTCTCAATTAAAAAAAAATTTACAACGGCTACGCTTTTTCCATGGTGAACGTTTCAGCGCGCTCCCCCCCAGCCCCCGCCCCCCGCTTCTTTTCCTGTGGAACAACATCTTTGGAATGAACAAGTTCACAAAAGGTTTTCTTGACCTGGCCCAGTCTCACACACTTCTCCAGCACCACAGTTCAAAAGCATCAATTCTTCAGCACTCAGCCTTCTTTGTAGCCTAACTCTTGCATCCATACATGGTTACTGGAAAAAACATCGCTTTGACTCTACAGACCTTTTTTGGCCAAGTGATGTCTCTGCTTTTTAATACGCTGTCTGGAAGAAGCACAAGCTGGAATCAAGATTGCCGGGAGAAATATCAATAACCTCAAATATGCAGATGACACGACCCTTATTGGACAGGGAGGCCTGGCGTGCTGCGATTCATGGGGTCGCAGAGTCGGACATGACTGAGCAACTGAACTGAACTGAACTAAGGTTTGTCAGAGATCAAACCAGTCAATCCTAGAGGAAATCAGCCCTGAGTATTCATTGGAAGGACTGATGCTGAAGTTGAAGCTCCAATACTTCAGCCACCTGATGCGAAGAGCTGACTCATTAGAAAAGACCCTGACGCTGGTAAAGATTGAAGGCAGGAGGAGGAGGGGATGGCAGAGGAAGAGATGGTTGGATGGCATCATTGACTCAGTGGACATGAATTTGAGCAAACTCTGGGAAAGAGTGAAGGGAAGCCTGGTGTGTTGTAGTCCATGGGGTCATAAAGAGCTGGACATGACTAAGCAATTGAACAACAACAACAAGACTCACACACCTAGAAATAGAGCTGGTTACACAGCAAGAGGCTTCACCACCACATCCTTGACATACAAATGAGGAAATGGAGACCCAGGTGAGGCATTACCTGCCCAGGTCCCAGGGCCCTCCTGGTCTCAGAGGCAGCAGTGGCTGCACCTCACCTCTCCCAGATGCTGAGCATCAGGTTGGTGTCCTTGTCCAGGAACACGGTGTAGCAGTCATTCTCCACGTGCACCAGGCGCCTGCCCACTTGCCTACGATTTGTCCTGGGTCTGCGGCCAAACTGGTTGGTGCTGTCCACGGAGGCCTCAGTCTCCTGAGTGTCCTTCTGGGCCCTCCTCGTGGGCCTGATGACGTAATACTGGTAGCAGAGTCCTGGGATCGTGGTCAGCACAAGCAGGTCATAGGCAGATGGCGTCTCCTTTGAGTTCTGGACCTGCGAGGCCAGAGGGACAGAATCACATGACGGATGTCACGGGGGGAAGACATCTCAGTCTCCTTAGCAACCCTGGCCTTACACACCTCCTGGATGGAGTGCTCGCTCCCCATGGGGGCAGCAGGGTCATCCATCATTGGGCTGAGCTGGGCTCCCCTCCTGCATCCTCTCTGCTCAACAGGGTCCTAGCCCAGCTCCTACTCCCTCCTCCTTCCCTTCTCCTTTGGGGCTGAAAAATCAGCATCCCTCCTTCCCAACTCTCCCTGCTGTTTCCTGCCTCTGAACTTTGGCTCACACTGTTCTCTCGACCTGGAGGGCCTCCTCTTTGGAGGGAGCTCTCTTGTCTCTTCACCCTCCAATTTCCCAGAGGAGGGAGGTTTTCAGGATTTTCCCCATCTCCAAGTTATCTGATATAGGGGTGGGATGAGGACTCTGGATCCATGGAGGGAGCCCCCTCACTCTCCCAAGAATGGGTCCCATCTCTGGGCTGTTGAGGGTTTTGTGGAGGGGGGCAATCAACAAGCTCATGTTGCTTCTCACCACCTCCATCCTGGTTGTTTTCTGAACTAAAGCAGACACAATGTCCCCATGCATACCCCTCAAATTGTCCTGAAGGCTTACCTCCACTACAGTTATCATCTGTCATATTCTCTACTTTCTAATTTTGTTGCCTCCTTGGATCCCCCTGCTAGAATACTAGCCCCCTGAGGACAGGGACTTTTGTCTGCTTGCTTATTAAAGTTTCTCCAGCACCTAGCGTAAGCCTGACATGCAGTAAGTGTTCAATAATATTAAATACACTTATTCTTAGTGGGTATTGCCTTTGGGTGGGGAGAGGGGATGTTGTGTGTTGGGTCTTCTCAAACAATATCCTTCCCTCCTCCATCAGCATGAGAGGATCTTCCTCCTGTGTCTCAGCTAAGTGCTGGTTTCTGGTCATCTCTCCGTATCTTAACTGTCCATTTCTGTGTCTGCTCCCTGAACCCCAAATGACTCCAATGTCCAGTTCTCAGCTCGAGGCCACATCCCAGGTAGGCATTTCGAAGTATTTACTGAATGGCCAAGTGATGGCAGTACCTCTATCGTCTCCGCAAGGAAGGATCAGCTAGGGATACGTAGGGCACCCTCTGAAATCACTTTCAGGCCCTGGTTGTGGACAGAGATGAGGAGGGACCACACGCTCACAATGGATGTGGGCGTTGAAGAAAGAGGCAGCTTGGGCCCAGCCCCTAACTAACATGGCACATCCATAATGATCCATCTTTAAGATCCTTTATGCCCTTCCACACAAGGTGGAAATTTATGAGCGTGTGTGCTAATTCATTTCAATTATGTCCATCTCTTTGCAACCCTGTGGACTGTAGCCAGCCAGGCTCCACTGTCCATAGGATTCTCCAGGCAAGAATACTGGCATAGGTTGTCATGCCCTCCTCCAGGGGATCTTCTCAACCCAGGGATCGAACCCACGTCTTCTGAGGCTCCTGCATTGCAGGCAGATTCTTTACTGCTGAGGCACCAGGGAAGCCCAGAAATTTATATGAGAATATATATATTTCCAAAAGAGAGGCAGGAGGTGAAGCTTCCCATGCAGCTTAGATCACCCTGAGACATTCCAAGGAGGCAACAGAAGGGACTTCTGGTCATGTCAGATGCCCAAAGTCCAGGGTCAGTCCCCTGGGTGGATCTCACTGACCCTAATTGACAAGTGCCTCATTATGGTGATAGCAGAGTTATTTCGTGATTACATCAAAGTTTACCACTTCTAGGGGTCCCTGCCTGGATCAGAGACAACAACCGCAAGTGCGGCTGAGGCAGGATTCCCACCCATACCTGTGCAGGCACGGGGTTGCCTGTCTCATCTGTGAGGCTGACCTTGGGGAAGTCCACAGTCAGGGTGACGATGGTGGTGACTGTCCAGGCCAGGGGGTTGTAGGCCACGGCAAAATACCCCCAGGCTCTGGGCCTGCACACAGACAAGAGGTTTTACTGCTGACACCTGACATACTCCACACATCTGGATGCCCCTTGGAACAAGGGAAACTGAGGCCGGTGAGCCTGACCCTGCAGATCCTAGGTGAGTGGGACAGGCTGAAACTTGGGATCAGACATGCAGCCCCCTCTACACTGTTCATACTTTCGTCCTGATTCCCAAGTGCAGGGGTGGCAGAGGGGGCGGCCCTCCAGAAGCTGAGGGTCCATGAAATCCTCACCCATCTCTCCCTGTCAGCCCACTTTCCTGGTGAGGACGGTGAGGCCATGAGAGGTGGAATCACCTGCACAAGATGACCCATCTCCCAAGGCCTGGCTCCAAAGCACTTGGCAAAGGAGGGGTGAAGAATTCTCTGGAGCTTGGAGGGTCAAGTTCAATCACCTAGTTCAGCACTGGAGGCCCCTGCGATACTGACCTGGATACCCCATCCACTCCATACACCATGCCCCCCCGCCACCATCTGTCCTTTCCAATGACTCCCTGATCCCTGAACACCCACACTTTCCAGCCCCTGGCCTCTGCCCGGGCAGCTCCTATGGCAGGATGCCTTTCTGGGGTCCCCACCTACCGCTTGCCCGGGGAGCTGCCCTCCTGCGCTCATGGCAATGGAAGGCCCCACCAGCGCTGAATCGGACCCAGCTGTAGCCCTCTTTCTGAGACTCTCTGCCCCTCCCATTCCCGGGCGCTGTGGGCAGGGGCCCGTCTGCTGCACCCTTGGCACACAGGACCTTTCCCAGGTGTGAAGGTAGGATGGGATTGTACACAGACACAGAGGGGAGGGTGGAGCAGGCCAGGGGAACTGTGAGGTCAGAGGGGAAGGGCACGGTGACAGACAGCAGGCTGAGTGTGGACCCCTGCAGAAGGTGCAGCAGGCCTGGCACCTGCCCAGGGAAACCATCTTGTCTTTGCCCAGGATTTGCAGGGATGAAGCCCGTCAGTTTCAGGCAAATGGCCTGATCAGCCACTTTTCCTGTGTGAAACTGTCATAGTCACACAGGCTGGTCAAATGGTGGGCCTGGCATGATGTGGCCCCAAGCTGAGCTCGGGAGGGACCATGTTAGCATTTACTCCTCCCTCTAGTTGTCACATCACCCCTTCTTTGTTCACAGAGAAGAAGCAGAGGCTCAGAGAAGTGACTGTCCCTTGCCAACTTCCTGATGAAAGTAATAACCGCATCTGGGATTGGGACTCGGCTTTTGAAGCCCAGTGGAACAGGCGTCTCCAAGGACCTCGCGGTTCTCTTCTTAGAAAGGGATGGGGACCCTGCCAGGCCTCAGGATCCACCACTGGGGGCATGCTTACCAGAGAGGACCGGGGACCTGTCCTGGATGATAGAGGCCATCAGCTTGCATACCCCCTGCATCCCGGTGCTCAGGTGCTCCACAAACATGTCTCTCATGTTGGGGGTGTGAGTCTCTGTGATGGCATAATGGTGCTGGACCTGGGGCCCTCCCAGAGCTGGAAGGAGTGGGGTCAGGACCTGCCCCTGCTCAGCACCTGCTCTCCTGGCACCCACTGGGCACTGGCTTTCCTTCTTTTCAGCAGGTGCTAATGGAGAAGGTGGGGATTCCTCCCACTTTACAGAAGAGGAAACTGAGGTCAGATAGACTAATGGACTTGCCCAACTTTTGTTTACCTTGATCTGAATCTCTGACCTGGGACAAAAAACAAACTTCTGGAAGCAACCCCCATCCACTACCACCCCCAGCTTCACCTCCCAGGCCTAGTCATCCCATAAGTGCTGCTGACCTGCTCAGACTCGCTCCATACATGATCTTGAACTTGTCTGCACTGAGTAGGAGTGGGATTACCTCTTTTTCCCTGAAGTGAAACTGAGTCACCATGGGTGAAGTGACATTTCTGGCCACTCCAGTGGAGGCATAACTCAATCTGCTTCACCCCCCTCCACACAGTGACTAGTTCTGCCAGCCGTTAATTCCCTTTGGGTGACAATGAAAGTCATGGTCAGTGAGGCCCATTTCTGATTGGGTGAGGACACAAGTTATAGAACGTCTTAGATCTCAGTTTCCCCGTCTGTACAGTGGGAGACAAGTGAGATGGAAATTAGTGGACAACTTCCTTTGTAGCAGCCACAAAGCCCACAGGGTTCTGTGTTAGGTATATTATCCCACTCAGTTGGCTGCCTTCCTAGGCAGACATGTGGTTCTCATTGTCCAGGGAGTGAATTGGGCTCAGAGAGGGAAAGTCACTTGCCTGAGGCCACACAGCTCAACTGAGATTTGAACCTGGACAGGACTGTGGGGCACCAAAACTGCTCCACTTTGCCCTTTACCCTCTGGGTGAATCTGGTTCTAAAGCTCAGTGAAGCCACAGGTGGAAGTCTGGGGACCTAGCCTTGATGCAGCTTCATCATGCACAGGTCCTGGGACCCGAGGTGACCTCAGTGTTCTCATCTGTCAAGTGGACCTGTAGTGACCGGGGACCAGGAGGATCTGGTGGCCCTAGGGAGGGGGAAGCACACACCCAGGAGGGTCCGATCCTGCTCCTACCACTGAGAAATGTGGCGTTACCTCGGAGACCACCCAGCGGAGCCTCTGGAGCTGCTGCAGGGCCCAGGCCCGGTCCAGGAGCCGGTGTGGAGCCAACATGAAGCGTGTGAACATGGACTCCCCGGCACAGAGCAGAGCGCTGGCTTGCCGCGCCAGCCCCTTGAGCCCACTTCAGGAGGCGTAGAACCCGGTCCAGGAAAGAAACATATCTAGGAGAAAAAGGCCAGGAGTGGGTGTGAGGTCCTGCCCATGGAGGCCCCTGAGCGCTAGTCTGGGAAGGGTTGAGGAAGATTCGGCCAGTGAAAGGTCTGCCTGGATAACCTGGGAGACAACCCAGGATAGGCATTGATCTTAGGGCTCCTACCCAACTAGGCCAGGAAAAGCCCAAGACCCCTGAAAGGCCTGGGTAGATGGGAAGGTCTGGCTGGTCTGGGCCAGGCCTGGAGAGGTCTGGATACTGAGGTGGCAGGAATGATGGAGCCAGGAATCCCACTGTGAGCCTGCGGGTGCTAAGCCATTTCAGTCGTGTCCAACCCTATGTGACCCTATATGGACTGCAGCCCGCCAGGCTCCTCTGTCCATGGTATTCTCCAGGCAAGGATACTGGAGTGGGTTGTCCTGCCCTCCTCAGTGTGAGCCTAGGACCCTGGGAAATCCTGTGAGCCAAGGTCTTGGAGGGCTTCAGGGGAGGAGGGAGTGGGATGAGGGCCAAGAGGACAAGACCCAGAGGGGAGGGGCCTGGAGTGCTGGCAGCCCCTGTGTGTGTCACTTCTAGGGTGAATAGGAGCCTGGACAGGCCTGCATATCATGGGGGTCCCTCTGGCTGCCTTCAGGGAGGGGCAGGAGAGGCGGTGGCAGCTGAGAGAGCCCAGTAGATACTGTCCTGACCCTGACTGAGAGGACAAGCTGGGGGTGGGAGGACGGAGGCTGAGCTCCTTGAGGACAGGCTGTCTCAGCAGGTGGCTCCGTGTTCCCTACCATTTCTGCTTCCTGCCTCCTCCCCAGGCTGGGGGTGGTTTGGTGGTTTAGTTGCTAAGTCATGTCTGACTCTTGCAACCCCATGGAGCCTACCAGGCTCCTCTGTACCCATGGAATTCCCCAGGCAAGAGTACTGGAGTGGGTTGCCATTTCCTTCTCCAGGAGATCTTCCTGACCCAGGAATCGAACCCAGGTCTTCTGCACTGCAGACTCATTGTTTACTGTCTAAGCCACCAGGGAAGCCCAGGAATACTTGAGTGGGTAGCCTATCCCTTCTCCAGGGGATCTGCCCAACCCAGGAATTGAACCAGGGTCTCCTGCATCACAGGTGTGTGTGTGTGTATGTGTGTGTTCAAGTCACACATTGCTGTGTGTAAATTCTTTACCAGCTGAGCTACCAGGGAAGCCACACCAGAAGCCAGTCCTCCCCTAATCTGAGGTTCCCGGGAAGTGTCCTGAGAGCTAAACAGCTTCCCCTTCTCATCACTCAGATGAGAGGCCAAGGCTCGAGAGGAACGACCAACCCAAATCTGGGGGAGTCAGAGCAGCAGCCAGCCCGGAACCAACCCTGCCAGTGGGGGCCCATCCTGGTGTCTCTTTGCAAGGGAAGGAAATGAGAAGTATTTACGGTTGAACTGCCATGTGGGTGTCCCTCCAGTCCTCCTGGAACCCACTTCACTGATAACAAAGTGGGGGCTTAGAGAGGTAACGTCACTTACCAGAAGCAACTCAGCCCGCAAGGTGAGGAGCTGTGATCTAAACCCAGGTGAGCGTCCGAGTCACCGTGTGGGGCCAGCCCTCCTGAGGCACAGTGCTGCCGAATGGTGAGGGCGGGTAGGGGACAGGCCCGGGACAGACCTAGCTCCAGGGACCCTGGCCCCATGGTGAATGTTCAGCTAGAGGATGCCCCTGTGAGCTTGCCTAACCTGCCCGTGTGGATAGCCTCACATCTCCTCTTTCCCTTCCGCAAGGACCTCTCCAGCTGAGTGACCCAGCATGGACCTGGGGCTGGGCAAAGCTGGCTGGAGGCAGGGCCTGATTTGTCCCTGGGATGTCCTGGCTAAAGCTGACCTGGGTCCTTTCCTCTTTCACTCCCCAGACCTTGGCTTCTCCCTCTGGGCAAATGGGGAGCAAAGCCACAAGGATCCTTCAAGGGCTCTCTTTTTTATGTAGTGAAGGTATTAGATGGTTCAACAATTTGGACAGCCCCACTGATGCCCTGAGCAGGGCCTGAGCTGGTTGTGGAGGGTATTTCTGCCTCCCCAGCTCAGTGTGATGCTGTGTGTGGATAATTCCTGCCTGGCTTACAGACAGAGGAGCTAGGTCAGCAGTGGGGTGGGTCAGCAAGCAGTGTGAGTGTGGCTTATCCTGGGAGGGGTGTTAATGGGCTTTCCAGGGGCCACCTAAGGCCCTGAACTGGCTTCTTCAGCAGGCACTGCCTGGATTACGTCTAGGTTTTGAGCCAACACAACAAGACAGAGTCGACGCCAGAAGCTACATCTGCTGAGCGCTTCTTCTGGACCACTTACTAGGATAAAACCTCTTATTGTTATACTTTGTTTTGACATGTGATGGACTAAGCAAGATTACTGTTCCTCCTGTCTTATTGACATGGGACAGTGCCGTGTCATGCATGTACCCAGGCAGAAGTCTCACCCCACAACCTTGAAATGACTTAGACTGTGCTGTCTGCAGCCAGAACAGTACTGGCCTCTGGGACACAGGCTGGAGGGAGACAAGGTCCCCCAATAATGACTAGGTGGTAATAGAAGAAAACTGGGGCCCTGGGGCAAGGAGGGGCCAAGTGATCTAGCCTTAAAGTCAGGAAAGGCTTCCTAGAGGAGGTGATGCTGCAAGACAATTAGGATTTGCAGGAAGAGAAGGTGCCAATAGGGCACTCCTTCAGGCAGCACTGTAGTTAAAGGCATGGAGGCCAGAACCTGCTGTGTGTGGACAATGGTGAGAGGCTCAATGTGGTGGGAAGCAGGCTGCGTGTCTCTGAGTCAGGTAGGCGGGGCAGGGACCATCTCGGCCCCAGTGCCTCTAGTAGGCTCCCAGCGCTGTGCTGAACAGACACAGAGTTGGGGGAGTCTTGCCCCTGGCACCAAATCACCACCTCAGTCCCCAGAGTCACATGCCTGAGGAGTAGGGCAGGAGGTCGTGGTGGTTTCGGACATGCCATGACATATGTTTAGAGTGTATGGCTTGGAAGTAGTCGCTCAGCATGGTGTACTCCAAGAAGATACCAATCTTGGGTGTGAGGCTGTTGATGTAGTTCATCAGATGGTCCATGTTGGCAAATTGCATTGAGGCATTGAAGAACTGCCTGTCGCATCCCTGTGGGCCAGAAGCAACATCCTGCACTTCTGGAAGCAGAGCCCAAACTAAACAGAGTGAGTTCCTCTTCAACTCTCTCCCATTCTCCTTGGTGGGCCACAAGTTCCCAACCCAGTTCCCAGGCCCTGTGCTCTAGATGTTTCTCTCTGCCCCTCTCTCTTTCTCTCTCCTTTTTTTTTTTTTTTCCAGATTTTATTTTATTTTATTTTTTTACTTTACAATATTGTAATGGTTTTGCCATACATCAACATGAATCCGCCATGGGTGTACACGTGTTCCCAATCCTGAACCCCCCTCCCACCTCCCTCCCAGGTTCATTGTTGCATTATTTAAAACAATATATGGAGTAAGCCTATGTGTCCATCAGTGGATGAACAGATAAAGAAAATGTTATATAAATATTTATAAGTGTGTGTGTATATATATAAATATATATATATAGTTATTCACCAATAACATCATCAATAAAAAATAGGAAATCTTGCCATTTGCAGCAATATGGATGGGACTTGAGGTCATGGTGCTAAGTGAAGTAAATCAGACAGGGAAACATGAATGCCATATGATCTCACACGTGAATTTTTTTAATGGAGGTAATATAAAAAATAAGCTTATGCCTGGAGAGAACAGATTGGTGGTTGCTTAAATGACTGATGGAGGTCAAAGGTACAAATAAAGCTCACATCACAAGAAAAATTTTGTAACTCTCTGTGGTGACAGATATTAACTAGATCTATTGTGGTGATCATTTTGCAATATATTCATATATGGGGTCATTATGTTGTATTCATGTGACTAACATAATGTCATATGCAATAAAGAAGGAGAGAGCTACAGTTCTGAAAAAAAGTAGCCCCCCCCCCTCCTGCCGCCACCAATAGTCACAGTATTCTGTTTTCCTTGTTGAAATTTGGCTTTGGGAAAAGTACATAAAATAGATTTTTAGTGAGAATATATGTAAGAGGCAGGGCTCACAGGAGTGAAAGTCTTCCTTTGACTGAGATGAAATCAAGTAATGGATAAAGTTGTTCAGAGTCATTGCACATGTATCTCAAATGTTGGACTCAATTGGATGTCCAGCCACCTCTGAATGCATCTTTATTAAAATCTGTAATTCCTGGCTCACAGAAATCTTGCAGAGGAGATTATCTGGCTCTCGTGGGTGTGTGCGTGCTCATTCGCTTAATCATGTTCGACTCTTTTGGACTGCAGCCGGCCAGGATTCTCTGTTCATGGGATTTTTCAGGCAAGAATGCAGGAGTGGATTGCCATTTCCTCCTCCAGGGGATCTTCCTGACCCAGGGATCGAACTCACATGTTGGCGTTGGGAGGCACATTCTTTACCACTGAGCCACCTGGGAAGACTCTAGTGGGCACAACAAGGTAAGAGCAAAGAAAGTTCTCTGCAGCCGGCCAGGATTCTCTGTTCATGGGATTTTTCAGGCAAGAATGCAGGAGTGGATTGCCATTTCCTCCTCCAGGGGATCTTCCCGACCCAGGGATCGAACTCACATGTTGGCGTTGGGAGGCACATTCTTTACCACTGAGCCACCTGGGAAGACTCTAGTGGGCACAACAAGGTAAGAGCAAAGAAAGTTCTCTTTAGGTTTTGACAGGTGAGTCCAGGCAAAATTAGTCCTCTGAGTGTCCAGAGTGATGAAACCTTCAGAATTTATTGCTCTCAGGCTGGCTGAAGAGATATTTCATAAAATCTATTCTCATCTTCTCTCTCTCATGAATTCTGTGATGAGCTCACCACAAAAACTCATGAGAGTGTATAGCACAAGAAACAGCTTAACTTCCCCGACACAGGTGGGCAGACCTCTGGATGGGGCTGAAGCGTCCCCAGGGTGAAGGTCTTTGATCAGAGGGGAAAGAAGGTCATGACTGGATCTCACGGGGGCCTCCGAGTGTGTTCAGAACCATCTCCAGAAAGAAATGCCAGAGCAATAATATGTTGATGAAGCAAGCCTAGATTTATAAATCCTCCAGCACCCCACTTTGACAATCATAACAAGTAAGAAGTAGGAGGTTACAGGTAGATTTTTATAAACTTTTGTGACCCGGACCCAAGTTACTTTAGGCAGGTGTTTCTATTTTCCTTTGGCAAACATCACATTCTGAACTCCCAAGGCAACTGCCAGGCTCTTCCCTGGTGGCTAGGAGGTTAAAGTATCTGCCTCTAATGCGGGAGACCTGTGTTCGATCGCTGGGTCGGGAAGATCCCCTGGAGAAGGAAATGGCAACCCACTCCAGTATTCTTGCCTGGAGAATCCCATGGACGGAGGAGCCTGGTGGGCTACAGTCCATGGGGTCGCAAAGAGTCGGACACGACTGAGCGACTTCACTTCACTTCACTTCACTTCAAGGCAACTGCCTGGATGAAGACCAGCCTGGTTAGAGCTGCAAACAGGTCGAGGGTCTTAGTAGGTACAGAGGCCAGACCCATCATGGCAATCCCTGGGTGTAGTTGAGGAATCAGGGCCTGAGATGTCCCCCCTTACCCATGGACAGAGAACATGTCCTGTCTGGAACCAGATAAACCGTTCCCACGCGTTGTTCAACAGTTTCTCGGTATACATTTGAATGTTGTCCTTACTGACAGGCATGTAACTGGGGGTGTACATCTCATCCATGCATTGATCTTGGAAGAAAAACCCTTCACTGAGAGACAGGGAGGAGTGTTCGGGGGCTGCACCCTGGAAAGGAAGGCAGCCTGGGGTCCAGGTGGACCGGAAGAGCTCCGTGAGGCCAGAGTGCATCTGGGCCAGCAGACCCCTCTGCTGGCCTCCGTCATCCATCAGTCAGACAGGCAGGTCAGTGATGGGCAGATGAGAGCTTTGTGGACCAAGGGGCCACATTTCAGCCCTGTGGGGGACCTCAAGCACATCTCCTTACAGGTCCTGTGTTCCTTCTGCCACCAAGTGAAGCTCACAACCTCTGGGCCCCACTTCCACCATACAGATTAAGTGAGGATCGTCTTGATTCCTCCTTCCTTATGTCAGCTCCATGCTCATCAGATCCACTCCCAAGGACGCAAAGAGGGCTGGGGCCAAGTGTAAGCCAGGAACACAGGCACCACGGGCACCAGACTTTGGGGGTATAAAAATCTTGATACCTAAATTATGGTATTTTAACAATATTTTTAAAGTAAAAATGAATCTGAAAAACTTCTTGATGAGCAGAATCTCAAAATTCTGTATAAAGACAGGCCAGCATGCTGGCATCCACAGACACTAATATGGTTTGGGAGGCACAAAAAGTGGACTTCTGGGGTCTGGATAGCCTACAGCAAGGGTCTTTGCCACTCATGCCAGGCAGCATAGAGGTGACATCTCAACCAGGCTCCAGGAATGACCACTCTGAATCTGTGCGAATCTCAGTTTGCCGATCACTAAGGTCTACTAAAGATTGTTGTGATAATTAAATGACAAAAGTTGACGGAAAGCACCAGGGAAACAATGCCAGGCACAGAATGGGGGCTGACATCACTGGTAGTGAGCCCCTACCCACCCTCTTCTCCCAGCTGCCCCTTCATCCTGGTGACAATCTCCCGTCCTCAAAGAGGACCTCACCCCCTGCCTGTGGCCTCACAGGCTCAAAGGGACAGAAGGGGACTGAACCTAGGTCTCCAACCAGACAGCCGACAGGAGGGCTGTTCCCATGACTTGGAGGTCTTGGAGCCGCCTCCTGAGCCCAGTGTTGCTGCCCCACGGTTGTTACCGCGGGACCTTGTCTGGGTGTCTAGACCTCAGTTGTTCTTCCTGTAAGATGGGTGCCTGGTGAGTCCCCTCAGGGCTGGCCGTGAGGGTCGGGGCTGACGTGCTTCAGGGAGAGGGCTGGGAACAGGGTCTGGCCCAAGGCAAGAGCTCACGAGCAGTAGCCGTTCTCATCCAGGACGTGCGTGAAGATTTCCTGCTGCGCCAGCAGGGACCTGGATCCTCTCCACACGAACTGCATCTCCTGCAAACCCAGAGGGAACAGTGAGGGCCCGGGGCAACAGGGCTGCCGGGCTCCCCTCCCCAGACCCCGCCTGAGTCTCGTGGCTGCCTGCACCCCGCTCCCCTCTCAGTGGCTCATGGCCAACGTCTCCCTCCGCTGCCTCGTCCTCAAGATTCCTCCTGACCTCCCAAAGCCGCGGGGGTGGAGGAATTTGCCCTTCAGAAGGCGCCTGCCTGCATGTTCACCCCACCCCTCCTCAGGGCAGCACATGCTGTCAGAACCTGCCAGCCATTTTCTCACTAACTCTGCTTGAATGCCCCCAGACACAGGGGGCTCATCACCTCTCACTGAGAGTGCAGTTCATTTTTCAAGGTCAGATGCCTAGAAAGAGCTCAGAGCTACAAAGCAAGGATAAAATCCTGCTTCTGTGAGTACTCCCTCCGATTCATACACAGTTCACCAACTCCTCTGTGATTTGGTCTCTGAACATGAATCTCTGGGAATCACACGCAGCTCACAGACTTACCTGCAGGAGAATCGAGCTGCTATGGAAAGTGTGTGCAGTGCTAACTGCAGCACCCAGTGGTTCATTATAAAGTTTATTTCTCTTGCCCACCGAGAGCCCAAATCCTCTTTGATAACTCCTGCTGGCCGTGCTACCACTGCTCTCCAAAACTTTATTACCTGAGTGATCCTGCACAGAATCTTTGCATTTTGGCCTAATTTTCCCGTTTATGAGATGAAGTAAATTATATGACTCCTATCTGTAACTGTGTGAATAACGTCCTAGAAAATACATATTGAAATCTTAACCCAAGTGCCTCAAACGTTGGTTCTCTATACCAGTAACTGAGTAACAAGGGTAGGCCCTGATCCCGTATGACTAGAGTCCTCATAAACGGAGGAGCTGGACCCAAACATGAGCAAAGGAGGAGGATGGGCAAACATAGGAGAAGTCAGCAGTCTGTAGGCTAGGGATGCCTGAGGCCTCCAGAAGTAGAGAGAGGCCCAGAGCTGACCATCTGAATGCTCTCAGAAGATGCAATGCCCTGACCAGGGTTGACCTCAGCCTTCTGACCTCCAAGCCTGTTAACAACACATTTCTGTTGTTGGAAGTTCCTGGTTTTTGATACTTTCTTCAGACAGCCCCAGGAAATACAGAAACTACATCACGGGCTGCTGTGAGGATTAAAGGAAACCCAGAGGGCGGTGGCTCCCGCCAGGCCTGGCGCTCCGTACATGGCAAAGGCAGGGTCTTGTGGTTGCTGAGTGCCACATTCACTCGTGCTCACTGCCCACCCATCAGAAGAGTTATTACGTCCCGGGTACCCTGAACCCCCCACCACCTCCTCTCTGCATCGAGCATGGTTTACTGAGTGCAGGTCTGTACCAGTCCCTTCGGAGACTCAGAGAAGAAGGCAGCGCCAGCCCAGCTGAAGGGGGAAGGGGACTCAGAGCCACAGGCATCCGAGCTGGCCTGCAGCTCAGCCAGGAGCTAGACCTGTGGGAGGAGAGAACCACTCATCCCGGAGGGCACAGCAGGGCAAAGATGGGGCGGGGACATCCCACGGCTTATGTAGCCGCCAGCATCCCAGAGGCTCGGGAGAAAAGCAGGGCCTCTGAGCTGCAGGAAGGAATAGAGGGGGAAGAAGCAGAGGCGGGCTGGCAGCAGTGGATGCAGCTCACTGCTCACCTGGTCCTTCTGCATGGTCTCCTTCAGGCCATAGTCTATTGATGTGGCCACTGAAGCCCGCCAGGGCAAACAGGCTGGGAGTCGTGGCAGAGGCGCCAAATGAGTCCACCTGCCAGGAGAACTGTGGCCGGATCCCAAACGTTTTGTAGAGAAACTCGCGTCCTTCTGCAAAGAGATCAGCCTCCTCAGTGACTGAAGGGTGGCCCCTCACCCCCTAACTCCCTCAAGGCCCCCTGCCCTTCTCTAGGACTGGAGTGCCATCTACCAGGCCAAGCAGGGTCTTGCTGCTCTAGACACTAATACAGAGGGCTCCTTCCCAGAATCCTCCAACCACTCACTTACTGAATTCTGATTTACAGGCTGCTATATCGAGCCACATCGGCATCACTGATTTGATGGCCATGGGTTTGAGCAAGCTCCGGGAGTTGGTGATGGACAGGGAGGCCTGGTGTGCTGCAGTCCTCCACGTGTCGCGAGGAGTCGGACAGGACTAAGCAACTGAACTGAATTGAACTGATATTGAGCCAGGCTGTTCTGAGGCCATCAGAGAGAAGAGATGGAAAAGCGCTTGGTCCAGCCTCCAGGGAGAGGGCCTGAGCTAACAAGCCCCTCACTGACTGGCCCGGGCTCGGGTCAGATCCATGACTCTTACCTGGTGGCACGACTCGGGTAGTTTTAGTAGCATTTGAGCCTCAACCTTTACCCCTACGAGTGGAGTCTTGTAAGACTCCCCATCTCCAGGACTGCCTCAAGGACTGAAGGGACTAAGTGTATGTCTTCTACTTAGAACATGGAGTTTATTGTGAGAGAAAATCAATGTCCATCCTCCGGGGAGCTTGGCTGGTCTTGGAAAGGGAGCCCCATGAAATCCCCTGAGGAGGAACCATCGTCCGGAGGTCCGTGTCCTTTCCTACCCCAGGGTGATGGGAACACAAGTGTGCTGGGATTCTGGTTGCCATGGTCTAGGCCAGGCCTGTAGGGTTATCTCTGGGGCATTCAGGACAGTGGGCATGGTGGGCTGAGACCAGAGGTGAGGGCTGTCTCCACCGTGGTCACTCCCGAGGAGGGGAAGGGGTCCACACCTATCCCCTCCTTCCAAGCTCAGCGGCACTTGTCTGACCAGATTCTGGGCTGAGCTATGGGGACCCAAAGAAGGATCAGACACCAGTCACTGCCAGAGACAACCTATAGCTTCCAGGTGGAGAGGGGAGATGATAAGGTCCTGTGGGTTTAACGGAGGTTCCTGGACCATGAGACCTCTCATGAGGTCTGAGTCTGAGATGAGCTGTTCAGGTGGAGACAACAGGAAAGCTTGTGATTGAAAGCACAGGAGGCCCTGTTGTGGGAGCAGCTTAAGAGCAGCAGAAGGCAGAAGGATGAGGTGGATGCCAGGAGGTGAGGTCTGTGACTGCACTTTGCAGACTAGGAGTTTATTTAACAAAACTTAAACATTCCCATCACATTCCTCTTTACACCTAGAAATAAGTCAGTAGAAACTCAAAAGGAAGGAACCACAGATTAAAAGGGTGAAAGGAGAGACACTGTAAAGAAAATTCTCAGAAAAGATCCAGTGCTGTCTTGATGTTCGACATTTGGTATAACTGGGATCACTCTTAGGGGGGTGACAATGGGCTAGAGCTGTAGTCAATTCTGGCTCATCTACTGCCTCTTTGACCTTCCCTTGGCCTCAGCCTGTATCTGTTCCACAAAATGAAACTTAGAACAATGATGCTCCCTTAGTACCCTGCCTTTCAGTTCAGTCACTCAGTCATGTCCTACTCTTTGCAACCCCACGAACCACAGCACACCAGGCCTCCCTGTTCATCTCCAACTCCCAGAGTTTACCCAAACTCATGTCCATTGAGTCAGTGATGCCATCTAACCATCTCATCCTCTGTTGTCCCCTTCTCCTCCTGCCTTCAATCTTTCCCAACATCAGGGTCTTTTCAAATGAGTCAGCTCTTTGCATCAGGTGGCCAAAATATTGGAGTTTCAGCTTCAACATCAGTCCTTTCAATGAACACCCAGGACTGATTTCCTTTAGGATGGACTGGTTGGATCTCCTTGCAGTCCAAGGGACTCTCAAGAGTCTTCTCCAACACCACAGTTCAAAAGCATCAACTTCTGCACTCAGCTTTCTTTATAGTCCAACTCTCACATCCATACATGACCACTGGAAAAACCATAGCCTTGACTAGATGGACCTTTGTTGACAAAGTAATGTCACCCTGCCTTGAGGGATGGGTGAAGCTATTTCTTGTGAAGAAACATTTGTTACATAGCTAGGAATGGGTGTTTGGTGCAAACTGTGCATGGGGATGGAGAACAGTGGTGATAGAGGGGATGGAGGTGATTATGGTGGTGGAGGTGATGGTGGGTGAGGCAGTGGTTGTGGTAGTAATGGCTATGGTAGAGATAATCATGATGGTGGTGGTGCTGGGGGTGAGGATGGTAGAGGTGGTGATGGAGTTTTTGAACTGCTCATGATGGTGTTAGCATTGATGGTGGTGGTTTTTCTGGTGGTGGTAGAGTTGATGTTGGAGATGTTGTTTTTGTTGTTTGCGGCACTGGTGGTCATGGCGTCAGAGGCTGTTGGGATGGGGAGGTGATGTGCTGGTGGAGGTGACCCTTCTGTTTGTAGTGGCAGTTGTGATAATGCTAGTGGAGTCGGTGATGATGGTGGTAGAGGTTTTGTTGGTGGTGAAGATGATGCAGGTGGTAGTAGAGGTCTTCATGAGCAATGTGGTTTAAGTAGTTGTACAGGCGGTCTTGGATGAGATGGTGGTGGTGGCAATGAAGTAGTGGTGGTGTGTAAGGTGGCGGAGGTGTTTGAGCTGATGGTGGATGTGATGCCAGTGGTGCTGCTGGTGGTCCTCAAGGTGGTGCAGGCAGTGATGACAGTGGCAGAGCTGCTGCTGCTGCTGCTGGACATGTGGTGGTTGTTGATGGTGGTGGACATAATGATTGCGGCGGTGGTGTTAGTAATGGTGGTGGTGGTGGTGATGGTGTATATGCAACAACTGAGGTGGTGGTATTAGTAATGGTGGTGGTGGTGGTGGTGTAGATGTAATGATCGAGGTGGTGGTGGTGTTAGTAATTATGGTGGTGGTGGTGATGGTATATATGTAACAACTGAGGTGGTGGTGTTAGTAATTATGGTGGTGGTGGTGATGGTGTCGATTTAATGATTGAGATGGTGGTGTTAGTCATTGCGGTGGTGGTGGTGTAAAGGTAATGATCGAGGTGGTGGTGGTGTAGATGTAATGATCGAGGTGGTGGTGGTGTTAGTAATTGTGGTGGTGGTGGTGGTGGTGTAAATGTAATGATCAAGGTGATGATGGTGTTAGTGATTATGGTGGTGGTGGTGTTAGTAATTGTGGTGGTGGTGTAGATGTAATGTTTGAGATGGTGGTGTTAGCAATTATGGTGGTGGTGATGGTGTAGATGTAATGATCAAGGTGGTGGTGGTGTTAGTGATTATGGTGGTGGTGGTGTTAGTAATTGTGGTGGTGTAGATGTAATGATCAAGATAGTGGTGGTGTTAGTAATTCTGGTGGTGGTGGTGTTAGTAATTGTGGTGGTGTAGATGTAATGTTTGAGATGGTGGTGTTAGTAATTATGGTGGTGGTGACGATGTCGATGTAATGATCAAGGTGGTGGTGGTGTTAGTAATTATGGTGGTGGTGGTGTTAGTGATTGTGGTGGTGGTGGTGGTGACAGTGTTGATGTAATGATCGAGGTGTTGGTGGTGTTAGTGATTGTGATGGTGGTGGTGATGGTGTAGATGTAATGATCAAGATAGTGGTGGTGGTAGTAATTATGGTGGTGGTGGTGTTAGTGATTGTGGTGGTGGTGGTGGTGGTATTGATGTAATGATCGAGATGGTGGTGGTGTTAGTGATTGTGGTGGTGGTGGTGGTGGTATTGATGTAATGATCAGGGTGGTGGTGGTGTTAGTGATTATAGTGGTGGTGGTGATGGTGTCGATGTAATGATCGAGGTGGTGGTGGTGTTAGTGATTGTGGTGGTGGTGGTGACGATGTCGATGTAATGATCAAGGTGTTGGTGGTGTTATTGATTGTGGTGGTGGTGGTGATGGTGTAGATGTACTGATCAAGATGGTGGTGGTGGTAGTAATTATGATGGTGGTGGTGATGGTAGAGTATGTGCTGTTATTGGAGGTGGTGGGGGTGTTGGAGGTGATGCAGATGGTGACGGTGGTGGTAATGGTGTGAATAGTGGTGGAGTATGTGGTGGGTGGGGTGATAACAGAGATGGGATCTAACCTTTACTGACCATTTACTGGAGATCCACACACTACATTCAATGTGCTTTGTTTGAATTATCCCAATTTAATTTCAATAACAATGCTTTGAGGTGCCTCATTATCAAACTTTTTTATAGAGGAAGAAGTTGAGACTTAATGGGGTTACATCACTTGTCCCCTGTTCAGAGGGTTGAGAGCCAGGATATAGCAGCCCATCTGGTCTAAAATCCATACTCAAGCCCTGCACTCAAGGGCACAGGCAACGGTGTGGCATCAGCCAATCACAGTTTTTGTGGATCACAGTCTCCTGCTGAGAGGTGAATGTGGAGGCCAGACCAGGGCTCAGATACCCAGTCCCAGCCTAACAGGAGACCCAAGGGACCCTGGGTCTGGGAAGGGGTAATCAAACCTGTGAGCTGGAGGATCTGGTCATCGACGTGGATCACGACCTCATCATGCATGACCTGGCCTCCAAGGACAAACTCCAGGCATCTTTGGCCACAATCTCGTGGACCTTGGCATTGGAGGCAGAGAGAAATAGCCAGGTTACAGCCCCCAAGCTGATCCTGGTTGTGTTTGTGGGGACATGCCTACAGAGTCTCATGGTCCTTCCTTCACTCCTCACCTTCATTTATTCTGCAAAAGCAGGACCCTGTCTGTCCTGGTCAGCACTGTGTCCAGTACCTAGACCAGCACCTGGCCCATGACTGCAGCTTCGTCAAACACATATGTAATATATAAGTATATATTTTGAAATTTTGCTTTTGGAATAACTTCAAACTTAAAGAGCACTTACTAGAATTGTATCAAGAGCTCCCATAAGTACTTCCCCCAGATTATCTCATTATTTTTGCCTGTTTCCTTGAATACTCTCCTGTATCCTTACACACAAATTTTGTTTCTTCAAAACCATTTGAAAGCACAAGTTAGCCTTTAGAATACTTCAGTATAAGTTTGGCAAGAACAAGATTATTGTAACTTTTGTATACTTATCAAAATCAAGAAATTTAATGTTAAAAATGCTACTATGGAATCAAGGAACTTTAGTCACAAACTTTGCCACTTTTTCCACTAAGGTCCTTCCTCTGGTGCAAGATTCAATCTAGGATCATGAATTGGTTTTAATGTCATTTCTCTTTATTATCCTTTAATTCACAACACTTCACGAGCCTTTCTTTTTCCTCCATGTGACTGATAATTTCAAAGATTTCAGGCTGCTTATTTTGTAGACTGTCCTTCAAATTGGGTTTGTCACATGATTGGATGACAAATTTTAATATATATGAAAGAAAGGGAGGGTGGAAGACGGGAGATGAAGCTGAGAGGAGCAGACCCCTGGGGATGTCCCTGGACATATAAGGGCAAAGGCTATGGCAGTAAGGCGCCATGCACTTGGCAGACTGTAGTCTGATTTGATTTCTGAAGGTACAGTATTTGAAGCTCATTCATTGAAAATATGCTGAATGACACCTACATGTACTGTTTCAAAAAACACCTACTACATTCTGGACATTGTCCAGGAACTGAGGATTCGGCCAAAATAAAGCAGAGAAGAATTCTCTCTTTATGGGCTGTGCCTTTGAGTTACCTTAGCCTGGCAAATCCCATGGATGGAGGAGCCTGGTAGGCTGCACCATGGGATCACTAGGAGTCAGACACGACTGAGCGACTTCACTTTCACTTTTCACTTTCATGCATTGGAGGAGGAAATGGCAACCCACTCCAGTGTTCTTGCCTGGAGAATCCCAGGGACAGGGGAGCCTGGTGGGCTGCCATCTCTGGGGTCGCACAGAGTCGGACACGACTGAAGCGACTTAGCAGCAACAGCAGCAGCAGCAGCAGCCAGGCCACACCTCTCTCTGGGGGAGGAGACATATAGTTGTGCTTGGGGGCATCTATGTAAAGAAATGGGGACTTTCTACTGAAGACCTTGGAGAGTTATGCTTCGAGTCAGGATATCTGACCCAGAATCCCACCTGGCTGGTATAAGCTGTGTGACCGCAAGCCAGTTACCTGCCCTCTCTGAACCTGAACCTTCTCTGTACAGTGAGGCTGTTGGAAGGAGTCAATGAAATAATGCATAGAAAGTTGTAGGCCAGCACCTGGAATGCCACAGAGCCCATCAAATGGGAGGCTGGTCCTCTCAGCTCTAAGGTTGCAGGTTCCCAACCCCTCTGGGGGGACCTTGTGGACATCCTGCTTCGCCATCTGAGCTTTGCTACCTTGAGCAAGACCCTGGGCCTCTGGGTCTCACCGTCAGTTACTGTTCTGGAAAAAGGTGAAGCCTGGAGGGATCAGGCAAGCACCAAGGAGGCATCCCAGGCGCTTCCATCGTGTGGTCACTCCAAGCACAGCCTCTCTGAGGAGGGAGGTCACTCCCACTGTAGACGCGGCTGACAGAGGCCACTGGCCACCTGTGATCACCCAGGGAGGTGGGGGAGCAGGCCCTGGCCCCAGGCTGCCCTTGGTTGAGCGGGGCCTCTCGCTCCCTGTGATGAGTGAAGCCAATCTGCTTCCAGCCTTGAAACCCCAGGGACTGTGGCACCCCCTGGCTGGGTCACCAGCTCCGTCCCCACGGGGGCCACACAGATGTGTACATGAAGGAAGAGAGTGTGGACGCAGGCCCCCCCTGGAGTGCCCAGTGTCAGAGGTGACCCCATTCACACCAGCTGAGCGCCAGCGGGCTTGCTACAGCTGCAATGAATAGCCAGGAAGGCGGGATTAAACACGAACCCATCTCTCGGGCCTGGGGCTGACCACAACTCTCATCTAAACTCTGAGAGCAGCCCCAGAGAGTTAGGGCCTCCTGGTTTACCCAGCACAGCCCCAGCCACAGAGAACACTGCCCAGGAGCTTCCTGGAGGGTCATCACTGGGACCCTCAGGCCACTCCTCACTCAGCTCCCTGGCGAGGACCACCCTGGAGGGCAGCAGCGTCACCTGGAGTTTCTGCTTGGCTGATGCGACGCCATCCCACCACAGCCGGAAGAACTCCTGCTCCATGATGATGAACCTGTGCTGCTTATTACGGGTCAGCTCCTCCACCACCGAGGTGTAGACGTTGGTGACATAAGCCTGCATGCTCTCCTAGACCGGGGGGAGGGGAAGGGGGACACCATCACACCAGCTCCATCAGGAATCCCAGAGGCCAAGGAGTAAAATCCGGGGGCCCACAGTGTCGGGGGGCCCCTGGCACTCACACCATCTGCCCAGGACTCTGCCCTCTGCTCTCACTGCTGTTCCAACAAGGGAGCCTCTGCCCACTCTGTGCCAGATGCACGGTAAACGGTGCACTGGGGGAAGGACACGGGCAGCCCCACTTTGATGGGAATACGCCCCCCTGAGGAGACATGGGGAGACAGACTGTGACACTCCATAAGACAGAGGGACATGCCAGCCAGGCCCAGGGTCAGGGACAGCCTCGCAGAAGGACACGCTGGGTGGCCCCGAGGCTGCCATGGGGGGACACACCAGTCAAACCCAGGAGCCCCAGGGGAGAGGTCCAGGGCCTCAGAAGGGCTTCCCTGGGCTGCAGTGGTGGGGGTGCGGGTGCTGGGAGATGGAGCTGAGAGGAGATGACCCCTTGAGTTGTCCCTGTGAATCTACCTGCCTCCTCGCAGGCAGGGAGCCCCCAGGATGGAGCCACGCCTGCTTCCCGTCTAGGTCAGCCTGGCTCACCACGGAGCCCAGAGATGCTGGTAAGGGAATGCAAAGAGCACCGGGCAGGGAGTCAGCAGGCATGGTGGCTACTTCTGGTGACCTTGAGCAGCACTGACTTTCTCTGGGCCTCAGTTTCCCCTTCTGTAAACTGGGGGTGACAGGTCAGCAGCTGCACACACAGGAGGGTGGCCCCCCACAGAGGCTACCCAGTGGGCCCAGGACCAGACTTAACACTCAGCCTCAAGGCTCTTGCTGGCCCTGTCTCTTTAAAATGAGCTTCTCACTTGTTAACATCTCATGTAATGATTTATATCCATCATCACCGAGCGGGGTTGTGTGTTTATTAATTTCCTTCTTTCTTCCAGAAGAGAGCTCAAGGAGGCATGTCTAACAATTTAAAGTCACCTGCCTGGAAACCTAAAGAAATCAGAGTCTTTCCCCCCTCTCCTTCCTGGCATCATTCATTCATTCACTCAACAAACAGTCATGGAGCCTCTGCTCCATCCATCAGGTGGGTTGAGGATATGTTCATAGACACAGTGGATGAAGCCCCTACCCAGGCAGCTGATGTTCTAGTTTGGAAACCAGAGATTCACAAGCTGGTAAGTAATATATAAGGAAGGGAGTAGGGGGAACTTATACAGGGGAGTAAGGGCTTTCCAGTGGCTCAGTGGTAAAGAATCTGTCTGCAATGCAGGAGATGCAGGGTCCCTGGGTCGGGAAGATCCCCTGGAGAAGGAAATGGCAATTCACCCCAGTATTCTTGCCTGGAGAATCCCCTGGACAGAGGAGCCCGGCAGGCTACAGTCCACAGGACCACAAAGACTCAGACCCAGGATCACAAAGAGTCAGACTCGACTGAAGTGACTGAACACAGCACATATAGGAGAGTAGGCAGGGTGCCAGGTAGGCCTCACCATGAAAGCCCTTTTCAGGAACAACCAGGAGATAGAGAGGGACTGAACCCCTCAGGCATCTTGGAGGAAAGACTTCGGGGCAGAAGGAACAGGCAGTGCAAAGGCCCCGAGGCCCCTGCTCCCTGCAGAAGTGAACCTCAGGGTGCAGAGCGGATCCCCAGACCAGGCCTGTGGCCATGTCCTTCCTCAGGCCCGTGCACACTTCATCTGATCTCTGCTGCCTGTAATTTTCCCCAATACAGGTGGGAAAACTAAACCACAGAGACAGGAAGCAACCGGCCCAAGCTCTGCCACACAGACCGTCCATAACCGAGGCAGAACCAGAGCCCAGGCTGACCCTCCCTGTGGTGCAGACTCAGGGCACAAACCCACACTGGATTCCAGTGGGGAAAAAAAGGAACTGCAGCTCCAAGAGGTGAGCAGGGATCACTGAGGACATGCACCTGGAGGTGTGGTGGACCCATGTCCCCGTGGTGGTGGGGCACCACGAAGACCCTGGGCCTCCTGGGGCCTCAGCAATTGCATGAACATGGGCAGCCAGCTGGGTGACTCCATCCCACTGGCCTGCAGGCAGGGGTGGAGGACTTCACTCTGCCTACAGGGCCCGGCTTCTCTGGAGCTGATTGGGCTACCACCCCCCAGGGGAGGAGGGAGGAAGAAAAACAGGAGAGACGTCCACATAGATGCCGTCACCTGAGCAGTGCAGGCTGGAGACACTTGCTCACTGCCCTTCTGACGTCCACTCCCATCTACAGTTTCCTGGCAAACTCTGTCCACTTTCAGGCCAAATACTGAATGTCACCTCCCCAGGGAAGCCTGCCAGACTTCACTCCTGCCAGGAATGCTACTCTTCACTCCAGTGCCTGTGCCCTTCCCTTGTGCCTCTCCAAGCTTTTCCTGCTGGGCTTCCCTGCCCATCTCTACTTGCAGCCCTCTGTTTGGCTGATTGACTCAGAAGCTGCCCTACAAAACTCAACACTCCATCTGGGGAGTGCCACCACCTGGAAGCCTGCCTTGATAAACTCTCTGTCACATGGAACCCCCAACTGGGGCCTTGCAATAAGGATTGCAATGTATATTATAGTGTTAGTCACTCAGTCGTGTCCGACTCTTTGCGACCCTGTGGACTGTAGCCCGCCAGGCTCCTCTGTCCATGGGATTCTCCAGGCAAGAGTCCTGGAGTGGGTTGCCATTCCCTTCTCCATAAGGAGTGTAATCTCCATTTTAAGGAGGAAAATGGTCTTTCACAAATAGTACCTGCCTTACCCGAGATCACATAGCTAGTAGAGGAGCAAGACTACCTGAAGCTTTCTAAATAGGATCTGGGTAATCGATAGTGACCTTCACGAATCTCTCTGAGCCTCAGCCTTCCATCTGTAAAATGGGATGGCCATAGAGGAGCCGGGGGTCAGTGACAGAATGCACAAGAGATAACAACCTCAGGGTCTCCTTCCTGGGGCACGGCTGGTCACGTGGTACAGCTGCGTGTTGCCTGGCATTGTCTCTGTGCCCCTGACCGAGGAGCAGGGGATCCACGGGGTGGGCTCTTCCGCCCGAGATCCAAATGTCTTATTGGCATTTTCTATCATGACCAGAGCTGAGACTCATTCTCCCTTCTGGCCACCTTGTCCAGCCATTCATCAAGTACAACTGGAGAATATGGTCTCCAAACAAGTCTTCATCCTCTCTGTCCCATCTCCCTTCCCTGGCCCACATCTGACATGATTTGACTTTGACTTTCCTCCTGCTGAGAATAGGGTCTAGTTTCTTCTCCCTTTGTAGCTGGTGGGCGTGTGACTCACTAGTAACCAACAGAATGTGGACAAGATGCCCTGTGTGACTTGGAGGCTGTCAGAAGTGGCAAGGCAGACTTTGCCTTGGTCCCCAGGGCACTCACGTGTGGAGGTGGGGCTGCCATGCTGTGAGGAAGCCCAAACCAGGCCACGTGGAAGGAGACGTGGCGAGGCCCTGAGAGCCTTTCGGGAGGGAGAGGCAGGCCAGCCCCACTGCTCAGCCCCATGTGACCACACATGTTACACATGTGCATTCTTGTCCTTTCCTCCAGGCCTGAGCATTAGCTGTTCTTGCTGCATCTCACTCGAGGTTGGATCTGATACTCATACCCCCACCTACCACCCATCCATGCCTCTCACCTCCAGCGAGCACCTGGGCTGGAAAAGATGGTGTCCTCCCCACAGCCAGCATTAACTTGCCTGCCACATGCAGGTACCTGGCCTCTCCTTTCCTCATCATATTATTTCCAGTGCCACCAGGGAGCCCCTTCTGTAATGGCATAGCTCTCATCCTCCCCAGCCTACAGGGGCAGCCCCAGCTCTGAGCTTGGTGATGCCTGTGCTTTGTAAGCCGAGTATCCTCCAGGCCTCCTGGGGAAACACTGTCTGAGCTCACCTGCCACCTTCACTGCAGCCCCTTCCTACGTCTCTGCATCTTTAATCCCTTCCCCTCCATCCGCCATGTAGAGCTGGCACCGCTTCTTCACGCGTGTGGACCAACACTGACCAGCTTCAGAGCATCTCTGCAGCCTGTCAGTCTGCCTCCTGCTGTGAAATCCTCCCTGGCTGGCATTTATTCTACTTTATTCTACTTGGCTGTCAGAACAGCTCACACAGAGGGGCTTAAAGAGCAGACATGTATTTTCTCACAGTTCTGGAGGCTGCAAGACCCCCGGGAGGGTGGCGGCGGGTGACGTTTCTGTGACAGCCTCAAGGGCTCACTGTCCTTCCCTCGGGGGTTGGCACGTCCCTACAGGGACAGGCTCCAGCACAGGAGCAGCTTTTCTAGGACAGGTTCTGCACGTCCAGCCTGAAGGGGCTATTTGAGGTCTTGGGTTCTGTGACCAACAGCAAATTGTTGTCAAGCAAAAGGGCCAGTGCCACATGTTTCAGCTGCTCCCAGGAGATGCACCACATTGGATCCAGGCACCGGGAGGAGAATGCAGGGTGCTGCCAGCTTTCCCCGCAGCAATGCCAACTTGTTCCTGTTGTCACATGTGGGCGTGTGGCCTGTGACCTCTTCTTGATCCAGGTCATAGATGTACACCAGAGTGTGACGCGTGATTTGTTCTGGGTGATCTAGCAAAAGGACAGCCCGACCCTGCGTTATGGTGCATGGGAGCTTGTAGGATGGACATGCCGGCACCATTTCCGTTTGTTCTTTGTAAGAACAAATCAGCGCTCTCTGTCCTCTAGGGCGAGTGGACTGGCCTCTGGGCTCAGGCTTGCCTTGATGGGCAGATTGCCTGGGGCTGCACGTGTGCCAGGAAGGTCTCCACAGCAGCGTGGACCCGGCATCCTCTTGCTTCCAACCCTCCATCGCTCCCAGTGTCTGCTCCAAGCGGTTGGCCCTCAGCTTGCATCTCAAACCTTTAGGACTTGTCCCACCTGCCTCTCTGGCCTCACCTCCCACACCCTCTTCTGCTCCATTCCAGAAGCTGCTGGAAGGCCCACTGCCCACTATCCCCACAACCCCTTTCCTCTGCTCTTTCCTGGCCTCTTGTGTCCCCTCCACCTGCAAGGATTCACCTCCTCCCAGCACCACCTCAGCATGACCAAATCCTCCCTACAAGGTCGAGCCCTTTGCGACCTCAGGCTCTTTGCAGGTGCTGTTGCCTCCACTGGGAAGCATCTTCCTCCACTTTCTGATGGGCAGGTTGTTAGTTCTCCTGTGCGTCTTTTCCCTCTATGAGAGATCTTCCATGGACCTCCCACCCGCTCCTCCATAGCATTTTCTGTTAAATATAACTCTACATTAATCTGTGTGTTTCGGTAACACCCTCCTCACTCACTAGACAGGCTTCATGAGGCTTCATTCTGTTCTCTACTGTATCAGCACCTGGGATAAAGCAGGAGCTCTTTATCTCTCGTGTGGACACATGGATGTAATCGTTATGAACATTCCTGTTCACTTCTACCCTGGTCGACATGGGTGATTCCCAGGGTGCAGTGTATAAAGCTCAACTCAGCCACTCGCTACAATTCCACTTCATCCTGAACCATGGGCAAATTGCTTAAGCCTGGAGCAGGGTGACATACATCTCCTGCAGCCTCACTCAGAGCCTCAGGCTTCTGACCTGTACATTGGGGATATGTAGGTCTGCCCTTAGGGTGATTTGGATGTTAAGCTGTTGGGGATGTAAAGTGATCACCCAATGCTTGGCCACAGAGAACAACCGCTTATACACAGCAGGTCCACCCCACTGCAGGCTGCAAGGCTGCCCTGGGTCCTCTTCTCATGTTTTCATCAATACACAACCCCTCAACCCCACTCTGTCTCAGGCTCTGTGCTGGAAGGTGAGGCAGCAGGGAACATGCTGCTTTCTGGATGCCCTTGCTGGGGAGAAGGCCTTGGCCACCATGGGCTCTGCCCACAGGAGAAGCTGCTGTGGTGGTTTGGGGGCTCCTGGAGGACCCAGGAGGCCTTCCTGGCTCCCCTCCCTCATCTGAGTTTCTCCTGTCCTGATTTAATGTCTGTTACTACTGTCCTGATTCCTAGACCTGATTCAGTTCTGAGATTTGCCACTTCCACTCAGAAGGTGGTGCTGCTGACAGAACCCTTTTTGATTAGACCCTCACACCTCTTTCTTTTTTAAAAAATTTATTTATAGCTAATTGAAGGATAATTGCTTTACAATATTGTGTTGGTTTCTGCCATACATCAACAGAAATCAGCTATAGGCATACATACGTCTGCTCCCTCTTGAATCTCCTTTTCTTATAGCAAATTCCCACTAGCTATCTATTTTCATATGATAGCGGATATTTGCATGCTACTCTCTTTATGTTTGAACACGATGCCTGCCACAGAGTCCTCCTGCGTGCCAGGAGCTGCTCCTGTGCCCTCGGGCATGCTCACACCTAGGAGGAGGGCTGTCACCCCCTGGGCCCATGAAGGTGCTGAAGCTGAGAGAGTGAGCCTCTCCCACCAGGCAGGTCTGCAGGGCCATTATTGAACCTGGTTCCCTGACTCCAAAAATCTGAAACTCTTTCATTTCTCCTGTTAAAATCTGAGCGAGGCCTTTCAGTTTGAAGCCATAGCAAGGAAGTGGGAATGTGGTGGCCATCTTGTAGTCACCTTCATACAAACTTCTGAATCTCCTTAATGCAGCCTCAGGCATCACCTCCTGGCCTCATCCTCTTCTCTCTACTTCCTGCTGTCCTGCTGTTCCCACCATAGGGCCTCCCGTGCCTTCAGTCATAAGGTTTCCTATTGTTTCCATCGGAATAGCTCATCTCAGACTCAGCTGAAGGGTCTCATGGTCCAGGAGTCTCCACTGGGGCCACAGCAGCTTATCACCTCCCCTCTTCATCCTGAGACTACAAGTGGCTTCTGGCAGGGACTGCCATCTTGTTAGGTAGTTAGAATAGGAAAAAGGAGTCCAGAATGGTGGTGGCTAAAAGATAAGGAAGGGAAAATCCCACGAAAATAGAACAGAGGAAGGTCCGAGTGAGTGAGAACCTCAGGTGGAACAAACAGCACTCCTGGCTAGCCTGATTTACATAGGGCAGGCCCAGGAAAAGGAGAGAAAAACATATAAAAAGAGGGGCCAAAATTGGGCTGGGGGGCCTCTCTTCTTTTCGCATCTTTCAGGTGGTCATTCCCTCATGCCTTGAGAATGTATTTTCCTTCACTTTATAAATAAAACTGAGCTGTAGCATGGAGCTGCAACACTGGCCCATCCAAGAGCTGTAACGCTGGTCCACCCATCACTTCACATTTTTGTTGCGATGAGACAGAACCGAGGAAAGTACACACTCACTTGATAATCTGATTCCCCTCTGGGCCCCCAGGGCTCAGCCCAGGGTCTGGTCTGACAAGCATTGGTGGGTGCAGAGGGAGGCAGTGGGTGCTGGTTCACCCTCCTTGCGGGTGACCACACAGGGACATCCCTCACTTCTGGTCTCACCATGCCCACCACACTGAATGCCCCAGAGCTGACCCTGCAGGGCTGCGCTAGAGCACAGCACCCAGAGTCTTGGCAAAGGTGGCTTCTCATCGCTGTGCCAGGAAGGGCTATGGAAGCCACAGTGTGGTTCCTCCACAGCAGACTCTATGAGGCTCCATTTGCAAGACCAGCCAAGCTCCCAGGACCCCCCGAGTATGGACACTGATTTCCTCTCATAATAACCTCCTGGTTCTAGGAACAAGATGTACACTTATTTCCTTCAGATCTGGGGACAGTCCAGGAGATGGGGAGTCTTACAAAATATCACTCACAGAGCTTGAATTTGAGACTCAAATGCTGCTGAAACTTACCCAAGTCACACTGCCAGCAGGTAAGGGTCACAGATCTGACCCGGGCCCAGCCCAGTCAGTGAGGGGCTTGTTAGCTCAGCCCCTCTCCCTAGTGCCTGAACCCAGTACTTTCCCATCTATCCTCTCCTGGTGGCCTCAGGACAGCCTGGTGGCAGGTGATATTGTTTACAGTCCCATCTTCCAGACGAGGAAACTGAGGCACAGAGAGCTCAAGGGTTTGCCTGCACCCAGTAGGCAAATTGGACTCCAAGCAGGTCCATCTTGGCCCTGCTCTGCCTCTAACTTGCGGCCCAGGTGCAGGAGGGTGTGTTAGGGGAGGGCGGGTGTGCATCAGGCTCTCAGGGGCCCCTTTTCAGACCACTCATCCCTGAAGTCCCGGGGGCTGTGAGTTGGGCCCACCATGGTGGTGCTCCTCAGGTGTGTCAGGTGGGACATGCTGGCCCAACCCTCCTTGCTCCCAGATCCCTGTCCTCCTCACATTTGCAGACCCCTGCTGAGAGTCAGGCCCTAGATAGGAAGGAAGAAGCTGGAAGGTCCCTGTGGGCTCAGGACTCAGGTCAAAATGTTTTCCCAGGTAGACCTCAGGCTGGATGAGTTCTTATGGGCCAAGCACGTCAAGGCCTCTGACCTGCTGCTGCTGTCGCTGGGCTTCTGAGGCATCTCGTTAACCAAGACCACCCTGGCTGCCTGCCAGGGAGCTTGCTTTCTCACCTCTCCATCCTCCGTGTCCTTCTCTTGGCATCAGGCCAACACCCACCCGCCTTAGTAGTAGACAAGACACTTCTATGGGGGAACATGGTCTTTCTTTTCTTAATTAACGAATTAATTTCTGGCTGTGCTAGGTCTTTGCTGCTACGCTGGCTTTTCTCTAGTTGTGAGAGCTTCTCATTGCTGTGGCCTCTCCTGTGGAGCACGGGCTTTAGCACATGCAAACTTCGGTAGTCACAGGACGTGGTCACAGTAGTTGTGGCTCCTGGACGCTAAAGCACGGGCTCAATTGCTGTGGCGCACAAGCTTAGTAGCTCATTGGCACATGGAATATTCCAG
Source organism: Cephalophus harveyi (assembly GCA_006410635.1). Classification (NCBI taxonomy): domain Eukaryota; kingdom Metazoa; phylum Chordata; class Mammalia; order Artiodactyla; family Bovidae; genus Cephalophus; species Cephalophus harveyi. The sequence goes on along the minus strand of SJYT01042906.1, from coordinate 413,410 downwards.
GATCAGGGATCAAACCCACGTCTTCTGCATCGGCAGGCAGATTCGTTACTACTGAGCCTCTGTGGAAGCCCTGGAACATGGTTTTTCCCAGCAACTCAGTGAACAGGAAAAGCTGAGTGTGGACAGCAGCCTCTGGGGATGGAGCTCGTCCCCTCCTGGAGGTGACAGCTCCCCAGCTGGAATTCTCAGCGGAGGCCTGGGAGAGCGGCACAGAGAGAGGGCTCCCCACCCACCCCGTCGGGCCTCAGAGGTGCTGGGGCTCCTCCAGCTGCCGCGACAGAAGTGAAAGGTCCTGGAGAAGAAAAGACACTCTTGGAACGGTCCTGGCACAGTCCTGCGAGGGTGCTGTCCTGGTTCCCCAGCCCCAGCTCTGGGCCTGCCCCCAACTGCCCTCCCCCTCCCAATACCAGTAATCCCCTGTCTCCTGGATTTTCTCCTCTCTTCCACCTCCCTCCTTCTCTCTGACTCCTTCGCAGAGGACTAAAGCATAACAGTCTCCTGAAAAGGAAGGAAGCGGCCCTCCAGCTGGGGCAACAGTCTCATCCCTATGCCCCCGTGTCCTCTCCGTCACCTTGGTCCCTGCACTCTGGATCCGCCCACTATGCCCTGGCCAGGAAGGTCACTGTGCTCATTAGGACGCACGTGCAGCTGCATAAACATGCCTGAGTGACAGTGGCTCAAGCAAGAGGGAAGGTTACTTCTCTGGTGGGGAGAAGTCTACAATTCTACAATGGCAGGCTGCTCTGGGCTACTGGGGGGCGGGGGGGGGAGCGCTGTGTCACAGGCTTCCCTGGTGGCTCAGCTGGTAAAGAATTCTCCTGCAAAGCAGGAGACCCCGGTTTGATTCCTGGGCCAGGAAGATCCCCTGGTGGAGGGTGTGGCAACCCTTTCCAGTATTCTCATCTGGAGAATCCCCGTGGACAGAGGAGCCTGGTGGGCTATAGTCCATGGGGTCACAAAGAGTCGGACACAACTGAACGACTAAGCACAGCACAGCACAGCGTCACAGGGTAATCCAGGCATAAATTGCTGTCTCTTTTGCTCTGCATCCCCAGGGTGTCTCTGCCTTCCTTATATGGCTGCAGGTGGCTCACCCCGCTGAAATGCCATCTCAGCAGGGAAGAGGGAAAGAAAATGGTGGGGAGAGGGCAGGCGCATCTTTGTCCAGGTGACCTAGAACTTTCATCATTTCTGCTCATATCCATTGGTCAGAGCCTAGTCACATGGTCTATCTTCCATGGGAGGCTGGGGAATGTGTTATTTATATATATCCATGTCCCATTGGCTATCACTTAGTCACATGGTCTATTTTCTACATGAGGCTTGGAAACACAGTCTCCAGCCAAGTCTATTATCCTGTCTTAAATGGGACTCTGTGGTTTTATTACTAAAAGGAAGGGGAAGAATGTGTCATGGGGGGCAATTAGCTATTTTATTCATTAATCACCTGTTCATTTAGGTCTCAGGAATTCTTTCTCCTTGAGTCCAGAGAAACTGAGTAACAGTGACTTGAATCGTTAGGATATCTACTATTTACTTACAAAGAAGGGGGATGATTTAGGGTCTGATTCTGCAGCCCATTAAGGTTTCTCATATTCTCACATCCTCTCCCACATGATCACAGAATGGTTGCTACAGCTCCAGTCATCTTGTCACCATACATCGACATTCAAGGAAGGAAAGATATGCAAGGGGTGTTATCTTCTTAGCTCTCATTTTTAAGAAAAAGTGAGAAACCTTACTCTGAAACCCAAACAGGCTTAACCCACATATCTTTGAAACTATAACCATAGTACAAGCCTAGCTCCAGCTTCTACACAGGCTGGGAAAACAGTATCTGGCAGAGCAGAATGATCTTGCCATGACTGATTAGACCAGTGAAAAGTCACCCCTTGGGACTGAGTTGGTGTCCAGTAAGCAAAGAGAGAACCTGTGAGTGATGAATTCCGGGCCATGGAGTCAGCAGTCATCAAGCCTGCCCTCCTGAGGCTGCCTCTCTGGGGAGAGGGTGTGCCCTCCACAGCTTACTGCCCCCCAGTGTGGTGATATTGACCCACCCTCCCTCAACCTAGACCCTCCACCCCACAGCCTTCCCCTTTCTCTCCAGCAGCTCCTTGGTCTCCTCTCTTTCCTGCTCCCCCCGTGCTGCTCCCAGCGGTCCCTGCGGGCTCAGACCCCCACCCCAAGCCCACCAGCCTGGCTGACCCTCATCACCTCTTTTGTGTACCAGACCCCGAATCTTCCTCTGGTCCACCCTAGCCCCCCAGTGGTCACCTTCCTCCTGGTGACTCCTGGCAACTCATCAATGAAGGGCAGTTTGACTTAACACCAGTGGTTCTCTGAGTCTTAGTTCTCTTATCTTAAAATACAGACACTAGCCTCCAGCTCTCTTGGTGTTCAGAAGACTATATTTGATGGAGCCCTTAGGGTGTTTAAGTCAATTGTTTATCAAATCTGGAACTTTCTTCAGTCACCCTGACCTCAAGTCATTGTGGCGGCTTGTAAATCATGAATAAAGACAAGAATATTTAGATGATTCTGGGATGGAGCCCTCTGTATTAATGTCTAGAGCAGCAAGACCCTGCTTGACCTGGTAGATGGCACTCCAGTCCTAGAGAAGGGCAGGGGGCCTTGAGGGAGTTAGGGGGTGAGGGGCCACCCTTCAGTCACTGAGGAGGCTGATCTCTTTGCAGAAGGACGCGAGTCTCTCTATGAAACGTTTGGGATCCGGCCGCAGTTCTCCTGGCAGGTGGACTCATTTGGTGCCTGTGCCATGACTCCCAGCCTGTTTGCCCTGGCGGGCTTCAGTGGCCACATCATCTCCCTGATAGACTATGACCTGAAAGAGGCCATGCGGAAGGACCAGGTGAGCAGTGAGCTGCATCCACTGCTGCCAGCCCGCCTCTGCTTCTTCCCCCTCTATTCCTTCCTGCAGCTCAGAGCCCCTGCTTTTCTGCCGAGCATCTGGGATGCTGGCGGCTACACAGGCCGTGGGATGTCCCCGCCCCATCTTTGCCCTGCTGTGCCCTCCGGCATGAGTGGTTCTCTCCTCCCGCAGGTCCAACTCCTGGCTGAGCTGCAGGCCCAGCTCGAGTGCCTGCGGCCCTGAGTCCCCTTCCCCCTTCAGCTGGGCTGATGTGCCTTCTTCTTTGAGTCTCCGAAGGGACTGGCACAGACCTGTACTCAGTAAACCGTGCTCGATGCAGAGAGGAGGCGGTGGGGGGTTCAGGGTACCCGGGACGTACCCTAATAACTCTAGCTAATAACTCTTCTGATGGGTGGGCAGCGAGCACGAGTGAATATGGCACTCAGCACCCGCACAGACCCTGCCTTTGCCATCTACGGAGCGCCAGGCCTGGCGGGAGCCACCGCCCTCTGGGTTTCTTTTAATCCTCACAGCAGCCCACGATGTAGTTTCTCTATTTCCTGGGGCTGTCTGAAGAAAGTACCGAAAACCGGGGAACTTCTAACAACAGAGATGTATTGTTAACGGGCCTGGAGGTCAGAAGGCTGAGGTCAACCCTGGACACGACCATGTACCTTCTGAGAGTGTTCGGGTGGGTCAGTTCCAGGCCTCTCTCTGCTTCTGGTGGCCTCAGGCATCCTTGGTCTGGAGACGGCTGACTTCCCCCTGTGTCTTCATGTCATCTCCCTCTAGGCATGTCTGGATCAAATTGCCCCTTTTTAAGGACCCTAGTCATATTGGGATTACGACCCACCCTCAAGATCTCCTTTTTCTTCAATCATTTCTGTAAAGGCTTTATTTCCAAATAAGGCCTCATGAGCTAATGATGTTAAGAATTCAGCATATATTTTCTGGGGGAAGCCATTCAACCCATAACAGGTAGTACTAAAATTATCCACTTTTACAGATGGGTAAATAAAGCCACCAGTGTAAGGATTCTGTGCAGGATGACTCTGATAATAAAGTTCTGGAGAGCGGTGGTAACATGGCTAGCAGGATTTATAAGAAAGATTTTGGGCTCTCAGTGAGCAAGAGAAGTAAGCTTTATAAGCTTACTAAGCACCACACTGAGACCTGCACACATTTCCTATGGCAGCTCGATTCTCCTGCAGGTAAGTCTATGCGCTGGGTGTGCTTCCCAGATTCATGTGCAGAGACCACATCACAGAGGAGCCAGGAACACTGTCTGTAGCCAGAGCTAGTGTTCCTAGGAACAGGATGATGTTTTTGCTTTGTAGCCCTGAGCACTTTCCATCAGAACTTCAAAATGGACTGCACCCTTAGTGAGGGGTGATGAGCTCCCTGTGTCTGGGGGCATTCAAGTAGAGTTAGAATATGGCTGGAAGGCCCTGGTAGCGACCCTTGCCCTGAGGAGGGGTGGGGTGAACATGCAGGCAGGCGCCTTCTGAAGGGCAAATTCCTCCACCCCCGTGGCTTTGGGAGGTCAGGAGGAATCTTGAGGACGAGGCAGCGGAGGGAGACGTTGGCCATGAGCCACTGAGAGGGGAGCGGGGTGCAGGCAGCCACGAGACTCAGGCGGGGTCTGGGGAGGGGAGCCCGGCAGCCCTGTTGCCCCTGGGCCCTCACTGTTCCCTCTGGGTTTGCAGGAGATGCAGTTCGTGTGGAGAGGATCCAGGTCCCTGCTGGCGCAGCAGGAAATCTTCACGCACGTCCTGGATGAGAACGGCTACTGCTCGTGAGCTCTTGCCTTGGGCCAGACCCTGTTCCCAGCCCTCTCCCTGAAGCACGTCAGCCCCGACCCTCACGGCCAGCCCTGAGGGGACTCAGCAGGCACCCATCTTACAGGAAGAACAACTGAGGTCTAGACACCCAGCCAAGGTCCCGCGGTAACAGCCGTGGGGCAGCAACACTGGGCTCAGGAGGCGGCTCCAAGGATCCAAGTCATGGGAACAGCCCTCCTGTGGGCTGTCTGGTTGGAGACCTGGGTTCAGTCCCCTTCTGTCCCTTTATGCCTGTGAGGTCACAGGCAGGGGTGCACCTCTCTTTGAAGAGGGGAGATTGCCAGCTGGGAGAAGAGGGTGGGTGGGGACTCACCATCATGCCCTGGGCGCCCTGCAGGGTGACGTGCCCGAGACCCCACAGGGCTGAGATGTGGCACCTTCTGGCCACAAGGCTCTCACTGCTCGCCACAAGCCTGTCCTTCCAACTGATGGGAGACAGAGGCCCCGAGGAAGGTCTGCAGGCTCAGATGCTCCGTGGCCTTGCTGAACCCCACTTGCATGCTCCTGGACCACAGGCTGCCTCCCGTCCCAGACGGGGGCCTCTAGCACTCCTCTCTGTCTCAGCCTCGGGTTTTACTGGGATGGAGAGCACGTCTTCCCAGATCTACCCATTGATGGCGTGTATTCCAACATGGATGCACCTGTTACCCAGACAAACATCAAATTCTATGCCAACAGTGTGTTAAAGAATGTGAAAGAGCGTGCCACCTGGTTCCAGACACCACACGTCCTCCAGCCCTGGGTAAGTCGGGGCCCCAGGCCCTGGTTCCCCAAGCACTGCTGTGATAGGTCCACCCTGGACTCAGGCCCACCTCTCACCAGATCAGTTTCCATCCGGGCAGTGGGCCAGGCAGCCGTCCCAGCCCTGGCTCAGGCCTCCTTCCCTGCAGCCCCCGTCCCTCGAGTCCTCACCCACTCTACCAGCTCTTTCCCCCACCCTGGATCCCCCCCAGACCCTCCCATCTGAAATGCAGCCCCTCACCCAGGTGGGTCTCCTGCTTCTACCCAGCCGTCTCCTCCTTTTCCCTTTGCAGGGCTGGGGCCTGAGTCCTGGCTGCTTCTGGGTCAAGGAATGCCTCGGGACCAACTGAACAGTAATCGGGAGACTCCCTGTTAGATGAAGGCTCATCAGTCCTCCCATCTGGAACAGCATGTAGGAAGTCTTCCATTTTCACACTAGGGCACTGTGACCTTGAGAGAGCCGGTGCACTGATTTGCCTGGTTCTGCCTGTGTGTCTGTTTCTGATAATACTGGCCACGTGAAAGAGAAACAGTCTCTATCACTATGTCTGATTTTTTCCCCCACGATATGACTAGCAGGAAGTTGTGTATATAAGCAAAAAGGAGGCCTAGCACTGACAGACACAAAGGACCCAGGGCAGGTGGCAACCCCCTGAGCATCGAGGGAGAAATACTCTGATCATCGATGCTTATTCTCAACAGATTTGCAAACAACAGGAGAAAATGATGGAGGAAATGTTCGTATATTGTGGTATGAGGAAGGCATGGTAGTTTATCCATGATTTAACCTCAATTTTAAATGAACCAAAAATGTCTATTGAAGGCCTAGTGAACATGCATTGTACATCTGTATTAACCATTAAAAAAAAAAAAGAATGTATTTTAAAAATTCAAATTGGAGTAACTGTGGTTCAGGCACCCAAAGGGAGCTCAGTGCTCATTATGCATGTAGATTCAGATATGTTCCTGTATTACTGAGAACCTGAATTTTCTGAACTATATCAGACTCAAGGGCATCACCAGCCACTCTCAAAACATCTTCTCCAAGCTGCCGTCTTTAAACTTATAGCCCCAAGATCTCCTCTTGTAAACTTTCTCTTACTTTAGGAATAGTAGCGACAGATAAGACAAGTCATAGCCTCCCAGTAAAAGGGACTCTGCCTATTTAACTTATACGCAGAGTACATCATGACAAATGTTGGGCTGGATGAAGCACAAGCTGGAATCAAGACTGCCAGGAGAAATATCAATAACCTCAGATATGCAGATGATACCACTCTTATGGCAGAAAGTGAAGAGGAACTAAAGAGCCTTGTGATGAAAGTGAAAAAGTTAAAAAAGGAGAGTGAAAAAGTTAAAAAAGGAGAGTGAAAAAGTTGGCTTAAAGCTCAACATTCAGAAAACTAAGATCATGGCATCCAGTCCCATCGCTTCATGGCAAATAGATGGGGAAATAGTGGAAACAGTGGCTGACTTTATTTGGGGGGGGGCTCCAAAACCCTGCAGATGGTGACTGCAGCCATGAAATTAAAAGACACTTACTCCTTGGAAGAAAAGTTATGACCAAACTAGGTAGCATATTAAAAAGCAGAGACATTACTTTGCCAACAAAGGTCCATCTAGTCAAGGATATGATTTTTCCAGTGGTCATGTATGGATGTGAGAACTGGACTATAAAGAAAGCTAAGCCCCGAAGAATTGATGCTTTTGAACTGTGGTGTTGGAGAAGACTCTTGAGAGTCCCGTGGACTGCAAGGAGATCCAACCAGTCCATCCTACAGGAGATCAGTCCTGAGTGTTCACTGGAAAGACTGATGTTGAAGCTGAAGCTCCAGTACTTTGGCCACCTGATGCAAAGAGATGACTCATTTGAAAAGACCCTGATGCTGGGAAAGATTGAAGGCAGGAGGAGAAGGGGATGACAGAGGAAGAGATGGTTGGATGGCATCACCGACTCAATGGACATGAGTTTGGGCAAACTCTGGGAGTTGGTGATGAACAGGGAGTCCTGGCATGCTGCAGTTCATGGGGTCACAAAGAGTTGGACATGACTGAGCTGAACTGAACTGAAAAGGCACTAGATTCTTTCAACTGGGAAGCCCATAGCTCTGGTTATATAAACCAGAGCTGATCCTAATGGATCAATACAGAAGTTGAAATTGAAGTAACTAGTATAATTTAAAAAGGCTGCTTGGTTAAAGAATGTACCTAAAGAGGACCCATTCAAAAACTTACTCTTCTGACTATATCTGGTATAAAAGGATTCTTTTAAGGAGTACTGAAGGTGAAGTCGCTCAGTCGTGTCCGACTCTTTGCGACCCCGTGGACTGTAACCTACTAGGCTTCTCCGTCCATGGGATTCTCCAGGCAAGAATACTGGAGTGGATTGCCATTTCCTTCTCCAGGGGATCTTCCCGACCCAGGGATCGAACCCGGGTCTCCTGCATTGGAGGCAGACGCTTTAACCTCTGAGCCACCAGGGAAGTACTACAAGGGTGCATTTTATCAGTATCCTTCTTATAATATGTCTACTAATTTTTAAATGCTTTTCCAGGCCCCAGGAAAAGCTATCTAAGAGAGAGAAAGTTTTCATAACACAGACTATTCACACTAAACCTGGGGCTCCAGAATTCTTTAATGTGATAGTCAATGGCTTTCTCACTTTTAATCTTGAACAATTGACTTCACCTGCCTTCTGCAGGGCATATTCGGAGGGGCCATCTTTCCTGTTCCTCTCAGGACTAAGGCGTGTCCAAGAAACAGGGGGCTTGAAAGTGAGCGTGAAACTACCGAGTCTTGCCGGGGGCTAACAGCCCACTCCCCTGAGTCCCCAGCCTCTTGCTTCTTGAAGAGCTTTAGCCTCCTAGGCCTTCTCTGAGTTCCAAAGGATAAATTTAACCAGAGAAGTGGCAGAATGCAGAAACAAGGAGAAGCAGTAAAGGAAGAGGAAATGATAACAGTTTAGCCGTAAAACAGTGTCAGACCTGTAGTTCCCCCTCAAGGGCTGTTGGAGAAGGCAATGGCACCCCACTCTAGTACTCTTGCCTGGAAAGTCCCATGGATGGAGGAGCCTGGTAGGCTGCAGTCCATGGGGTCACTAAAAGTCGGGCACAACTGAGCAACTTCACTTTCGCTTTTCACTTTCATGCATTGGAGAAGGAAATGGCAACCCACTCCAGTGTTCTTGCCTGGAGAATCCCAGAGACAGAGGAGCCCAGTGGGCTGCCGTCTATGGGGTCGCACAGAGTCGGACACGACTGAAGTGACTTAGCAGCAGCAGCAAGGGCTGTAGGTAAAGTGAACTAACCATGAAACTCAACAAATATACCTTTGATCTGTGGGAGGTGGACCCACTTTTGACGACTGGAGATCGGATATCTGGGGTCTTTCGTCTACTAACTCTAGGTTATTGTAGTTGGCTTAGTCTCCTAATATATACTCGACCAGTGTGTGGGAAGTCAGGAGGGGGCTTACAATGGAATGTCGGAGAGGGGCCTTTCGGTAGCCCCCGAGTCTCGGAAGACCCGTACTGAACGGAGAAAGGGAACGGACCTCAGGACGGGAGTCGTGACATAAAGGATGGACGAGAGTCAACTGACCGAAGAGAGGCGAAGTCTCGCCATTGTCCTGACGAGTCACGACTATAGAGACGGGGGCCTCCCGGTCATACTCTCCTCTCTTACCCTCTCAATGTCTTTATCCAATTAAACGGGCTGTGTCTCTTCGGTTAAAACTCTGTAACTCCAAACCTCGTCTTTCTCCCACATAAGTACTCCTTCGGTTCCCTTCTCTATCTTTCAGGTAGAGATTAGGTGGAAGGACTTCAGTCCCCGAGTTCCACAAATACTCTATTTAGAGTAAATAAATAGACTACTATTTAGACCAGACTACTCACCCCTCGTGTCTCTTACTACTAGTCTTTATTCTTTTACTACCATCCTCAAGGAACTACCAGGTCCCAAATCTTGAGACACAAAATTGACGTCTCCCTCACCCAAGTCAGGGACCAACCCCTCGATTCTAGCAGGGGGGTGTTTTTCTTTTTCTTTTACTACCCCCTTTAGTGGTAAGGTGTGTCCACGTCGATCCAATGTTCAAGAAGTACAAGTCTTTGACCGTTCCAACCGTTTGAGACTTCCATGTCAACTCCGGAAGACAACAGTTTTATAGTGACTTGCCCGTGAAAGTGTTCCACAGGTAGGGGGTTGACGGTCCTAACAAGTCTTAATTGGCTGGAGTATGCATTAGACACACGGGCTCCGAGTTCCTGAAAAGCAGCTTGGGCAAGCATCTTACTGTTTAGTCTAAGAAACACTTGGAGGATGCGCAAGTCTTTTCAGGTAACAATTAAAGCAAGTCTGACAATGAGGGTAGGTGACTGGTGTATGCCTCTGACTGATAGTCACCCTCCTTTTGGTAGCAGGAATATCCAGGATGGATCCCTAAATTTGTTGTCCCCACCATGGAACTCAGGACAACCCGATTCACCTGTGTCTGCTTTAGCGTTCTCTGTGTAAAGTGTGGTCATGGCTGCCCACTCCCCGGGTCCCTGGAAGGATGCAACTGAATAACGGATGTGGAGATGTCCTTTTTCAACTGGGGTAAAACATATATGACATGAAACATCATTTTAACCTTTTTAAGTGAACAGTTCAGTGGAATTTAGTGTGTTCAAAATGTTGTGTAACCATCCCCTGTACCCATTTCTGGAAATGTTATCTTCCCAAACAGAAGCTCACTGGTAACGCAGATGGTAAAGAATCCACCTGCAATTCAGGAGACTCAGTTCAGTTCCTGGGTTGGGAAGATCCACTGGAGAGATTCTTGGTTTTCCCTGGTGGCTCAACTGGTAAAGAATCTGCCTCCAATGCAGAACATCTGGGTTTGATCCCTGGGTTGGGAAGATCCCTTGGAGAAGGGCATGGCAACCCACTCCAGAACTGGCCTGGAGAATTCCGTGGACTGTATAGTCCATGGGGTCGCAAAGAGTCAGACACAACTTGAGCAATTTTCACTTTCAAACAGCAGCTCTGCACTCTTTAAACACCCAGCCCCACCATTCTCAGGGATCAGGCTGGTGGTCTCTGTGTCCAGATATAGCAGGCCCACTTCAGTCTGACAGCATCAGTTCTGGAGTGGGTCTGACACTGCTCAACAGCTAGTCCTGGGCCTAAAATTTGGGGTCCTTCCTGCCTGTCTCCCCTCTCCTGCTATCTCCATCTTCCTTTTACTCCTTCCTCTCCCCTTCTAATATCAACTAAAAAAGGTAATGCAGGTGGTGGCAAATAAGAAAAGCATTCATTTTTGGTCTTAGAAAGCAATTCAGGAGATGCAGATACAGGTAACCTCCAAAGAGTGTTCCAGGAAAGAGAGTCAGGAGCACCGCAAGACTTTTGAAGTTACCTGGCGAGAACTGTGGCTGACGCTGATGCTAGTGAGAAACTATCAGCCATGCATCCTGGCTGTGCGCCAGCCTGCAGCTCAGACTGTGCAGATGCACTGCCTCAGTTTCCTGATCTGTGAAATGAAGGTAACTCCCGCCTGCCCGCATTGCTGCCTGGATTGCTGCAAGGATTCCATGGAGCCGGGGAATGACCAGCACCATTTAGAGTCAGCAATTGAGAAAGTTCCTTTTGCCTCCCCACCCCAGGGCACTATCTATGCCTCTTCGAGTTGTCTATTCCCCTCTGCCTCCTATAAGTTAACCGTCTTTCTTTGGGAAAAGCTGCACCTTATGTAGCCAAGCTCTCTTACTGCCATACTAGTGAAGCAGAAGGATGCTGGACATCCTTCCCGCCAGCGCTGCTATGGTGCAAGCACATGATCCGGGCTCTGCCTGCCCATGTCCCTGCTCAGACACTGACTCAGAATCCAGTGAGGTAAGGGACCAGGGATGGCGGGGTGGCATGACCCGGGCTCTGCCTGTCCATGTACCTGCTCAGACACTGACTCAGAATCCAGTGAGGTAAGGGACCAGGGATGGCGGGGTGGCATGACCCGGGTTCTGCCTGTCCATGTACCTGCTCAGACACTGACTCAGAATCCAGTGAGGTAAGGGACCAGGGATGGCGGGGTGGGAGGTGGGGTCACAGTAGGTGACCAGCTGTGGAGGCAGCCATGGTAATCACTGTGGATTTACACTGTCCTTCCTTTTCCAGCCTCAAAGATACAAAGGTCAAAGACCAAAGCATAGGAAGCTAAATTCCTATGTTTAGGGTGTTTTTTTTTAATGTCACTTAGCCACTAAGTCATGTCTGACTCTTTGCAACCCCACCGACTGTAGCCCACCAGGCTCCTCTGTCCATGAGATTTCCCAGGCAAGAATACTGGAGTGGGTTGCCATTTTGTTCTCCCAGGGATCTTCCAGACCCAAGGATTGCAGGCATATTTTTAACCGTTGAGCCACCAGGGAAGCCCAAACTGCTATATCGACTGGACCTAAATACATGTCTTTCAAAGGAACAGCTGACATGGCTTCTGCCCCCCAGACTCATGGACACTTAAGCAGTTCCACCTGTTGTCATAAATTTCAGGGCCAACTCCAGCAGCTGCCTTAGGCCACTGCGCCCTCTGGTGGCCATTATGAAAACCAGCAGGCCGTGAGACGGGCTCTCAAGTTGGCCAGCCCTTCCTAGAAAAGAGTGGGTTGGCATAGGAAGGGGGAAACGAAAAGATGGCAGGACGGAATGACAACGGCCACCATGATAGGAAGGCGATCATTCCAAATGTTCCCCAGGACTTGCTTCATCTGAGAATCTGGACGGGGGACCCAGAACTTGCATTATGAAAACACCGGCTCATACTCAACCACGGCATCACTCACATTTAAAAATTATCAAAATTTTGCTTCCCTGGTTTCATCTCTCCCTTCTTTCCATTGCTCATATTCCTTGCCTGTAGGGTTTTCAGTGGAATCACCCCTTCACTACATCATGCGTGTTTCTTACACACAAAATTCCATTATCACACCTGGCAAAGCAACAATTCCTTGGAATCAGCTGTAGAGTTCGAGGTCTAATTTCCTCTGCTGGGATCCTGTACATTTATGTGTATCCACCCATTCCTGACTGGAGTCTCCGATGAGATTAGCATCTGAGTCAGAGACATCAGTGCAGCCGATGCTCTGCCAGTATGGGTGGGCCTCGTGCAATCTGTTGAGGGCCTAATAGAACAAGTATGAAATGAAATGAAGTCAAAGTCATTCAGTCGTGTCCGACTCTTTGCAACCCCATGGATTATACAGTCCATGGAATTCTCCAGGCCAGAATACTGGAGTGGGTAGCCTTTCCTTTCTCCAGGGGATCTTCCTAACCCAGAGATCAAACCCAGGTCTCCCGCACTGCCTGCAGATTCTTTACCAGCTGAGCCACAAGGGAAGCCCAAGAACACTGGAGTGGGTAGGCTATCCCTTCTCCAGGGGATCTTCCCGACCCAGGAATCGAACTGAGGTCTTCTGCGCTGCAGGTGGATTCTTTACCAACTGAGCTATCAGGGAAGCTCAGAACAAATGTGGGGGAGGGTGAAGTCTCTGTCCTCTGGAGCTCTCCAAACTCTCCTGCCCACAGACACCCCTGTTCCCACTTTTTGGGCTTTTGGACTCAAATAAGAACTTATACCATCACCCACCAATTCCTAGACCTTTGGTCTTGGACTGAGTTACTTCACCAGCTCTCCTACTTCTTCAGATTCCAACCCAGAATTCTGGTGCCAAATCAGACAGATACGCTGCATTCAGAAGATAGGAAGCAAAAGCCTTCTGGGGGTAATCATGAGGGTGAGCATTATGGGTTGAACTGTGTTCCCCCAATTCCCTAAGTTGACATCACAACCCCTCATCCTCAGAATGTAACCTTGTTTGGAAAGAGGGTCCTTAGCAAGATAATAAAGTCTGAATGAGATTATTCAGGTGGACCCTGCTCTTATAAGAATTGGGTCCCTGTAATTTGGAGAAGGAATGGCCACCCACTCCTGGAGAATTCCATGAACAGAGGAGCCTGGCAGGCTACTGTCCATAGGGTTGCGAAGAGTCAGACATGACTGAGTAACAAACACTTTTTGGATACAAAGACCTAGGTAGAAAGCTGTGTGAAGATGAAGGGCAAAGCTGGGAAGATGTATCTACCAGCTATAGAAGGAAAAAGTTTGCCAGCAACCCCCAGAGGCTGGGGAAGAATCACTGACCCTCACATGCTGGCCCATCAATGAGTCTGTCCATGGGGACAGAAATGACCACCAGTGGGAAGATGGCCCTAGCTCAGCCAAGCAGAGTCCTTTCCCATGATTTGAAAGGAGTCCTTTTCTCTCCCAAAGAATTCAAGACCTCTGAGTTCTCACCTGCTGACTTAGACTCCACATGGGAGAACGTCTCTGAAAAGGAGAAAACCCCTGTACTGGTTCACCCCCAAGCCAGGGTACCGCCTGCACTTCCACATAGTTGCTGGAGCTGGGCTGGAAGAAATTAGGAGAGGACACGTCCCTGTCCTAGATTTGTACGTACACTAGAACTATTGCCATCCTGGGATTTAGTGTTTTTCCAATATATCTGCATTGGATTCACACTCACACTCACACTCACACCCACACTCTGGGGCTCAGATCCCGTGTCCAACTCCCAGGCTGAGGACCTTCCATGACCTCCTGCCTGCCCACAGAGGCTGTGCAGGGGCTTCAGAGAGTGATGGGGCAAGTTGGGCAGCTAGCCTGCCCACCCATTTTATGGAAACCAGAGAAAGACGACGTGTCGTTCATTGATTCGCTCACTCTGCACCCACTCGTCAATATTCAGCAGCAATTCTGTATTAAGAAGGCACGATCACTCCTGGAAGCATTGTCCTGGTCCTGCAGACATGATGGGTGCAGTCCTGCCCGTGGAAGGGAGGGTCAGGAGGGTTTCTAGGGGTGAGGGAGACTCCTGGGATGGTGAAGCAGAGGAAGGGATTCCAGGTGGGAGCAAACCCTCAGGCTGGGACAGGGAGATGAGACGCAGACAGATGCATCCAGGGACCAGGAGGGAGCACAGTGTGAGCAGGTGAGAGGTCAGGGCAGGAGCCCGCAGGGGCCGTGAGGCTGAAGGGAGCCACGGGGAGACAGAGGTGGCCAGGCTGATCGGGGCTCTGAGAACCCACCTGAAGCCCCCAGGGAGCCTGTCCCCCGACCACCTCTGCCTCTGCAGAACCATCTGCGTGGACAGAGCAAACCCAGGGTGCCGGGAGCCAGCGTGAGGAATCCTGCCCGTGGCAAATGTCATGATCAAGGAAGCCAGACATACGCAAAGGCGTGATCTAGCTTCAGGGGTTCCCCCTGGGTTTTCCTGAACATCTACTCCCCAAAACCAGAGTTGGCCTGTTTCATTACTGTGCTTTCCACTCTTCTGACATTCTCTGGAAAAAAGTTAACTCAGGGCTTCAGTCTCCTGCATATGGAAAGAATGTTTCAGCTCAAACCCCTTTGATGGCTCTCTAACTTGACTCACAGTTGGGGACTTTTACAACTTGTGAATTGTTTACATACCCCCAACTGCGAGAGGCACAAAGCTTAAAGCATCTTAAAGATACAGAGCCTTTTCTGAAAAGCTAAAAATTATACTGGTGATGGGTTTCACTGTTGAGTCAATGACTGCTGCCAGGCCTCCATATTCTTTATCTTTTAGACACCTTAAAGATATTAATCAATGTAACTGGGATATAGAAAAAGGAATATAGTAGTTTTGATGTTAGCAACACTAGACTTTTGAGTTAAAACTTTCTCTTTGTTATAAGTCACTGTACTTCTTTCATTGTTATAAATTGTTGTGTCCTTGCTATGTAAAAATGTAACTTTAGTGCTTTCTGAGAGTGGCACCAGACTTTGGGAAGAACAACACAAATAAGTCTTCTGGTTGACAAACCCTTATCAGAAAAGGGCCATAGAATGTTAATTAGCCTTCTGGCCAGAAGTTGATGTAAATCACCTAAGACTTATGTATACAACTAGGTATGCAGAGAGAAAGCCTGGTCTCAATAAGAGTCAGGGCTGCTGATGCTGCATAATTTTATATTATCCATTGATCTCTATGTACAAAAAAAGGTATAAAAGGCCTTTCTGGACAATAAAGGATGGGCCAGTCCCTGGACTGGTTTCCCCCATGGGGTCTATTCTCCTTCTCTCCTTTTCTGGCTGAATTCCCATCTGGAGTGAGGAGGCTCGCCACATCTACTTACTTGCCCTGGCTTCTAAGATCCATGAGAGAGGGAGCCCAAGGCAGGGCACTCTCCACTATTCAAAAGGACGCCGGTGGCCTAACGTAGATGGTGCAAACTTCTTGTCCTGAAGTTTTATTGGCTTTCCCCGTAAACCATGTTATTCAGCCTCTTTTCTTCACCAAATTTTCCTACTACACTATTTCTTCCTAATCTCTCTTTATATTTCTAATTAAATAAATAAGTTTTACTCGCCTATGCTGTCTCCCCTTCAAATTCCCTGGATCCACTGGGGCAGGACCCCGGCACCAGGGGAACTGGAGGCTGCCTGAGAAGGACGCAGACCTCTGGGGCTCTGCCGTTGACAGCTGTGTGGCCTCAGACTGTTACTGAGCTTCTCTGAGCCTCATTTTCCTTCTGGAGACACAGGGAAGTGCTGGTGTTTACTGGCTGACGGTGGTGAAGACTCAAGGAGAGGGAGCCCACAGGGCCAGGGGAGTTTGTTACATTGACAGAGGCCACCCCCCACCCAGCTGGGCTGTGTCCATGTGGCCCCTGTACTTTGGGTCCCTCACCTCACTAGACTGCTGGAAGACGGGAAGGAAAGGGAAGCAGAAACAAAGGCCTGGGTACCTAACATGAGCCTGGCAGTCACCTCCATCTGTCTCCGCCCCACCTGCCAGCCAGGTAACATCACATCATCGTACAGAGAAAACCTGCCAGTGACTTGCCTATGGCCAAGGGGCCAGTCAGAGTGAAGCCAGGACTCCGGGCAGGGGGCAGGTCTGGCCACTTGTTGCTCTTATTCCAGCTGGAAAGACATCTATCAGTGGCTGCAGCCACACAGAGGCCTGTGGCTCTGGGGATCCTGAGTAGAAAGGCCAACATCTATGATTATGGCCCTGTTGGCCTCTGAAGGCACATCCCTTGGATACGCACCCAGGCCCCTCTGGCCCTGGCATTGCCATGAGGCTGTCATTGCCAGTGAAAGCTTCCACCACCAGTATCAGCAGTGGGGTGGACTCGGCCCCCACGGTGCTGGCTTCTGCATGAGCCCTGGAGACAAGCTGGATGGGGAACCCAGCTGCGCTCACTAAGCTCATTAGGCAACACCTGAGGTCATTCTGAGACCTGGGCTCCCCTGCCTGCTCTCAAGAAGTGACACGGAGGCTCAGAGAGGTGGAGGGTGTGCCCAGGCTCTGCAGCTGGCAGGGTCCCATCCTGATCTGGAGGACGGGGCCTCTGAGGTGGCCTGGAACTATTTTTAAACTGACTTGAGGTTCAGTTCAGTCCGACTGAACTGTCATGTCCAACTCTGCGATCCCATGGACTGCAGCACACCAGGCCTCCCTGTCCATCATCAACTCCCAGAGTCCAGCCAAACCCATATCCATTGAGTCAGTGATGCCATCCAGCCATCTCATCCTCTGTTGTCCCCTTCTCCTCCTGCCCTCAATTTTTCCCAGCATTAGGATCTTTTCAAATGAGTCAGCTGTTTGCATCAGGTGGCCAAAGTACTGGAGTTTCAGCTTCAACATCAGTCCTTCCAATGAACACCCAGGACTGATCTCCTCTAGGATGGACTGGATGGATCTCCTTGCAGTCCAAGGGACTCTCAAGAGTCTTTTCTAACACCACAGTTCAAAAGCATCAACTTCTTCTGCACTCATCTTTCTTTATAGTCCAACTCTCACATCCATACATGACCACTGGAAAAACCATAGCCTTGACTAGATGGACCTTTGTTGGCAAAGTAATCTCTCTGCTTTTTAATATGCTGTCTAGGTTGGTCATAACTTTCCTTCCAAGGAATAAGTGTCTTTTAATTTCCTGGTTGCAATCACCATCTGCAGTGATTTTGGAGCCCAGAAAAATAAAGTCAACCACTGTTTCCCCATCTATTTGCCAGGAACTGATGGGACCGGATGCCCTTTATCCTTTACATCAATAACCTCAGATATGCAGATGACACCACCCTTATGGCAGAAAGCGAAGAGGAACTACAGAGCCTCTTGATGAAAGTGAAAGAGGGGAATGAAAAAGTTGGCTTAAAACTCAACATTCAGAAAACAAAGATCATGGCATCTGGTCCCGTCATTTCATGGCAAATAGATGGGTAAACAATGGAAGCAGTGAGAGATTTTATTTTCTTGGGCTCCAAAATCACTGCAGATGGTGACTGCAGTCATGAAATTAAAAGATGCTTGCTCCTTGGAAGAAAAGCTGTGACCAACCTAGACAGCATATTAGAAAACAGAGACATTACTTTGCCAACAAAGGTCTGTCTAGTCAAAGCTATGGTTTTTCCAGTAGTCATGTATAGATGTGAGAGCTGGACCATAAAGAAAGCCAAAGAATTTATGCTTTTGAACTGTGGTGTTGAAGAAGACTCTTCAGAGACCCTTGGACTGCAAGGAGATCTATCTAGTCAATCCTAAAGGAAATCAATCCTGAAAATTCATTGGAAGGACTGATGCTGAAGCTCCAATACTTTGGCCACCTGATTCAAAGAACTGATTCATTAGAAAGACCCTGATGCTGGGAAAGTTTGAAGGCAGGAGGAGAAGTGGACAACAGAGGATGAGATGGTTGGATGGCAACATCCACTCGATGGACATGAGTTTGAGCAAGCTCTGGGAGTTGGTGATGAACAGGGAAGCGTGGCGTGCTGCAGTCTGTAGGGCTGCAAGGAGTGAAACACGACTGAGCGACTGAACTGAACTCCCTTTTACCCACACCTGGTCCAGTGCTGGGCTCCACACAGCCTCTGATAGGGGAGTGGACCAGACAACCAGGGAGTCTGGATGGGTGCAGGGCCCGGGGACAGAGGGGGCCCACCAGGCGGCCGGCAGGAGCAGCAGACCGTGAGTGCCCTCGAATCAAGATGAATTTGGGAAGCTGAGGTTGGAGGTCCTGATGGGAGCGCATGTAGGTTTCAAGAGGCTTCTTTGCTTCCTGGACAACAGGGGGCATGCATGGCTGGGAACCAGGAGCCGGGAAAAACTTCAAGGATCCAGGCCTGAAGGCAGGGCCCTTGGCAAGGGTGAAGTCTAACCGGGCGCTGAACATGCGGCTCCTGGAGGCTGTGACCCTTTCTGGTGTTCCCGGAGGCTGGGAGGTCAGGCCTGGCACCAGCTCCTCCCTCCTGCCTCTCCGTCCTCCCCTCTCTCCTCCTCCCCTCTCTCTCCCAGCCTGTGTCTCCCAGGTTTGGGTGAGGCGTGCAGGTTCCGAGTGGGGACTGCACTCTCAGGACGCAGGGTGCAGACCCTGGGCAGCAGCCTCGTCTGTCCTGTGAAGCCCATCTTACAGAGGAGAAACTGAGGCTGGGGGCGGATCTCAAACTCTGGACTGTTCCAGTGTGTCCTGAGACCCTTTTCTGTCTCCCATTCTCTAACCCCAACTCTGCTGGGAGCGGGGAGGACTGCTGTCTCCTGCTCCCCAAGAATGCCCTATACGGTGGCTGGGGGGGGGGTGTGTGTTCTGAAGCCAGTTCCAAGGAGGAGAACAGAGGTGCCCCAGACCAGATCCTGAAGGACTGGTGGTGATCTGGTCCCAGCTACATCCCCCAACACGGGCCAAAAAATACCCCTCGGGGTGCTAATGTTCCCAAGGTGCAAGGGTCGATGGACTTGAGTACTGTGCCTTCCCTGAACCACCTTCAGCCCCAGCAAAGGAGGGAGGTGAGAGAGCCAGGGAGAGGGGCCAGCTTGAGCTCTGAAAGGAAAAGAAGGAGCACAGAGACAGAAAGAGCCTGCAAGCTCCCAACCTCCCCATGACTCTCCACCCACAACATGGCCCAGGACTATTGGCTGACAGCCAACTCCTCAGCATGCTGTCCCCTCTTCCAGGAAGGCTTCCAGGATTCTCCAGGAGCCCCCAAATCATCGGAGCAGCTTCTCCTCTGGGCAGAGTCCATCAGGGCCAAGGCCTCACTCCCTGGCAAGGACATCCTGGAAGCAACACATCTGTTCTCTCACCTCCAGCACAGAGTCAGGGTTCAGTGGTTGTTCACTGATGAAAAGTTGAGAAGATAACCCAGGGCAGCCTTGCAGCCCAGGGTGTGGGGAGGGATCTGCGATGTGTGAGCGGAGCGCTCTCTGTGGTCAGGCATTGGGCAGCCACTTTATAGCCCCAGCAGCTTAATATCTAAACCACCCTACATATGCCCATTGTACAGATCAGAAGCCCAAGGCTCTGAGTCAGACTGCCAGGAGCTGTGTGTCTCCCTGCTCCAGGGTTCAGTGTCCTGCTCACACAGCAGGGAGAAATGGAGTTGGGGTGAGCTGCTGAGCTGAGCCGAGCTTTACACGCTGCACCGTGAGTATCACACATGTCATCCAGGGGAGAAGGGGACAGCCGTGTCCATGACAGTGACATCCATGTGTCCTTTCCACACGAAAGATAAAGGGCTCCTGCTTTGTCCCAGGTGCTGATACAGAAGAGAACAAACTGGAGCCTGTTGAAGCCTGTAGTCTAGTGGGTGATGAGAGTGTTAAATAAACAAAAAATTCATGCACAATTGTGCTCATCAGTAAATGCTACAGAAGAGGGGGTGGAAGGACCACGGAAGGTGTCTCAGAGTGGGGAGAAGAGAAGAATAGCAACCTGCTCAGCAGAAAGTGGAGGAAGATGCTTCCCAGTATAGAGGACAGCACATGCAAAGGGCCTCAGGCTGAAAGGGCTTGACCTTGTAAAGAGGATGTGGCCATGCAACTACACTGTCAGGTAGAAGTCACCTTCCAGGTATCACCTTCCAGGTGGAGTAGACACAACAGAAAGAAAACAGCGGGAAAGGTTCGTCATGATGGTGGGCAGTGGGCCTTCCTGCAGCTTCTGGATGAAATGGAGCAGAAGAGGGTGTGGGAAGTGAGACCAAAAAGGCAAGTAGGACAAGTCCTGGAAGCTCTGAGATGCACGCTGAGAGCCAGACACTGGGAGTGATGGAGGGTTGGAACCAAGAGGATGCTGGGCCCACCCTGCTGTGGGGACATTCTTGGCACTGAGGGCAGCCAGGGGAAGTCTGCCCATCAAGGGAACTGTGAGTCCCCAGGCTGGTCATTTGCCCTAGAGAACAGAGAACACTGATGTCTCAAGGATGAGATGGAAATGGTGCCAGTGTGTTCATCCCATGAACTCCCGCGCAGCACAAAGAAGAGTCGGGCTGTTCCTTCTCTAGATCATCCAGAACAAGTCATGCTTCACACGCTCATGTGCAGCTACGGCCCAGGGCAAGAATGGGTCACAGGCCAGCACCCACGTGTAACACTGGGAACAAGCTGGCCTTGCTGTGGGGAGGATGCTAGTACCCTGTCCTTTTCTCATGGTCCTTGGGTTCAACGTGGATTTTGTGGTGCATTTCAGTGAATTCTCCAAAACATGTGACATCAATTCTTTTGCTTGACAACAGTTCACTACCTGTAAGTGGATGGGAGGGAGGGGAGGGGATATATGTATACCTATGGTTGATTAATGTTGAGGTTTGACAGAAAACAATAAAATTTTATAAAGCAATCATCCTTCAATTAAAAAATAAATTAATTTTGAAAAAACTCAAAAAAAAAAAGTGCAACCTCAAGTAGTCTCTTCTGGGCTGGGCATGGCAGAGTCTGTTCTAGAAAGAGCTACTCCTGTGCCATAGTCTATCCCCAAAGGGGACATTTCCCAAAGGGAAATGTCACCCCCTTAGCGAAGTACAGTGAGCCTCTGAGGCCATTGTAAAAGCTTCCCCTACCCTAACCCTCCCCAAGGATCTTGCAGCCTCCAGAACTGTGAGAAAATACATGTCTGCTGTTTAAGCCCCTCTGTGTTAGCTGTTCTGACAGCAAAGTAGAATAAACGCCAGCCAGAGAGGACTTAACAGCAGCAGGCAGGCTAATAGGCTGCAGAGATGCTCTGAAGCTGGTCAGTGTTGGTCCACATGCGTGAAGAAGCGATGCCAGCTCTACATGGTGGACGGAGGGGAAGAGATTAAAGATGCAGAGACGTGGGAAGGGGCTGCAGTGAAGGTGGCAGGTGAGCTCAGACAGTGCTCCCCAGGAGGCCCCGGGGACCCTCGGTTTACCAGGCACCAACATCATCAACAATCTCAGAGTGGGGGTTGCCCCTGTAGGCTGGGGTTAATGGCAGACAAGCCTTTGTAGAAAGGTCTTCCTGGTGGCCCTGCCAGTATCATGATGCGGAAAGGAGAGGCCAGGTGCCTGCATGAAGTTGTCAAAAGCAAGGTCAGTATTATTATTGTGACAAACTTCAAGGTCAAAATGGCAGCAAGACCCACTTCTGACCATGAGGACAGTTAGTAGGAAACGGGATACCTAAGGGCAAAATAGATGGACAGGTGACATGGGTGTCCGGCAGCATGTATCCTCTGAGGAGCAATTGAAGATCAATGGTTTAGGCCAAAGGCAGACTCCTACTGAAAGTCCCAACCCCTTTCTAGGTTCCAGAGCAGACGTATGTGCATTATTTAGTCATTTAGTCATGTCCAACTCTGTGACCCCATAGACTATAGTGCACCAGGCTCCTCTCTTCTTGGGATTCTCCAGGCAAGAATACTGGAGTGGGCTGCCACTCCCTTCTCCAGGGGATCTTCCTGACCCAGGGATTGAACCTGGGTCTCCTGCATTGCAGGCGGATTCTTTACTTGTTGGTGGTCTGAGCCACCAGGGAAGCCCACCAAACCAGAGCCAGTTTTCAAATCCCAAATCCATTGACTGGAGGAGAGACTGTGTGTGTCTCTGGGAGGAAGGACTCAGTAAGACCCTGAGAAGGGCATATGGTGATGACTTCCCAGCCTTTCCCCAGTCCCTGTGTGAACACAGGACTGGACACCTGGGAGAGGGCAACACTGATTTATGTTTAGAGGACTGTGGCTTAACTACAGTAAAGTGCTATCATCATGCGAGTCTCTGGGGTGAGGAATTCAGGAGCAGCTTATGGGAATTTCTGGCTCCTGGTCTTTCATGTGGCTGAGGTCAAGACGTTGGTTGGGACTCTTGGAGCTGGAGCTGTCCTGGAAGATCGGCAGCTGACCTTCCTGGCTGGGGACACAGTTCTGTCCGTGGGCAGGACGCCTCAGCGGATCCCTACGTGGCCACGCCACAGGCTGCTTGAATGTGCCGTGACTTCGCTGCCGGATTTGTCCAGAGTGAGTCTCAAAGAGAGGGCATAGTGACACCAGGCCACGCGTGCATTTCAGTGAGGAGATGTGACGGGGACACATGACCACGGGGTCTCTGCTCCCTCTGTGAGCCCAGTTTCCAGAAGCTGCAGGCTTAAGGGAGGAAGGGAGTGGCCAGGTGAAGTTTCAGGTGAGCCGGAGCCTGGAGACGGCACCTGTGACTCTGGGGCACCACCCTCTAGGAGGCATGTACACCCCAAATCCATGGCCAGTGCACGGGGTCCCCAGTGGGTAGAATATGTGAGATGGAAACAGGAGGGGCCGCATGTATCATCACTCCCAGTGACCTACTTGGGCGTTGGAGTCTCACACACACGACTCTGGACTCTGCAGGTTCAGAGGTTTGTCATCCAAAGGAGGGATGTATCCACCAGGTGACAGCCTACTGGTGGCCCTGGTCCCTTTGGACTGCTTGTGCCAAGAGACCAGCAGACGAGGGGAAGGGCCAGCAGTCTAGAAGGGATCACTGATGGGGGTCAGGCGGGCTGAACACAGGGAGGCAGAAAAGGCTCAGGTGGTAACAGATGTGTGCGTCTCTGGCCTTTTCCTGATGGGGAAGGTGAACAGACAGGTGAGTGCTGTGACTCAGGAAGGCATGCTGACCAAGGGGCAGGCCCCTCGGGAACGAGGCTCAGGGTATCCCCTGCCAGGTCAGCCATCATTTCCAGCCCAGGTGCTCGCTGGAGGCGAGAGGCACGGATGGGTGGTAGGTGGGGGTATGAGTATCAGATCCAACCTCGAGTGAGCTGCAGCAAGAACAGCTAATGCTCAGGCCTGGAGGAAAGGACAAGAATGCACATGTGTGACATGTGTGGTCACGTGGGGCTGGAGCAGCGGGGCTGGCCTGCCTCTCCCTCCCGAAGGACTCTCAGGGCTTCACCACGTCTCCTTCCCACGTGGCCTGGTTTGGGCTTCCTCACAGCATGGCAGCCCCATCTCCACACGTGAGTGCCCCGGGGACCAAGGCAAAGTCTGCCTTGCCACTTCTGACAGCCTCCAAGTCACACATCTTGTCCACATTCTGTTGGTTACTAGTGAGTCACACGCCCACCAGCTACAAAGGGAGAAGAAACTAGACCCTGTTCAACAGGAGGAAAGTCAAGGTCAAATCATGTCAGATGTGGGCCAAGGAAGAAAGATGGGTCAGAGAGGATGAAGACTTGCTTGGAGACCATGTTCGCCAGTGGTATTTGCTAAATGAGTGGACAAGGTGGCCAGAAGGGAGAATGAGTCTCATCTCTGGCCACAGTAGAAAATGCAGTCAGGCATTTGGATCTCAGACAGAAGAGCCCACTCCATGGATCCCTGGCCCCCAGGTCAGGGGGTACAGAGACAGTTCTAAGCAACCCTCTGGCCCCTCCAGTTTGCACCACTGTGATCAGCCATCCTCCAGGAAGGAGTCCCTGAGGTCGTCACCTCCTGTGCTTTCTGTCACTGACCCCCGGCTCATCTATGGCCATCCCACTTTATGGATGGGATGCTGAGACCCTGAGAGATTAGGCGTCTTGCCAAGGGCGCTATTGGTGATCCAGATCTAATTCTGAAAGTTTCAAGCAGTCTTGTTCCTCCTGTATTTCTACTATCTTAGGTAAGTCAGATACAATTTGGGAAACCCAGCTTTCCTCCTTAAAATGGAGGTAACAATCCCTTTTGCAAGGCCCTCAGTGGGAACGACTATCAGGGCAGGATTCTGGTAGTGGCTCTTACTGAGTGTTGAATTCTGCAGGACAGAGTCTGAATTAAGAGGGTTGGGGCTGGGATGCCTCGTGGGAAAGGCTGCCAGAGGTCCAAGGCAGAGGATTACACATTGGAGAGAGGGGAACTATGGCCAGAAAGAGAGAATCTGAAAGGGAGGTGGCATCTGGAATCTGGCTTAAAGTTGGAAAGGGAGGGACAGGAAATTGGAGGTGGGGTGGAGTGCTGAAAGGCAGTCAGCCAGTGCCAGCTGCATCACCTGGGTTCCTGCCTCCCCCGCCCCCAGTCCCTCCCCCAAGAGGCGGAGAGCTGAGGCTGCCCAGCGTGCCCCATTGCTAAACCGGAGGTCTTTGAAACTGCCAGACCCAGCTCCAGTCCGTAGGCCTCTAGGATGGGGTCAGTGCTCACGCAGCTGCTGTTTCTGTGGCTTCTGGGAACCCAGCCTGAGGCCACGATCAGGGTCTTCGTGGTACCCCACAGTCACTTGGATGTGGGCTGGCTGCATACCGTCCAGGTAGGAGCCTGGTGCCGCTCTCCTTGCCACCTCTGAAGCTGTAGCTTCCTTCTCCATTCCGGATCCTGTGCTGGGTGTGCAGCCTGGGGTCGACCTAGAGTATCTGGAGTCAGCCTGGATTCAAGTCCTTATCTGCTACAGACTGGCTGAGAAGCAGACGTTGTGCTGGTCACTTCCTGTCTCTCAGCCTCACTTTTCCCATGTGTGCTAGGGAGAACCAAAGGTTGCAAAGGTTAGATGGAGTGTGCACGGCCCTATGTCAGGCCATGGTCACATTCCTCATCCAGGAGACCCTCTCTGTGCCCTGATGTCCACTTCTGATGGGAGGTAGGGGGTCTTCACACTGGCTGTTCCCTCTGCCCCAAAGGCTTTCCTCCCAGAGGCCTGCAAGACCCAGTCTCTCTCTTCCTCCTGGTTGCTCCTTAAAAGTACTTTCTTGGTGAGGTCTTCCTGACATCCCTATCTATTCCCCTATTCCATTTCCCCAGTCCTTCCATTGAGAACATTGAGAGCGTTTTCTAGGCCCAATATATAGGCACTCTCTTGTCTGGGAGGTCACATCAGTAAACCGAATCATGGGTAACCTTCTTGTCCCTGTAAATGTTCCAGAAATAGTCTGTGGAGCAGCGAAATCCCAGTGGCCAAGTCAGTCTCAAGTGTGAATCTTATTTCCCTGTACATTTTGCCCAACAAGACGGAGTATGTGGCCCAGCCAGATTTTCCAGCTTTCTTCTTCCTTTTCCTTCCTTCCCCTTAAAGAATATTCTTTATCTTCTAAAACCTTTCTGCCACACACTCCATTCTGAATTCTGCTCAAGGAGACTTCTTGGAGAAGTATTAAATAAAGTAGGTGTGTTTCACCTATATTGTCTCCATTAATCAGTTTTTAAACGCTTCCCTTTAGTACATTTTACTTACTGGCTTGTTGAATGTCTGTTTTCCCCACTAGAGCTTCAGTTCCATGGGGAAGAGGCTTCATCTATTGAATATGTCTATGGACGTATCCTCAAGCTGCCTCATGGATGGGATAGACACTCCATGAAAATTTGTTGAAGGAATGAATGAATGAGGGCAGAAAAAAAAAGATTAAAAGACTCTGATTTCTTTAGGTTTCTAGGGCAAGTGGTTGGGTATTATTACTTACCTCCTTGGGCTTTCCAGGCGGTGCTAGTGGTAAAGAACCCACCTGCCAATACGGGAGACATAAGAGACGTAGGTTCCATCCCTGGATCAGGAAGATCCCTGGAGGAGGGCCTGGCAACCCACTCTAGTATTCTTGCCTGAAGAATCCCACGCACAGAGGAGCCTGGTGGCCTACAGTCCATGGGGTCACAAAGAGTCAGACACGACTGGAGTGACTTTGCACTCATGCATGCACCAACCTCCTAGAGCTGTTTTTTATTTTATTTTATTTTTTAAATTTTATTTTTACTTTATTTTTACTTTATTTTACTTTACAATACCATATTGGTTTTGCCATACATTGACATGAATCCACCATGGGTGTATATTAGCTCCCAATCCTGAATCCCCCTCCCACCTCCCACCCCATATCCTCTCTCTGGATCATCCCCGTGCACCAGCCCCAAGCATCCTGTATCCTGTATCGAACATAGGCTTGTGCTTCGTTCTTACATGATAGTATACACGTTTCAATGCCATTCTCCCAAATCATCCCACCCTCTCCCTCTCCCACAGAGTCCAAAAGTCCTTTCTATACATCTGTGTCTTAAGTAAATACATGAATAAATGAACAAAATCACTCTGTGATAGTGGATATAAGAGAGTAGCTCATTTTAAAGGGAGAGGGGCAGCAAGAGCCTTGAGGCTGTGTTGAATCTGGTCCTGGGCCCACTGGGCAGCCTCTGTTGCAGGGGGGGGCACCCATTGGTGAGAGGAGTGCTGACTTTCGGGGAAGCATGATTGCCACTCCCAGTTTACAGAAGGGGAAACTGAGGCCCAGGGAGGATCAGGGCTGCTCAAGTTCACCGGAAATAGGCGCCATGCCTGCTGACTCCCTACCCGGTGCTCTTTGCATTCCTTTACCAGCATCTCCGGGCTCCACTGTGAGCCAGGATGACCCAGATGTGAAGCAGGCGTGGCTCCATCCTGGGGGCTCCCTGCCTGCGAGGAGGCAGGTAGATTCACAGGGACAACTCAAGGGGTCAGCTCCTCTCAGCTCCATCTCCCAGCACCCGCACCCCCACCACTGCAGCCCAGGGAAGCCCTTCTGAGGCCCTGGACCTCTCCCCTGGGGCCCCTGGGTTTGACTGGTGTGTCCCCCCATGGCAGCCTCGGGGCCACCCAGCGTGTCCTTCTGGGGGGCTGTCCCTGACCCTGGGCCTGGCTGGCATGTCCCTCTGTCTTATGGAATGTCACAGTCTGTCTCCCCATGTCTCCTCAGGGGGGCGTATTCCCATCAAAGTGGGGCTGCCCGTGTCCTTCCCCCAGTGCACCGTTTACCGTGCATCTGGCACAGAGTGGGCAGAGGCTCCCTTGTTGGAACAGCAGTGAGAGCAGAGGGCAGAGTCCTGGGCAGATGGTGTGAGTGCCAGGGGCCCCCCGACACTGTGGGGACCCTGGATTTTACTCCTTGGCCTCTGGGATTCCTGATGGAGCTGGTGTGATGGTGTCCCCCTTCCCCTCCCCCCGGTCTAGGAGAGCATGCAGGCTTATGTCACCAACGTCTACACCTCGGTGGTGGAGGAGCTGACCCGTAATAAGCAGCACAGGTTCATCATCGTGGAGCAGGAGTTCTTCCGGCTGTGGTGGGATGGCGTCGCGTCAGCCAAGCAGAAACTCCAGGTAGCGCTGCTGCCTTCCAGGGTGGTCCTCGCCGGGGAGCTGAGTGAGGAGTGGCCTGAGGGTCCCAGTGATGACCCTCCAGGAAGCTTCTGGGCAGTGCTCTCTGTGGCTGGGGCTGTGCTGGGTAAACCAGGAGGCCCTAACTCTCTGGGGCTGCTCTCAGAGTTTAGATGAGAGTTGTGGTCAGCCCCAGGCCCGGGAGATGGGTTTGTGTTTAATCCCGCCTTTCTGGCTATTCATTGCAGCTGTGGCAAGCCCGCTGGTGCTCAGCTGGTGTGAATGGGGTCACCTCTGACACTGGGCACTCCAGGGGGGGCCTGCGTCCACACTCTCATCCTTCATGTACACATCTGTGTGGTGGGAGATGGGTTTGTGTTTAATCCCGCCTTTCTGGCTATTCATTGCAGCTGTGGCAAGCCCGCTGGTGCTCAGCTGGTGTGAATGGGGTCACCTCTGACACTGGGCACTCCAGGGGGGGCCTGCGTCCACACTCTCATCCTTCATGTACACATCTGTGTGGCCCCCGTGGGGACGGAGCTGGTGACCCAGCCAGGGGGTGCCACAGCCCCTGCGGTTTCAAGGCTGGAAGCAGATTGGCTTCACTCATCACGGGGAGCGAGAGGCCCCGCTCAACCAAGGGCAGCCTGGGGCCAGGGCCTGCTCCCCCACCTCCCTGGGTGATCACAGGTGGCCAGTGGCCTCTGTCAGCCGCGTCTACAGTGGGAGTGACCTCCCTCCTCAGAGAGGCTGTGCTTGGAGTGACCACACGATGGAAGCGCCTGGGATGCCTCCTTGGTGCTTGCTTGGTCCCTCCAGGCTTCACCTTTTTCCAGAACAGTAACTGACGGTGAGACCCAGAGGCCCAGGGTCTTGCTCACGGTAGCAAAGCTCAGATGGCGAAGCAGGGTGTTCACCAGTTTGCCCCCCTACCCTGATAGGGGATGGGAACCTGCAGCTTGTGGAGCTGAGAGCCCATTACACGGGCTCTCCCACATGCCAGGCGCTTGCCAGATTTCGTACACATTATTGAATTGACTCCTTCCAACAGCCAGTATGGTTGGAATACTAACCATGCTGTACAGAGAGGGCAGGCAATGGGCTCATGGTTACACAGCTTATATGAGGCAGGTGGGATTCTGGATCAGGTATCCTGACTCGAAGCATACTTCTTGAGGGTCTCCAGTGGGCAGTCCTCACTCCTTTTCATGGATACCCCCAAATCAGTTGTCTGTCTCTTACCCCCAGTTAAACACGTGGTCTGGCTGTGACCTGGGCAGGCACCTCCATGGTGTAGCCCTGGAAGGCAGTCTTTTGCCCTGCTTTGTTTTGGCTGAATCCTCACTGAGTGGGCAGCGACTGATGGGCAATAGGTGCTGTCAACTAAAAAAGACAGTCACGACCTGAAAGTAGAGAGTTACTTTATTTAGTGGGAATGTTTAGGACTCTGATCCCAGGAGCCAGCATCTCAGTAGCTCTGAGAAAACTGCTCCAAGGAGGCAGGGGAGAAGTCAGGTTATATACAACTTTGCAACAAAGAAAGCAGGCAGTCTGAACATCAAAAGTCAGGTATCAAGTTAAGGAATTTAGCATTCTTTGTATGGGAAGATGCAAGCCTCTGGGCTCACTGAATTCATTTCTTTCATATGCACCTTAGCTATCTGGGGCCAATCCAGTTTCCCTGTTCACCTTGCTTCTTGCGTTCCCCCAGCTCCTCAGCAGTCACCACGGAGGGGGGACAGCATCGCTGGATCGCAGTTTCGGGAGCTCTCATTCACATTTCAAGGCCAGAAATCACTGATGGCTGTGGCCTTTTTTATTGATTAATATGGAAGGAGACATTTGCATTTCACAGTGCTCATTTAAAACAGTACACAGCAGGCGTTATTCAAAATTTCTCAAGTGAGTGAACTGCTAATACTGCACGTTCAGCAATCAAAGTACAGTCTATAAACAGCGTGGTGGCCTCACTGCCATAGTCTTTGACCTTATTTATATTTCCATTCCTCCCTTAATTTATGTATTTTAAAACATTTGTCCTCCAATCATGACAAATGCAATTTGAAGGACATTATACAAAATATCCCAGGTGGTACAGTGGTAAAGAATCCACCTGCCAATGCAGGAGATGCAAGATCCATGGGTTCGATCCTTGGGTCAGGAAGATCCCCTGGATTGGAAATGGCAACACACTCCAATATTCTTGCCTGGAAAATTCCATGGAAAGAGGAGCCTGGCCGGCTACAGACCTTGGGATCACAAGGAGTAGGATATGACTGAGCACACACACAAACACACACAAAATAGCTAGCTGATAATCTTCAAAATTATTAATCCCATGAAAGAAAAAGCAAGGCTCAGGAAGTGTTGTGAATTAAAGGATAATAAAGAGAAATGACATTAAAAGCAATTCATGATCCTAGATTGACTCTTACACCAAAGAAAGGACATCAATGGAACAAATGGCAAAATTTGAGTCAAGTGTATGAATTCGATAGCAGCATTATTAATGTTAAATTTCCTGATATGGATAATCATATGAAAAGGGAAAGCGTTGGTCACTCAGTCGAGTCCAATTCTTTGCGACCCTATGGACTGTAGCCCGCCAGGTTCCTCTGTCCATGGAATTCTCCAGGCAAGAATACTGGAGTGGGTTGCCATTCCCTTCTCCAGGGGGGGTCTTCCCAACCCAGGGATCACATCTGCCTCTCTTGAATCTCCTGCATTGGCAGGGGAATTCTTTTACCACTGTACCACCTGGGAAGCCCACATTTCCAGAAGACTGACATAATTTCAAAAGCAAAATATTAAACACATGTGCTTATATATGTATATTTGATGAAGCAGCAGCCATGGGCCAGGTGCTATATTTGATGAAGCAGCAGCCATGGGCCAGGTGCTGGTCTAGGTACTGGACACAGTGCTGACCAGGATAGACAGGGTCCTGCTTTTGCAGAATAAATGAAGGTGAGGAGTTTGAAGGAAGGACCATGAGATGCTACAGGCATGTCCCCAACAAATACAGCCAGGCACAGCTCGGGGGCTGTAACCTGGCTTTTTCTCTCTTCCCACAATGCCAAGGTCCGCCAGCTTGTGGACCAAGGACGCCTGGAGTTTGTCCTCGGAGGCCAGGTCATGCACGATGAGGCCGTGACCCACGTCGATGACCAGATCCTCCAGCTCACAGGTTTGATTACCCCTCCTCAGACCTGGGGTCCCTCGGGTCTCCTGTTAGGCTGGGACTGGGTGTGTGGGCCCTGGTCCTGGGCTTCACCTTCCCCTCTAAACGGGAGACTATGATCGGTAAACACTGTGATTGGCTGGTGCCATGTCCATGCTTGTGCCCTGTCCATGCTTGTGCCCTTGAATGCGGGTGGTAAGAGTGTGATTTTAGACCAGATGGGCTGACTGGCTGTATCCCAACTCTGCGAATTACCACCTGTGATCCAGAGCAAGCGATGTAACCTCTTGAAGCCTCAGTTTCCTCCTCCATGAATGAGTCTGATACAGAAGTAAAACCTCCCTTAAAGGGTTGGTATCAAAATTAAACTGGGATAATTCAAATAGAGCACATTGAGTACACTGTGTGGGTCCCTAGTAAATGCTAGGGACTAGATTAGATCCCATCTCTGTCATCACTCCACCCACACCTACTCCACCAATACCACCTCCAAAACCAATGCCTCCACCTCCAACAGCAGCACCATTACCACCACCATCAGCATCACCTCCAACACTACCACCTCCAACACCACCACTTCAGCCATCCCAGCACAACTCTAAATACCACGACCTCGTCCATCCCACACCTCCTCCACCCCACACCTCCAACACCACCTCCTCAGCCATCACCTCCACCACCGTCACTAAAAAAAACACCACCTCCTCCATAATCTCAACCTTTATATCCTCACCATCACACCCCACCACCTTTACTACAGCCTAAACAATATCAACCACACCACTATCACCATCAGCACCACCAACACCATTTCACCACCCCTTCCACCCGCGTCGTCATCACCACCTTCAACACCACAACCACCGCGGTCACAACCCCCACCATGAACACCAGGACCTCCAGCAGCACCACCAGCACCACCGCTATCAACACTCCCACTACCCCGAATAACACCAACACCACCTCCACTGACGCTGTCCACCATGCGCAGGTGCACTGGGACACAGTCCTCTGCCACTGCCCAGTGCCTCTCACGAGCAACGCTTCACCCAGCCCTACAGGCAGGCATCATGATTTTCAGTCTCGTTTTGCACAAGAGACACTGACAACAAGCAAGGGCAAAACTCAGTGGACCAGCTAAGGTTTTCTCTAGGGCACGGCTGGAGCTCTAACTCCGCCATCACTCCACAAAAGAGGAACCCCAGTCACCCCCTGTGACAAACATCGAAATAGCATTGGATATTGTCTAAAGATCCACTTAGCATTATCTTCCCTTTTCCCTCTTTAATCTGGGGTCCCTCCCTCATCTGAGCTTCTACTCTCCTGCTTCTAGACCTCATTCAACCTCAAGATTTGCCACTTCCATCCCAAAGGTGGTCCTGCCAACAGAACCCTTTCTTCTCAGACCCTCACATCCCTTTCTTTTTTAAAATTTATTTATTTTTAATTGAAGGATAATTGCTTTACCATATTGTGTTGGTTTCTGCTGCACATCAGCATGAATCAGCCACAGGCATACATACGTCCCCTCCCTCTTGAACCTCCCTCTCATGCAGCAAATTCCCATAGCTGTCTATTTTGCATATGGCAGTGTATGTTTGCATGCTACTGCCTTTACATTCGGAGAAGGCAATGGCACCCCACTCCAGTACTCTTGCCTGGAAAATCCCATGGACGGAAGAGCCTGGTGGGCTGCTGTCTATGGGGTCGCACAGAGTTGGACACGACTGAAGCGACTTAAAGCGGCAGCAGCAGCCTTTACGTTTGATCATGATGCCTGCCACCAAGTCCTCTGCGTGCCAGGAGCTGCCTCTGTGCCCCCGTGCACGCTCACACTCTAGGAGGAGGGCTGTCACCCCCCGTGCCTGTGAAGGTGCTGAAGCTGAGAGACTGAGCCTCCCGCACCAGGCCGATCTGCAGGGCCAGCACTGAGCCTGGTTCTCTGACTCCAGAGTCCGTGACTTTCTCATTTCTCCTGTTAAAGGTCTTTGGGTTTGAAGCCGTAGGAAGGTAAGTGGGAACGGGGTGGCGACCCTTTAGCCGTGCTCATACAGACTCACCACGCTCCTTGGTGCAGCCTCGGTCTCGTCCCCCAGCCCCCTTCCCGTCCGTCTCCTCCTGCTGCCCTGCCTGCTCCAGCGACAGGTCTCTGTGCTTTCAGTCCCAAGCTTTCCTATTCTTCCCGCTTGAACAGCTCACCCTGGACTCAGCTGAGGGCTCTCATGGTCCAGCTGCCTCCCCTGGGCCCCAGGACCTTGTCACCTCCCCCTCTTGCTCCTGGAACTACACGTGGTCTCTGGCAGGGCCCGTCGTCTGACTCTCCTCTGGGTCCCCAGGACTCAGCACGGGGTCTGGTCTGACAATGGAGGGAGCGCAGAGGGAGGCGGTGGGTGCTGACCCGCCCTCCTTGGGGGTGACCCCACTGGGACAGCCCTCACGTGTGGTCTCAGCCCATCACGCCCACCATGCAGATCTCCCCAGAGCTGACCCTGCAGGCCTGTCCTCCAGCATGGCATCCAGCACCTTAGCAAACACAGGGTCTTATCACTGGTGCGGGAAGGAACGTGGAACCCTGTGTGGCTCCTCCCCAGGGGACTCTGTGAGGCTCTATAATGTTCTGAAGACCAGCCAAGCGCCTAGGACTCCTAGAGGATGGACACCGATTTCCTCCCACAATAGCCTCCTGGTTCTAAGAACAAGATGTGCACCCACTGGCTTCAGTCTTCAGGGCAGCTCAGGAGATGGGGAGTCTTCATTTATTTGTTTATTTTAATTAGAGGCTAACTACAGTATTGTAGTGGTTTTTTGCCATACATTCACATGAATCAGTCATGGGTGTACATGTGTCCCCCATCCTGAACCCCCCTCCCATCTCCCTCCCCATCCCATCCCTCAGGGTCATCCCAGTGCACTGGCCCTGAGCGCCCTGTGTCATGCATCAAACCTGGACTGGCGATCTATTTCACACATGATAATACGCATGTTTCAATGCTATTCTCTCAAATCATCCCACCCTCGCTGTCTCCCACAGAGTCCAAAAATCTGTTCTTTACATCTGTGTCTCTTTTGCTGTCTTGTATATAAAGTCATCATTACCATCTTTCTAAATTCTATATATATGCGTTAATATACTGTACTGGTGTTTTTCTTTCTGGCTTACTTCAGTCTGTGTAACAGGCTCCAGTTTCATCCACCTCCTTAGAACTGATTCAAATGCATTCTTTTTAACAGCTGAGTAATACTCCATTGTGTATATGTACCACAGCTTTCTTATCCATTCGTCTGCTGATGGACATCTAGGTTGCTTCCACGTCCCAGCTATTGCAAACAGTGCTGCGATGAACACTGGGGTACACGTGTCTCTTTCGATTCTGGTTTCCTCGGTGTGCATGCCCAGCAGTGGGATTGCTGGGTCATAAGGCAGTTCTATTTCCAGCTTTTCAAGGAATCTCCACACTGTTCTCTATAGTGGCTGCACTAGTTTGCCTTCCCACCAACAGTGTAAGAGGGTTCCCTTTTCTCCGCACCCTCTCCAGCATTTATTGTTTGTGGACTTTTTGATAGCAACCATCCTGACCGGCGTGAGATGGCGCCTCATTGTGGTTTTGAAGGAGTCTTAATCTAATGTGCTTAACAGTCCCCTGAGAAGGAGGGAAGCAGGTTTCTCCAGCTGAGGTTGCGGCCACCTTTCCTATGTCCCCTTGTTCTGTCACCTCAGTCCCTGACCTCTGGCTCTCCCACCACATACTGGCCAGGCAGGTCTCGACCTGGTCATTGTGCTGATTAGGACGCATGTTCAGCTGCGTGAAGGTGACTGAGTGGCTGTGGTTCAAGCAAGATGGAAGATCAGTTTTCTTGGGCGGCGGGGGCAGTTTATGACTGCAGGCTCTTTTGGCCACTAGGGGGCGCTGCGTCACAGAGAAATCCAGGCGTCCAAGTTGTTTGAGTCTTTTGCTCTGAATCCCCTAGGGTGTCTCTGCCCTCCTTGCCTAGCTGCAGGTGGCTCACCTCACTGAAATGCCAGCCTCTCAGGGAAGGGGCAAAGGGGATGGCGGCAGGCTGCAACCTTGTGAAGGTGACCCAGAATTTACCCTCATCACTTCTGCTCACATCCATTGTTCAGAACCTAGTCACATGGTTTATCTTCCATGGGAAGCTGAGAAACGCAGTCTCCAGCTAGAATTCTATTGTCCTTCCCTAAGCAGGATTATGTGGTTCTGTGACTAAACGGCAGAGAGAAAAATAAATCTTGGGTGATTATTAGCTGTTTCATTCAATATTCACTTGTTCATCGGAATCTCAGGAATGTTTTTTTCTTGGAGTCTAGGGCTGTTGTCTATGGAGTCCCACAGAGTCAGACATGACTGAAGCAACTTACCATGCATGCATGCATTGGAGAAGGGAATGGCACCCCACTCCAGTGTTCTTGCCTGGAGAATCCCAGAGACGGGGGAGCCTGGTGGGCTGCCATCTATGGGGTCGCACAGAGTTGGACACGACTGAAGCGACTTAGCAACAGCAGCAGCAGAAAACCTGTATTAACAGTGACTTGAGTGTTTAAGATATTTACTATTTACTTTCAAAGAAGGGGTGGGGGGGAGGTTTAGGACTGATTCTGCAGCCCATTGATGTTTCTTATATTTTCACATCCTCTCCCACATAATCTGGAGAAGGAAACGGCAATCCACTCCAGTATACTGGTCTGGAGAATTCCATGGACTGTCCATGGGATCGCAATGAGTCGGACACAACTGAGCGACTCTCACTTCACTTCCCACATAATCGGAGAATGGCTGCCGCTTCTCCAGTCATCATAAAGCCATATTTGCACATTCAAGGAATAAAAGGGGTATAAGGGAGGCTTACCTCCTCTTTTCTTTTTTTTTATTAAAAAGGTGGAAATTCTTGTCCTGAATCCCAAGCAGGTGAAACCCGTACATCTTTTTTGATATGACCATAGCTGTGTCCACTTGTCCATTCCACAGTCTGTGAAAACAAATATCTGACACAACAAAATGATCTTGCTATGATTGATCAGACCAGTGAAACGCCATCCCTTGACTTTGCGTTGTGTCCAGTGAGCAAAGAGAGAATTCTGGGAGTGGTGAATTCTGGGCCATGGAGTCTGCAGCCACCAGGCCTGCCCTCCTGAGGCTGCCCCTCTGGGGAGAGGGTGTGCCCCCCAGTGTGGTGATACTGACCCACCCTCCCTCAACCTGGACCCTCTGCCCCCAGCCTCCCCTCCCCTCCAGCAGCTCCTTCTTGGCCTCCTCTGTCTCCTGCTCCCCCCGTGCTGCTCCCAGCGGTCCCTGAGGGCTCAGAGCCCCACCCCAAGTCCAACAGCCTGGCTGACCCTCATCACCTCCTCTGTGCACTAGACCCCGAATCTTCCTCTGGTCCTCCCTAGCCTCCCAGCGATCACCTTCCTCCTGGACGGACCTTGTACAGGGATCTGATCACAGCTCTATCCCATGACCCTGGAATCGTCTTCAGGGCCACAGCCAGTGTCCCAGCCTGGGCAACTCATCAATGAAGGGCAGTTTGACTTAACACCAGTGACTTGAAGGCTTCCCTGGTGGCTCAGATGGTAAAGAATCTTCCTGCAATGCAGGAGGACCTGGATTCAATCCAGGATTCGATTCCTGGGTTGGGAAGATCCCTGGAGAAGGGAATGGTTCCCCACTCCAGTACTCTTATCTGGAATATGCCATGGACAGAGGAGCCTGGAGGGCTACAGTCCATGGGGTCGCAGAGAGCTGGACACAACTGAGCGACTAACACACACACACACACACACAGAGACACACACACAGACACACACACACACACACACAGTGATTCGCGCTCTTTGAGTCTTCCTTTTCTCACCATAAAATGCAGGCTGTAACTCCCAGGTGATAAATAATGTTTGAGGGAATGCTTGGTGAATGTTAGTTAATGGTTTATCAAGTCCGGGAGACTTTCTGCAGTCACCCTGATCTTTGGTTCATTTGTGGTGGCTCATAAATTATGAATAAAGAAGGGAATGTTTAGATGAGTCTGGGATCGGACCTCTGTGTTCGTATCTATAGCAGCAAGACCCTCCTTGCCAAATGGAAGGGACCCTAGCCCTGAGAAGTCAAGGGGCTCTGAGGGAGTTAGGGGGTGAGGGGCCACCACACTTTTATCAGCAAGGCTGATCTCTTTGCAGAAGGACACGGGTTTCTCTATGAAACATTTGGGATCCGGCCACAGTTCTCCTGGCAGGTGGACTCATTTGGCGCCTCTGCCACGACTCCCACCCTGTTTGCCCTGGCGGGCTTCAATGCCCACATCATCTCCCGGATAGACTACGACCTGAAGGAGACCATGCAGAATGACCAGGTGAGCAGTAGCTGCATCCACTGCTGCTGACTCGTCTCAGCTCTTCCCCCTCTTTTTCTCACTGCATCTCAGAGCCCCTGCTATTCTCCCGAGCCTCTGGGATGCTGGCAGCTACACAGGGCATAGGATGTGCCCGCCCCATCTTTGCCCTGCTGTGCCCTCCGGCATGAGTGGTTCTCTCCTCCCGCAGGTCTAGCTCCTGGCTGAGCTGCAGGCCCAGCTCGGATGCCTGTGGCTCTGAGTCCCCTTCCCCCTTCAGCTGGGCTGGCGCTGCCTTCTTCTTTGAGTCTCCAAAGGGACTGGCACAGACCTGCACTCAGTAAACCGTGCTCGATGCAGAGAGGAGGCGGTGGGGGGTTCAGGGTACCCAGGACGTAATAACTCTTCTGATGGGTGGGCAGTGAGCACGAGTGAATGTGGCACTCAGCACCCGCACAGACACTGCCTTTGCCATCTACGGAGTGCCAGGCCTGGCGGGAGCCACCGCCCTCTGGGTTTCCTTTAATCCTCACAGCAGCCCATGATGTAGTTTCTCATTTACTGAGGCTGAATTAAGAAGGTACTAGAAACTGGGAGCTCCCAACAACAGAAAATGTTGTTCACAGGTCTGGAGGCCAAAACTCCAAGATCAGCCCTGGACAGGGCCATGCATCTTCTGACGACGTCAGGGAAGGGTCAGCTCCAGGCTTCTCTCTGCTTCTGGGGGCCTCAGGCATCCTTGGCCTGGAGCCAGCCTACTTCTGCCTGTGTCGTTACATCATCTTCCTCAGTGTCTGTCTGGGTCCCATTTCTCCTTTCATCCCTACTCGTAATGGATAAATACCCATCTTCATGATAATTTTTCCTCAATAATCTCTGTAAAGGCCTTATTTTCAATTAGGTCACTGAGCTAAAGAGGTTAGGAATTCAACATATGTTTTTTGGGGGGACACTATTCAACCCAAAACAGGTAGTGCTAAAATTATCCTAGATGGAGAAATTAAGGCCAAAAATATAAGGATTCCATGCAGGATCACTCCGGTAATAAAGTTTTGGAGAACAGTGGTAGCGTGGAGTTGTCAAAGAGGATCTGGGCTCCCAGTGGGCAAGAGAAGTAAGCTTTTTAATGACCCCACCGAGCACCACACCTTGCTCTGCGCACACTTCCTATAGCTGCTCGATTCTCCTGCAGGTAAGTGTGTGAGCTGGCTGTGAGTCCCAGAGACTCATGTGCAGAAAACAAATCACAGAGGCGTCAGGAACTGTGTATGGATCAGAGGCAATTCTCCTGGAAGCAGGATTTTATCCCTGCTTCATAGCCCTGAGCACTTTCGAAGCATCAGAACGTGAAAATGGACCATGCCCTTAATGAGTGGTGATGAGATCCCCGTGTGGGAGGGATTCAAGCAGATTTAGAAAGAGTATGGCTGGCAGGTCTGACAGCATGTGCTGCCCTGAGGAGGGGTGGGGTGAGCATGCAGGCAGGCGCCTTCTGAAGGGCAAATTCCTCCACCCCCGCGGCTTTGGGAGGTCAGGAGGAATCTTGAGGACGAGGCAGCGGAGGGAGACGTTGGCCATGAGCCACTGAGAGGGGAGCGGGGTGCAGGCAGCCACGAGACTCAGGCGGGGTCTGGGGAGGGGAGCCCGGCAGCCCTGTTGCCCCTGGGCCCTCACTGTTCCCTCTGGGTTTGCAGGAGATGCAGTTCGTGTGGAGAGGATCCAGGTCCCTGCTGGCGCAGCAGGAAATCTTCACGCACGTCCTGGATGAGAATGGCTACTGCTCGTGAGCTCTTGCCTTGGGCCAGACCCTGTTCCCAGCCCTCTCCCTGAAGCACGCCAGCCCCGACCCTCACGCAGCCCTGAGGGGACTCAGCAGGCACCCATCTTACAGGAAGAACAACTGAGGTCTAGACACCCAGCCAAGGTCCCGCGGTAACAGCCGTGGGGCAGCAACACTGGGCTCAGGAGGCGGCTCCAAGGTCCCAAGTCATGGGAACAGCCCTCCTGTGGGCTGTCTGGTTGGAAGACCTGGGTTCAGTCCCCTTCTGTCCCTTTGAGCCTGTGAGGCTGCAGGCAGGGGGTGAGCTCCTCTTTGGAGAGGGGAGATTGTCCGCAGGATGAAGGGGCAGCTGGGAGAAGAGGCCTGGTGGGAGGAGGGGGACTCTCTACCATGCTCTGGGCGCCCTGCAGGGTGATGTGCCCGAGACCCCCACAGGGCTGAAATGTGGCGACTCTTGTCCACAAGGCTTTCATCTGCCCACCACTTGCCCA
This sequence comes from Cephalophus harveyi, assembly GCA_006410635.1. Lineage (NCBI taxonomy): Eukaryota > Metazoa > Chordata > Mammalia > Artiodactyla > Bovidae > Cephalophus > Cephalophus harveyi. The sequence goes on along the minus strand of SJYT01042906.1, from coordinate 373,802 downwards.
TCCGTCCCACTGGTGGGAGACAGAGGCCCCGAGTAGCCTGCCCTCCAGCAGGGTGTCTCCTCTAACATTCCTCTGTTTCTCAGGAAAGGGTTTTACTGGAATGAAAAAGCTGTCTTCCCAGATCCACCCTGGGATGGAATGGACCCCAACAAGACTGTACCTGTCACCCTGAGCAGTATCCAACGCTATGCTGACACCCTGTCCTACGATGTGATGAGACGAGCCCCCTGGTTTTTGACACGATACATGCTCTGGCCCTGGGTAAGTCGGGGCCCCAGGCCCTGGTTCCCCAACTCTTCCCAAGCACTGCTGTGATAGGTCCACCCTGGACTCAGGCCCACCTCTCACCAGATCAGTCTCCATCCGGGCAGTGGGCCAGGCAGCCGTCCCAGCCCTGGCTCAGGCCTCCTTCCCTGCAGCCCCCGCCCATCGAGTCCTCACCCACTCTACCAGCTCTTTCCCCTACACTGAATCACCGCAGACCCTCCATCTGAAATGTAGCCCCTCACCCAGGTGGGCCTCCTACTTCTACCCAGCCATCTCCTCCTTTTCCCTTTGCAGTGCTGGGGGCCTGAATCCTGGCTACTTACTCAGCTGCTGTGAGACTTAGGACCCTCGAGCCTCAGTTTTCTCATCTGTAAAATGGGGATGATGACAAGACCTGCTTCATAGGTTCAATTTGAGGTCAAGTGCCAAAAGTATGCCCAGGAGACAGTGCCTAACCGTGCTTCCTCATTGTTGTCACAGCTAAACTTTATGGAGCATCTACTGAGAGAGGTGCTCAGCTGGTAAAGAATCCGCCTGCAATGCAGGAGACCCTGGTTCGATTCTTGGGTTGGGAAGATCCCCTGGAGAAGGGATAGGCTACCCACTCCAGTATTCTTGGGCTTCTCTTGTGACTCAGCTGGTAAAGAATCCACCTGCAATGTGGAAGACCTGGGTTCGATCCCTGGGTTGGGAAGATCCCCTGGAGAAGGGAAAGACTACCCACTCCAGTATTCTGGCCTGGAGAATTCCATGAATGGTATAGTACATGGGGTCGCAAAGAGTTGGACGCGACTGAGTGAATTTCAGTTTCACTTTCACTTACTGTGCCCCAAGCACTGTTCTATGGAATACACTTGCCTTATACATTTAATCTGCCCCATTGGGCCTAGGGGGCAGGCAGCATGGTATCCCATTTGCCGATGAGGGAACTGAGAGTCAGAGAGGTTAAGAAATCTTCTCTAAGGCCACACAGCTACTTAGCAGGGCAGTTGGGTAAGTGAAATTTGTGTTCAGACTCAATCAGGTAAGTCCCACAGCCTGCTTTTTAGCACTTGACTACCATTTTAAATGCTATTTACTTTCTTTGCTATTTTTATTTACTACATTTTTATATAGGTGCATATATTAGTAAAAATTTTTAACAAGCAAAATTCTATACATTAGGTCTATAGGCCAATTGGTATGACAAAGTCAAAATATATAAATACATATTACTTTTGCTGCAGCTTGAAGCATAACTGAAAATATCTGTAGGAAGTAAAGAAACAGAATAATGAAATATTTACTTTCTCAACAATTCAAAATAGGATTTGAGGTTTACAAAAGGAAAATAGAAACGTCTGCCTAAAATAAAGGGCTTCCTTGGGGGTGCTAATGGTTAAGAACCTGTCTGCCAATGCAGGAAATGTAAGAGACATGGGTTTAATCCCTAGATTGGGAAGATCCCCGGGAGGAAGGCTCAGCAAACCCACTCCAGTATTCTTCCCTGGAGAATCCCATGGACAGAGGAGCCTGGTGGGCTACAGTCCATAAGGTCACAGAGTTGGACACGAATGAATCAACTTTGCCCACATGCACACCTAAAATAACTTCAGTCCAGATTGCAAAATTTTACATATTGTGTGCCCTCCTATACCCAATCCATTATGAAGACTGTCAAATTGGGGTCCTATAGGTTTTATAAATCTAGGCTTGCCTCAGCAACGTGTTGCTCCAATACTTCCTTGTGGAGATGGCTCTGAGCACCCCTGGAACAACCTTGCATGTCCGGTCATGAGTGTCTCTGCCCTCTGACCAAAGCCTTTGACTGGATCCAGGCAGGATCTCTGGGGCCGCTTGGCCCTGTCTCAGAGGTCTGTCTACCTGTGACAGGGAAGTTAAGTTGTTTATCATGCTATCCACCTTCATCAGTTTTTGTGGTGAGCTCAGAACAAAATTCAGAAGAAAGATGACCCATATAGATCTCGTGAATTTATCTCTTTAGCCAGCTTGAAGGAGGGCACAGCAACCCACTCCAGTATTCTTGCTTGGAGAATCCCATGGACAGAGGAGCCTGGCGGGCTACAGTCCACAGGGTCGCAAAGAGTCAGACGCGACTGAGTGACAATCATGCATGCCTCCCAGGCTCCTTTGTCCATGGAATTCTCCAGGCAGAGATATCAGAGTGGGTTGCCATTCCCTTCTCCAGGGGATCTTCCTGACCCAAGGATCGAACCCAGGTCTCCTGTATTGCAGGCAGGTTGTTTACTGTCTGAGCACCAGGGTAGCCATCCTGAGAACCGATAAACTCGGACGGTCTCGTCACACTGGCCACTTCTAGGACTAATTTTGCCTGGGCTCGCCTGTCAAAGCCTAAAGAGAACTTTCTTTGCTCCTATTTCCTTGTGCCCATTAGAGTTGGACAGAGGTCTTCTCTGCAAAACTTCTGTGAGCCAGGAGCTGCAAACTTTAATGTATGGAATCAGAGATGATAGATATTAGATTGAGTCTAAGATTTAAGATATACATGCAATGCATTTGAACAACTGTATGCATTGCATAATTTCATCTCAAATTAAGACTTTGCCTCCTGTGGGCCCTGCCTCTTACATATAGTCTCACTATAATTATATTTTATGTCAAACTTCAACAATGATCATTTAGAATAGTGTGACTCTTAGGGGGAACTTTTTTATACTGCTGCTTTCTCTTAAGCATCTGCCTACAATGCGGGAGACCCAGGTTAGATTCCTGGGTCTGGGAGATCCCCTGGAGAAGGAAATGGCAACCCACTCCAGTACTCTTGCCTGGAAAATCCCATGGATGGAGGATCATGGTAAGCTACAGTCCCCGGGGTCGCAAAGAGTCGGACACGACTGAGCCACTTCACTTTCTTTCTTTCTTTTATCTTTTTTTACTGATGTAATTAACATATAACATAATTTTAGTTCCAAATGTACGTCCTAATGATTCCACACAGGTAAATATTGCAAAATGACTGCAATAGATCTGGTTAACATCTGTCACCACACATAAATATAAAATATTTCCTTGTAATGAAAAGGTTAATATCTACTCTTTTAGCAACTTAAAAATAGAACACAGCATTATTAGTGACAGTCACCATGCTATACATTTACCCCCATGACTCATTTATTTTGCTTCTGGAAGTTTGTACCTTTTGACCCCCATCACGCATTTCACTCACTCTCCAGTCTTTACTCCTGGCATTCACCAGTTTATCTCGTATATGAGCTTATTTTTCATGTTATTTTTTAAAAATTCACACATAAATGACATCATATGACATTCATCTTCCTCTATTTGAGTTCTTTCACTTAGCATAGTGCCCTCAAGTTCCGATCCATGTTGTTGCAAATGGCAGGATTTCCTTGTGTGTGTGTGTGTGTTTATTGGCTGAATAACAATTTATTCTGCATATATATCACATTTTCTTTATCTGTTCCTCTCTTTATGGACACTTAGAAGTGAAGTGAAGTGAAGTGTAAGTGACTCAGTCGTGTCCGACTCTTTGCAACCCCAAGGATTATTCAGTCCTTGGAATTGTCTAGGCCAGAATACTAGAGTAGGTAGACTTTCCCTTCTCCAGGGGATCTTCCCAACCCAAGGATCAAACCCAGGTCTCCCCACATTGCAGGTGGATTCTTTACCACCTGAGACAAGGGAAGCCCAAGAATACTGGAGTGGGTAGCCTATCCCTTCTCCAGTGGATCTTCCCAACCCAGGAATTGAACCAGGGTCTCCTGCATTGCAGGGGATTCTTTACCAACTGAGCTATTAGAGAAGCCCTGATGGACACTTAGGTGATTTCATATCTTAGCTATTTTAAATAATGTTGCAATGAACATGGCGGTGCAGATATCTTTAGTAATTTTGTTTTCTTCGGATAAATATCCAGATGCTATCATCTGCAGCTCTACTTTTAATTTTTTGAGGAACTGCCAGTCTGTTTTCCACAGTGGCTTCACCCCACCAGTTGCTACTCCCACCAACAGTGCAAAAGGGTTCCCCTTTCTCCTCATCCTCACCAACACTTGCTGTTTCTTCTATGTGGCAGGAAACCTATTCTGACAGGTGTGAGGTGTATCTCCTTGTGCTTTTGATCTGCATGTCCCTGACGATCAGTGATGTTGAGCATTTTTCCATGTGTCTATCGGCCATCTGTATGTCTTTTTTGGGAAAATGTCTATTCAGGTCTCTGGTTCAACTTTTAACCAGTTATTTGTTACTGAGTTGTATGAGTTCCTTATATAATTAGGGTATTAATCCTTTATCTGATATATAATTTGCAAATATTATATTATGCCACAGGCATCCATGTGTCCCCTCCCTCCTGAATCCCCCTCCTTCTTCCCTCCCACCCCATCCCTCAGGTTGTTACAAAGCACCGGCCTTGAGTTCCCTGTGTCATACATCAAACTCGCACTGGCTATCACAGAAGAAAACCTTTTAGCTTTTCATCAATGCATGATGTTAGCTGTGAGCTTGTCACATATGGCCTTTTTTAAGTTGAGGCCTGTTCCTTCCCTATGCACTTTGTTGAGTTTTATCATGATAGGATGTTGAATTTCATCAAATGCTTTTTATGCATCTTTTGAGTTGAATGTGTGATTTTTATCTTTCATTTTCTCAGTGTGGTGTACCACATTGATTTGTGGATGTTGAACTGTACTTGGATCCCTGGAATAAAGCCCATGGTGCAGTATTTTTTGCATGTATTGCTGACTTTGGTTTGCTAACGCTTTTTTTTGTTTGTTTTTTTTTTAAGGATATTTTCACCTATGTTCATTGAGAATATCAACCCGTACACTTCTTTTCTGCAGGATTCTTTTTTTGTTTGTTTGTTTGCTGTCAGGGTAATGTTGGCCTCACAGAATTAGGTTGGAAACAATCCCTCCTCTTTCATTTTTTGGAAGAGTTTGAGCAGCACTGGTATTATTTTCTCTTAAATTTTTGGTAGAAATCACCAATGAAGCTGTTTCTGAACTTGTTTGTTGGGATGTTTTTTGACTTTGACTCAATTTTGTAACTGGTGATCAGTCTGTTCAGATTTCCTACTTATTCATGAGTCAGTCTTGGCAGATATATAGGAATTTACCAACTTTATTAAATTTTGACAACCTTTTGAAGATGAAATTAATGGCAATAAACATGAGCAACATACTACCATTGTTATTTATACTTAGTATGTTGTTACTATTAATGACATTAATAAGTAGTAATACTGATAGAGTCTAATAAATGTTCAGGGAGTGAAATCAGTTAGAAAGAGGAAGACTGCATGATCTCACTTATATATGAATTCTTGAAAAAAAAAAAAACTTATAGAAAAAAGAGGTGATTTGTGATTTCCAGAGGTGAGGTTAAGGTGAAGAAGAGTTGGGGAAAGGTGCTGCAAAAGTACAAATATCCAGCTATATGATAAACCAGTACTAGGAGTGTAAGTTGTAATGTGATAAAGAGAGTGGGAGAGAGAAGGAAACACTCAGGGCACTGAGCCTGCCAGCTGACTTGGAAGGTTATTGGCCACCATGGGGAGTAGGAGGGTGGTTTTGGGGGAGCTGAAGGGGAATTCACCCTGTTTAGTTTGGGCTCTGCTCCCAGAAATGCAAGGCTCTGCTTCTGTTCTCTGGCCTTCAGGGATGCGACAGGCAGTTCTTCAATGCCTCGGTGCAATTTGCCAACATGGACCATCTAATGGGCTATATCAACAAGCACATATCCCAGTTTGGGGTCCTGATGGTGTACGCCACGCTGGGCGAATACTTCCAAACTCTGTACTCTGAACGTGAGCCAGTGCAGGTCCGAGACCACAGTGACTTCCTGCCGTATTCTTCAGGTATGAGTCTCTGGGGGTTGAGGTGGCGATTCGGTGCCAGGGAGTTAAAATGCCTCCAAACGCAGTGTCTGCTCAGCCCTGAGCTTGGAGCCTACTAGGGGGACTGGGGGAGATATGGGTGCTGCTCACACCTACCTGACCCACCGAGGCACACAGCCTGGTCCCAGCACGTTGAACCTCTCACCAGGGTCCACACTCGGCAGGTTCCTGTCTCTATGCCCTTCACTACAGTGCGCCCTGCTGGAGTGCTCTCCTCCCACCCTCTCTTCCTGGAAAGTCCTCATTGCCTTGTAGAGTCACCTCCTCCAGGAAGCCTTTCCTGACTTTAAGGCTAGATCCTTTGGCTCCTCCTTGCCCCCAGGGCCCCAGTTTTCACTGATTACCACATAGTCCTTATTGGGGAACCTTGTCTTCCTCAAGCCTGTGTCCTGGAGTCTGGGATGGTTTTGGTCTAAGGGGGGAAAGGTCTTGGGGTGAGCCTTCTGCCTGGATACATGCATACCCTGGGATCTGTCCTCTATCAGGAAGATAAGAATGTTAGTGGTGCTTAGTGCACCAAAGGTAAAAATGAGGTGAGAAGGAGGAAAGCCCTTAGCCTAGTGCCTGACCCAGAGAGAGGGCACAGCAGATGCCGTTAATAGTTTATGGTGGCATCTCAGTCACGTGGAGTCAGGTCCCACTTGGGACATGATCCGGGCAGTCCCTCCTAAGGAATCTTAGTTCAGGGCCTGCAGTGACCTAAAAGCAGCCCAGAATCAGCACCACTCTCAGGCCCAACCCCACTCTCCCCTATGCTGAGTTCCTTGCAGACTCGGCTCCCCTGTCTGTCAGCCAGGAAGGACTTTTCCACACACAGCATCCCATTGACGGCTGGGGAGACAGAACCACCCCGCAACACCCCGGCCCAGGGCCTGATCAGGACATCAGTAGGGAATGCTTTCGGCCAAATGGTCGAATCCTCTGCAACCTTGATTGCATAAAACCCCGAATTCCTTAAAGGAGCCTTGTCCTCCTGCTCCGTCTTTGCACAGAATGAGAAACCAAGAGGCTGAAGAAGGTAGGATCAAGGTTGGAAAGGGCCCAGGTCCCCATGAGCCAGGACATCCCAGGGACATGAAATCAGGCCCTGCCTCCAGCCAATTTTGCCCAGCCCCGGGTCCATGCTGGGTCACTCAGCTGGAGAGGTCCTTGCGGAAGGGAGAGAGGAGATGTGAGGCTATCCACACGGGCAGGTTAGGTAAGCTCACAGGGGCATCCTCTAGCTGAACATTCACCATGGGGCCATGGTCCCTGGAGCTAGGTCTGTCCCGGGCCTGTCCCCTGCCCGCCCTCACCGTTCGGCAGCACAGTGCCTCAGGAGGACTGGCCCCACACGGTGACTCAGATGCTCACCTGGGTTTAGATCACAGCTCCTCGCCTCGCAGGCTGAGTTGCTTCCGGTAAGTGACGTCACTTCTCTAAGCCCCCACTTTGTTATCAGTGAAGTGGGTTCCAGGAGGACTGGAGGGACACCCACATGGCAGTTCAACCGTAAATACTTCTCTTCTCATTTCCTTCCCTTGCAAAGAGACACCAGGATGGGTCCCCACTGGCAGGGTTGGTTCCGGGCTGGCCGCTGCCCTGACTCCCCCAGACCTGAGTTGGTCGTTCCTCTCGAGCCTTGGCCTCTCATCTGAATGATGAGAAGGGGAAGCTGTTTAGCTCTCAGGACACCTCCTGGGAACCTATGATTAGGGGAGGACTGGCTTCTCCTCCCCTAATGGGAAGTGGGAGGGGCTACATGGATGTGGCGGGGCTCCAGCCCAGGTGGAAGTGGATACCTCTATGTAGGCCTGGTTACACTCGAGGTGGGAAGGGATACAAGGATGTATGTGGGGTTATGTTGAGTCTTAGCTCTAAGCTCAGCACCAACCCACCAAGGCTGTCAAGGTCCCACGGTCCTCCGATCAGGACCCAAGCCTCCTCTCTGATGTCCAGTCTCTGATTAAACGGCACCTCCTCCAGGAATCAGCAATGTAGCCACGCCCACTCCACACACCCACAGAGATGTGTATAAGAGACAGGGGGAAGACGTCTGTATGGAAGTGGCTGCATCCAGGTGGAAAGGACACAGATAAGTCCTGTGGGTGTGTGGAGTGGGCGTGGCTACATTGCTGATTCCTGGAGGAGGTGCCGTTTAATCAGAGACTGGACATCAGAGAGGAGGCTTGGGTCCTGATCGGAGGACCGTGGGACCTTGACAGCCTTGGTGGGTTGGTGCTGAGCTTAGAGCTAAGGCTGTGGAGGGGCTGTGCCTGACCTGTCTCTTATACACATCTAGATGTGTATAAGAGACAGATGTCCCTGACGATCAGTGATGTTGTTTAATCAGAGACTGGACATCAGAGAGGAGGCTTGGGTCCTGATCGGAGGACCGTGGGACCTTGACAGCCTTGGTGGGTTGGTGCTGAGCTTAGAGCTAAGGCTGTGGAGGGGCTGTGCCTGACCTGTCCACACTCAGCGTGGGGGAGGCGCTGTGTGGAGGACCCTTGCCTCTGGCCCCACAGCTGTGATCCTTCCCCAGGCCACATGGCTACCCGTCCTGGTCTGAGCCACGTCCTTTGAGGGAAGAACAGGGAGCACAGCCCAGCCTGGGGAGGAGGCAGGAAGCAGAAATAGTAGGGAACAGTGAGCCACCTGCTGAGACACAGCCTGTCCCCAAGGCGCTCAGCCTCCGGCTTCCCACACCCACCCCCCCGACACTTGTCCTCTCAGTCCAGGGTGAGGACAGTGGTTTCTGGGCTCTCTCATCCCTCCCACCCCTCCCCGCTGGCAGCCAGAGGGACCCCACTGAAATGCAGGCCTCTCCAGGATCCTGTTCACCCTAGAAGTGACACACAGGGGCTGCCAGCACTCCAGGCCCCTCCCCTCTGGGTCCTGTCCTCCTGGCCCTCATCCCACTCCCTCCTCCCCTTAAGTCCTCCAGGACCTTTGCTCACAGGCTTTCCCAGGGGCCCACGCTCCTGGGCTGTCTTGTCCCCATCACAGTCTTTGAGTACCCAGGCCTCTCCAGGCCTGGCTGAGCCCAGCCTGACATTGCCACCTGCTTAGTTCCTCAAGAGCTCCTGGGCAGTTGCTTGCCTGGTTGGGGCAGGAGCCCTGATATCACCCCCACCCAGGTTGCCTCCCCGGGTAACCTGGTAGGAGTCTACCCTTCACTAACACCATCTTCCTCTGTCTTCCAGGATTGAGGCTTAGGGGGCTCCAGGACATCCTAGCCACTTACTGGCCTTTTTCTCCTAGATATGTTTCATTCCTGGACCGGGTTCTACGCCTCCCGAAGTGGGCTCAAGGGGCTGGCGCGGCGAGCCAGCACTCTGCTCTACGCCGGGGAGTCCATGTTCACACGCTTCATGTTGGCTCCACACCGGCTCCTGGACCGGGCCTGGGCCCTGCAGCAGCTCCAGAGGCTCCGCTGGGTGGTCTCCGAGGTAACGCCACATCTCTCAGTGGCAGGAGCAGGATCAGACCCTTCTGGGTGTGTGCTTCCCCCTCCCTAGGCCACCAGACCCTCCTGGTCCCCGGTCACTACAGGTCCACTTGACAGACGAGAACACTGAGGTCACCTTGGGTCCCAGGACCTGTACATGATGAAGCTGCATCAAGGCTAGGTCCCCAGACTTCCACCTGTGGCTTCACTGAGCTTTAGAACCAGATTCACCCAGAGGGTAAAGGGCAAAGTGGAGCAGTATTGGTGCCCCAACCATCCTGTCCAGGTTCAAATCTCAGTTGAGCTGTGTGGCCTCAGGCAAGTGACTTTCCCTCTCTGAGCCTGATTCTCTCCCTTGATAATCAGAATCCCATGTCCTCCTAGACAGGTGGCAGGCAGTAGAATACGATGATACATATAAACTGCTGATCTCAGTGGCTGCCACAAAAGATGTCCACAAATTTCCATCTCCACTTGTCCCCCACTATACTGATGAGAACCAAGAAGTGCTAAAACTTGTCTCCAGTCAGAAATGTGCCACACTGGCCATGACATTCATAAAGAGAACTGTTGGCAGGACTAGTCATTGTGTATATGGGAGTCGGGTGGATGGTAAAACGGATTGACTTTCCCAACCATCAGAGTGGGGACAAACGTGGCTTCACCCCATTGAGATGGAGACTCAACTCTCTTCTGTGAGGAAGAGCTAATATTGCCCCTGTAGGAAAATTCAGACTCAAATTGAAGAAAGTAGGGAAAACCACTAGACCGTTCAGGTATGACCTAAATCAAATCCCTTATGATTATACAGTGGAAGTGAGGAATAGATTTAAGGGCCTAGATCTGATAGATAGAGTGCCTGAAGAACTATGGAATGAGGTTCGTGACATTGTACGGGAGACAGGGATCAAGACCATCCCCATGGAAAAGAAATGCAAAAAAGCAAAATGGCTGTCTGGGGAGGCCTTACAAATAGCTGTGAAAAGAAGAGAGGCGAAAAGCAAAGGAGAAAAGGAAAGATATAAGCACCTGAATGCAGAGTTCCAAAGAATAGCAAGAAGAGATAAGAAAGTCTTCTTCAGTGATCAATGCAAAGAAATAGAGGAAAACAACAGAATGGGAAAGACTAGAGATCTCTTCAAGAAAATTAGAGATACCAAGGGAACATTTCATGCAAGGATGGGCTCGATAAAGGACAGAAATGGTATGGACCTAACAGAAGCAGAAGATATTAAGAAGAGGTGGCAAGAATACACAGAAGAACTGTACAAAAAAGATCTTCACGACCCAGATAATCATGATGATGTGATCACTAATCTAGAGCCAGACATCTTGGAATGTGAAGTCAAGTGGGC
>SJYT01042906.1:351164-361938 GCA_006410635.1 Cephalophus harveyi | reverse complement strand
AGTTATGTCCAACCTAGATAGCATTTTCAAAAGCAGAGACATTACTTTGCCGACTAAGGTCCATCTAGTCAAGGCTATGGTTTTTCCTGTGGTCATGTATGGATGTGAGAGTTGGACTGTGAAGAAGGCTGAGTGCCGAAGAATTGATGCTTTTGAACTGTGGTGTTGGAGAAGACTCTTGAGAGTCCCTTGGACTGCAAGGAGATCCAACCTGTCCATTCTGAAGGAGATCAACCCTGGGATTTCTTTGGAGGGAATGATGCTAAAGCTGAGACTCCAGTACTTTGGCCACCTCATGCAAAGAGGTGACTCTTTGGAAAAAACTCTGATGCTGGGAGGGATTGGGGGCAGGAGGAGAAGGGGACGACAAAGGATGAGATGGCTGGATGGCATCACTGACTCGATGGATGTGAGTCTGAGTGAACTATGAGAGATGATAATGAACAGGGAGGCCTGGCGTGCTGCGATTCATGGGGTCACAAAGAGTCAGACATGACTGAGCGACTGAACTGAACTGAACTGTGGATGGAAATTTAGATTGCATCCATGTCCTGGCTATTGTAAATAGTGCTCCAATGAATACTGGTGTGCATGGGTCTTTTCAGTTGTGATTTTCTCAACGTATCTATGCTCAGTAGGATTGTTAGGTCATACGTTAGTTTTACTCTTACTTTTTTAAGGAATCTCTATACTGTTCTCCATATTGCCTATATCAGTTGGATTCCCACCAACAGTGCAGGAAGATTTCGTTTTCTTCACATCCTCTCCAGTATTTATTGTTCGCATATTTTTTGCTGTTGTTGTTGTTGATAGCCATTCTGACTGGTGTGAGGTGATACCTCATTGTACTTCTGATTTGCACTTCTCTAATAATGAGTGACAGTGAGCATCTTTTCATGTGTTTATTGACCATCTGTTCATGTAGGTCTATGTCACAAAAACAATCAAATTAAAAAATGGTTGGAAGATCTGAATAGACATTTCTTTGAAAAAGACAGATAGATGGTAAAAAAAAAAAACACATCAAAAAAATAAAAAAGCTCAATGTCACTAACTATTAAAGAAATGCAAATCAAAACTACAAAGAGGTGAAGCTCAAGAGGGAGGGGATATACATATATATATATATATATATATATATATATATAATTATGACAGATTTGTGTTGATGTATGGTAGAGAGCACCATAATAATGTAAAGCAACTATCTTCCAAAAAAAAAAAAAAAACGACAATGAGGCATTCACCTCACACCAGCCAGAATATCTCTCTACAAAAAGACTACAATCAATAAAAATGCTGGAGAAGGTCTGGAGAAAAGGGAACCTTATTATACTGTTGGTGGGAATGTAAATTGGTACAGCCACTGTGGAGAACAGTATAGAAGTTCTCTAAAAAATTAAAAATAGGGGCCTCTGTTTCAAGATTGTGGAGTACAAGGAAGTGCACTCATTTCCTCCTGCAAGAGCACCAAAATCACAAGCTGTCAAACAACCACTGACAGGAAGATACTGAGACCCACCAGAAAAAAAAAAAAAAAAAGATGCCCGACACCCAAAGACAAAGAAGCCACAGTGAGACATTAAGAGGTGCACAATCACAATAAAATCAAATCCCATACTCACTGGGTGGGTGACCCACAAACTGGAGAACTATAACACCAAAGAAGTTTCCCCATTGTTGTGAAGAATCTAAACTCCATATCAGGCTTCTCAGCCTGGGGATCTAACAAAGGGCCTGGGAATCCCCAGTGAATCTGACCTTGAAGGCCAGTGGAATTTGATTACACGACTTTCACAGGACTGGGGTAAACAGAGACTCCAGTCTTAGAGGGCACAAACAAAATCTTACACACACCAAGACCCAGAGGAACGGAACAGTGACCCCACAGGAGACTGAACCAAAACTACTGGCTACTGTGGGAAGGCCTCCTGTGGAGGAATGGGTCAGTAAGGGCTCACTACAGAGACATGGGCACTGGTGGCAGCAGCCTGGCAAGGTTTCCCTTGGTGTAAGCCCTCTTGGAGGTGGCCATCAACACTACCATAGAGCCTGACATAGGGCTGTGTTGCCTCAGGACAAACAACTACCAGGGAGGGAGCACAACCCCACCCATTGGCAGATAAATGGTTTCAAGCTTTACTGAGAAAGTCCCTACCCATCAGAGCAAGACCCACTTCTTCCCACCACCAGTCTCTCTCATCAGGAAGCTTACACAAGCCTCTCAGCCTCTTCCATCAGAGGGCAGACATAAGAAGCAAGAAGAGACAGTCCTACAGAGGTTAAAATGAAAACCACATTACTCAAAATTAGTCGTGGAAGATGGCGGAGGAATAGGATGAGGTGAACACTTTCTCCCCCACAAATTCATTGAAAGAACATTTGATGCTGAGCAAATTCCACAAAACAACTTCTGAATGCTGGCAGAGGACATCAGGCACCCAGAAAGGCAGCCCATTGTCTTCATAAGGAGGGAGAACAAAATATAAAAGATAAAAAGAGAGACAAAAGAGGTGAGGATGGAGATCCATCCCAGGAAGGGAGCCTTAAAAGAGGAGAAGTTTCCAAACACCAGGAAACACTCTCATTGGTGAGTCTGTAGGGAATCTTGGAATCTCAGAAGGCAACATAACCGGGAGGAAAAATAAATAAATAAATAAAATCCAGAGATTATGCACCTAACAGCAACTCCCAGCGCTCCCAGCCCTCACCAGCAAGTGGGGGCTGAACAGGGAGATGCGGGCTGCATTGCTTAGGGTAAGGACTGGGCCCAAATGCCCTAAAGTCAATCTGAGGGAACTAACTTGAGATAGCAACCCAAACTGTGGGTCAGACAGAGAAAAAAAAAAAAAGAGAGAGGGAGGGAGGGAGGGAGGGGGAGAGAGAGAGAGAGAGAGAGAGAGAGAGAGAGAGAGAGAGAACTATCCTGTGAAAAGCCCTAACCAGAGGCACTGCTAGACCCTCTCACAGAACAAAAGACCAGAGGAGAGCTAGCAGGCTGCAGACCAGCCCATCCTCTGCTGGAGACAAGCATACGGGGGGCAGCCAGAGCTGGAAAGGGGCAATCACAGCCCTGAGAGGCATCCTCTACCAAACTGCAAGCAGGCTCCATTGCCAACCAAGAGTTCTTGGGATTCTGGACAGTTGACATCCTCTGGGAGGGTTGCAGCCAGAGATCAGCTCCCCAGAAGAGACACACAGCACACCTGAGAAGGCACGCCATTGTACACCCCAAAAACCGAGTGGATGGGACAGGGGAGGCCATAAGACGCACCGCCCAACTGGGAGTAACTGTGGTCGCCAAGCTCCTAGTCACTTGAGCTGCTCGGACCTGGGAAGGGCACAAAACGCAGGTCCAACGGAGTCTGCTCCTTTGTGGAGTACTCGAGAACCTGAACCTGAGCGGCTTAGATCTGGAAGGTGCTCACAACCCAGGGCCTGCCTCTGACAGTTCCTTGCAGAGCAACCTAGAGCCTGAGAAGTGTAGACCATGAAAGCACATACGGCATGAGCAGGGACAAACCCAGTGTGGCTGAGACACTGTGAGCACTCCCCACACATGCCAGTGATATTTGCAGTGTTCCTCCCTCCCCACGGCATAACTGAACAAGTGAGCCTAAATAAGTGACCACCTTTGCCCCCTTGTGTCAGGGAGGAAATTAAACACTGAAGAGACCAGCAAATGGAAGAAGCTAAAATAAACAGAGGGAATCGCTTTGGAAGTGACAGGTGCAACAGATTAAAACCCTGTAGTTAGCACCAACTACATAGGAAAGGGCCTATAGATCTTGAGAAGTAGAAGCTGGAACAAGGAATTATCTGAAACTGAACTGACCCCACACGATCCGCAACAGCACCAGAGAAATTCCTAGATATATTTTTACTAAAATCGTTTTTTATTTTATTTTTTAAAATTTTAAGTCCTCTATTATTCCTTTAATTTTCATTTTTATAATCTATTATTACCTTGCAAAAAAAAACCCCTATTTTTAAAGCAAACTTCATATATATACTTTATAATTTTTATGACTTTTTTGTTTTTTTAATATTGTATTTTTGAGAGTCTAACCTCTAGTCTAGATTTTTAATCTTTGCTTTTTGGTATTTGTTATCAATATTGTACCTTTAAGAACCCAATCTTCAGTACCCACTTTTACTTGAGAGTGTGATTACTGACTTGATTGCACTCTCCCCCTTTTGACTCTCCTTTTTCTCCACCAAGTGGCCTCTATCTCTTCCCTCCCCCTTCTCTTCTCTACCCAACTCTGTGAATCTCTTTCTGTGTTCTGGGCTGTGGAGAACACTTAGGAGACTGATTACTGGCTGGATCTGTCTCTCTCCTTTTGATTCCCCCTCTTCTCCTCCTGGGCACCTCTATCTCCCTCCTCCCTCTTCTCTCCTCCATGTAACTCTGTGACCCTCTCCAAGTGTCCTTCACTGTGGAGAAACTTTTCATCATTAACCTAGATGTTTTATTATCAGTGCTTTATAGACGGAGGAGTCTTGAGGCTACTGTAAGAATAAGACTGAAATCCAAAGGCAGGGGGCTTCAGTTCAAACCCTGAGAACAACAGAGAACTCCTGACTCCAGGGAACATTAATCGATAAAAGCTCATCCAAAAGCCTCCATACCTACACCGAAACCAAGCACCACCCAAGAGCCAGCAAGTTCCGGAGCAAGATATACCATGCAAATTCTCCAGCAACACAGGAACATAGGCCTGAGCTTCAACATACAGGCTTCCAAAAGTCACACCAAACCCACAGACATCTCAAAACTCACTACTGGACACTTCAGTGAACTCCAGAGAGAATAAATCCAGTTCCACCCACCAGAACACCGACACAAGCTTCCCAACCTGGGAAACCTTCACAAGCCACCCATCCAACCCCAACAACAGTGAGGAATCTTCACAATAAAGAGGTACCACAAACTGCCAGAATATGGCAAGGCTACCCCAAACACAGCAATCTAAACAAGATGAAAAGGCAGAGAAATAATCAGCAGGTAAAGGAACAAGATAAATGCCCACCAAAGTAAACAAAAGAGGAAGAGGTAGGGAATCTAAATGAAAGAGAATTCAGAATAATGATACTGAAAATGATCCAAAATCTTGAAAACAAATGGAGTTACAGATAAATAGCCTGGAGACAAGGATTGAGAAGATGCAAGAAAGGTTTAACAAGGACCTAGAAGAAATAAAAAAGAGTCAACATATAATGAATAATGCAATAAATGAGATGAAAAAACACTGGAGGGAACCAACAGAAGAATAACGGAGGGGGAAGATAGGATAAGTGAGGTAGAAGATAGAATGGTAAAAATAAATGAAGCAGAGAGGAAAAGTGAAAAAAAGAATTAAAAGAAATGAAGACAACTTCAGAGACCTCTAGGACAATGTTAAACACCCCAACATTCAAATCGTAGGAGTCACTGCTGCTGCTACATCACTTCAGTCATGTCTGACTCTGTGCGACCCCATAGATGGCCTCCTACTAGGCTCCTCTGTCCCTGGGATTCTCCAGGCAAGAACACTGGAGTGGGTTGCCATTTCCTTCTCCAATGCATGAAAGTGAAAAGTGAAAGTGAAGTCACTCAGTCGTGTCCAACTCTTAGCGACCTCATAGGCTGTAGCCTACCAGGCTCCTCCATCCATGGGATTTTCCAGGCAAGAATACTGGAGTGGGGTACCATTGCCTTCTCCACAGAAGAAGACAAAAAGAAAGTCTATGAGAAAATACTTGAGGAGATAATAGTCGAAAACTTCCTTAAAATGGGGAAGGAAATAATCACCCAGGTCCCAGAAACCCAGAGTCCCAAACAGGATAAACCCAAGGCTAAACACCTCAAGACACATATTAATCAAATTAACAAAGATTAAACACAAAGAACAAACATTAAAAGCAACAAGGGAAAAGCAACAAATAACACACAAGAGGATTCCCATAAGGATAATAGCTGATATTTCAATAGAAACTCTTCAGGCCAGAAGGGAACGGCAGGACATAATTAAAGTGATGAAAGAGAAAAACATACAACCCAGATTACTGTACCCAGCAAGGATCTCATTCAGATATGAAGGAGAAATCAAAAGCTTTACAGACAAGCAAAGGCTGAGAGAATTCAGCACCACCAAACCAGCTCTCTAACAAATGCTAAAGGATCTTCTCTTGAAAAGAAACAGAAAGTGTGTATAAACTCGAACCCAAAACAACAAAGTAAATGGCAATGGGATCATACTTATCAATAATTACCTTAAATGTAAATGGATTGAATGCCCCAACCAAAAGACAAAGACTGGCTAAATGGATACAAAAATAAGACCCCTATATATGCTGTCTACAAAAGACCCACCTCAAAACAAGGGACACATGCAGACTGAAAGTGAGGGGCTGGAAAAAGGTATCCCACACAAATAGAGACCAAAAGAAAGCAATAGTAGCAATATTCATATAAGAGAAAATAGACTTTAAAATTAAGGCTGTGAAAAGAGACAAAGAAGGATACTACATAATGATCAAAGGATCAATCCAAGAAGAAGATATAAAATTATAAATATATATGCACCCAACATAGGAGCACAGCAGAATGTAAGACAAATGCTAACAAGTATGAAAGGGGAAATTAAAAATAATACAATAATACAATAATAGTGGGAGACTTTAATACCCCATTCACATCTAAGGACAGATCAACTAAACAGAAAATTAACAAGGAAACACAAACTTTAAATGATACAATGGATCAGTTAGACCTAATTGATATCTATAGGACATTTCACCCCAAAACAAAGAATTTCACCTTTTTCTCAAGTGTATATGGAAACTTCTCAAGGAAAGAACACATCCTGGGCCATAAATCTAGCCTTGGTAAATTAAAAAAACAAACAAACAAACTGAAATCATTCCAAGCATCTTTGCTGACCACAGTACAGTAAGATTAGATGTTAAATACAGGAGAAAAATTATTAAAAATTCCAACATATGGAGGCTGAACAACACGCTGCTGGATAACCAAAAATCACAGAAGAAATAAAAAAGGAAATCAAAATATGAATAGAAATGAATGAAAATGAAAACACAACAACCCAAAACCTATGGGACACTGTAAAAGCAGTGCTAAGGGGAAGGTTCATAGCAATACAGGCTTACCCTAAGAAACAAGAAAAAAGTCAAATAAATAACCTAACTCTACATCTAAAGCAACTAGAAAAGGAAGAAATGAAGAACTCCAGGGTTAGGAGAAGGAAAGAAATCTTAAAAATTTAAGCAGAAATAAATGCAAAAGAAACAAAAGAGACCATAGCAAAAATCAACAAAGCCAAAAGCTGGTTCTTTGAAAGGATAAATAAAATAGGCAAACTATTAGCCAGACTCATCAAGCAACAAAGGGAGAAGAATCAAATCAACAAAATTAGAAGTGAAAACAGAGAAATCACAATGGACAACACAGTAATACAAAGGATCATAAGAGGCTACCATCAGCAACTATATGCCAATAAAATGGACAACTTGGAAGATATGGACAACTTCTTAGAAAAGTATAATGCTCCAAACTGAACCAGGAAGAAATAGAAAATGTTAACAGACCCACCACAAGCACAGAAATCGAAAGTGTAATAAAAAATCTTCCAACAAACAAAACCCCAGGACCAGATGGCTTCACAGCTGAATTCTACCAAAAATTGAGAGAAGAGATAACACCTATCCTACTCAAACCCTTCCAGAAAATTGCATAGGAAGGTAAACTTCCAAAGTCATTCAATGAGGCCACCACCACCCTATTACCAAAACTAGACAATGATGCCACATACACCAAAAAAAAAAAAGAAAGAAAGAAAGAAAGAAAAGAAACCTACAGGCCAATATCACCGATGATCATAGATGCAAAAATCCTTAACCAAATTCTAGCAAACAGAATCCAACAACATATGAAAAAGATGATACATTATGACCAAGTGCACTTTATCCCAGAGATACAGGGATTCTTCAATATTCATAAATCAATCAGTCTGATACACCACATTAACAAATTGAAAGATAAAATCCATATGATTATCTCAATAGATGCAGAGAAAAGCCTTTGACAAAATTCAACATCCATTTATGATAAAAACCCTCCAAAAAGTAGGCATAGAAGGAACATACCTCAACATAATAAAAGCCATATATGATAAACCCACAGCAAACATTATCCTCAATGGTGAAAAATCCTCCTAAAGTCAGGAACAAGACAAGGGTGCCCACTTTTACCACTATTATTCAACATAGTTTTGGAAGTTTTAGCCACAGCAATCAGAGAAGAAAAAAAAATAATAAAAGGAATCCAGATTGGAAGAGAAGAAGTAAAACTCTCACTGTTTGCAGAAGACATGATCCTCTACATAGAAAACCATAAAGACCCCACCAGAAAATTACTAGAGCTAATCAATGAATATACTAAATTTGCAGGATATAAAATTAACACACAGAAATCCCTTGGATTCTTATACACTAACAATGAGAAAACAGAAAGAGAAATTAAGGAAACAATTCCATTCACCATTGCAACGAAAAGAATAAAATACTTAGGAATAAATCTACCTAAAGAAACAAAAGACCTATATATAGAAAACTATAAAACACTGCTGAAATAAATCAAAGATGACACAAACAGAGGGAGGAATATACCATGTTCATGGATCAGAAGTACCAATATAGTGAAAATGAGTATACTACCCAAAGCAATCTATATATTTAATGCAATCCCTATCAAGATACCAACGGTATTTCTCAGAGAACAAGAATAAATAATTTCACAATTGGTATGGAAATACAAAAAACCTCGAATAGCCAAAGCAATCTTGAGAAAGAAAAATGCAACTGGAGGAATCAACCTGCCTGACTTCAGACTATACTACAAAGCTACCATCATCAAGACAGTATGGTACTGGCACAAAGACAGAAATATAGATCAAAGGAACAAAATAGAAAGCCCAGAGGTACATCAATGCACCTATGGACACCTAATCTTTGACAAGGAAGTAAGAAAAAAACAGTGACCCAGAAATCCCACTGCTGGACATGCACTCTGAGGAAACCACAATTGAAAGAGACATGTGTATCCCAATGTTCATTGCAGCATTGTTTAAAACAGCATGGACATGGAAGCAACATAGATGCCCAATGGCAGATGAATGGATATGAAAGCTGTGGTATATATGCACCATGCAATATTACTCAGGTATTAAAAAGAATGCATTTGAATCAGTTCTAATGAGGTGGATGAAACTGAAGCATATTATACAGAGTTAAGTCAGAAAGAAAAATATGAATATAGTATATTAACACATATATAGAGAATTTAGAAAGATGGTAACAATGACCCTATATGCGAGACAGCAAGAGAGACACAGATGTAAAGAATAGACTGTGGACTCTGTGGGAGAAGGCAAGGGTGGGATGATTTAAGAATAGCACTGAAACATGTATATTATCATATGTGAAACAGATCACAAGTTCAGGTCTGATTCATGAGACAGGGTGCTCAGGGCTGGTGCACTGGGATGATCCTGAGGGATGGGAAGGGGAGGGAGTTGGGAGTGTGTTTAGGATGGGGAACAAGTGTATACCCATAGCTGATTCATGTCAATGTACGGCAAAAACCACTACAACACTGTAAAGTAAATAACCTCCAGTTAAACAAATTAATTAAATAAAACCACAATGAGTTACCATCTTACACCAGTCAGAATGGCTGCTATCATAAATTCTACAAACAATAAATGCTGGAGAGGGTGCGGAGGAAAGGGAACCCTTGTACACTGCTGGTGGGAATGCAAACTCGTACAGCCACTATGGAGAACAGTGTGGAGATTCCTTAAAAAACTGGAAATAGAACTGCCATACAACCAAGCAATCCCACTTCTGAGCATACACACCGAGGAAACCAGAATTGAAAAAGACATATGTACTCCAATGTTCATCACAGGACTGTTTACAATAGCTAGGACATGGAAGCAACCTAGTTGTCCATTGGCAGACGGATGGATAAGAAAGCTGTGATACATATACACAGTGGAATATTACTCAGGTATTAAAAAGAATGCATTTGAATCAGTTCTAATGAGGTAGATGGAACTGGAGCCTATTATACAGAGTGAAGTAAGTCAGAAAGAGAAACACCAATATAGTATATTAATGCATATATATGGAATTTAGAAAGATGGTAATGATGCCCCTATATGCGAGACAGCAAAAGAGTCACAGATGTGAAGAACAGACTTTTGCACTCTGTGGGAGAAGGCGAGCATGGGATTATTCAGGAGAATAGCATTGAAACTTGTATATTACCATATGTGAAATAGATCTCCAGTCCAGGTTCAATGCATGAGACAGGGTTCTCAGGGCCGGTAGACTGGGATGACCCTGAGGAATGGGATGGGGAGGTTGAGGATCGAGAACACATGTAAACGAATGGCTGATTTTTGTCAATGTATGGCAAAAACCAGTATAATATTTTAATTAGCCTCCAACTGAAATAAATACATAAATTAAAAATAAAATAAATAAAAATAATGGGTCTATATGATGATCTTTTACTTTTACCTAGTTTCACTTTTTCTATTTCATATTTAGTTCCCCCATTTCATTTAGCTTATTTTTTCCAATTTCTCCATCTCTTCTTTTTCTTTTGATGTTCTTTCTCAAGCCTTTATCAAGCATAGTAGAAAAGCTTTTGTATACATATGTATAACTAATATGTATAATATATATTTTAGAAAACAGACATTTT
>SJYT01042906.1:240729-346964 GCA_006410635.1 Cephalophus harveyi | reverse complement strand
AACTGTTGCTTCCTGACCTGCATACAGATTTCTCAAGAGGCAGGTCAGGTGGTCTGGTATTCCCATCTCTTTCAGAATTTTCCACAGTTTCTTGTGATCCACACAGTCAAAGGCTTTGGCATAATCAATAAAGCAGAAATAGATGTTTTTCTGGAACTCTCTTGCTTTTTCCATGATCCAGCGGATGTTGGCAGTTTGATCTCTGGTTCCTCTGCCTTTCCTAAAACCAGCTTGAACATCAGGAAGTTCACGGTTCACGTAATGCTGAAACCTGGCTTGGAGAATTTTGAGCATTACTTTACTAGCATGTGAGATTAGTGGACTCTATTTTATGTAGTTACATATTCTAATTTCTAAAATTATAGCACATTGATTTTTGGATGCCAGTGTGTATCCACATGGTACTTCCCCAGTGGTTTAGTGGGAAAGAATCCTGCAATACAGGAGACACAGAGACGCAGGTTCTATCTCTGGGTTGGAAAGATCCTCTGGAGGAGACCATGGCAACCCACTCCATTATTCTTGCCTGGAGAATCCCATGGACTGAGGAACCTGGCGGGCTACTGTCCAAAGGGTCACAAAGAATCGAATATGACTGAGTGACTAAGCACGCATGCACATGTATCCGTGCTTCTTATGAAAAGCATATAATAGTTCATGTTTAAATGGCACTTTTCTTTCCAAAGCAAACCTAGAAGGATGACCTCAATTTTCACTGTACCTATTCAAGAGTTTCTTTATCTGATCAGTCTCACGTAAGTGACAAATCTAATCAGACCATGATACAACACTATATTTTGTTGAAAAATAATGATTTGACATGATCAGCTTTCTTATCCCCCCTGTGTACTTATATTGGAACAATAGGGTTTTCCTTTGATACTAAATGACTCCTGGAAAGGATTCTCTCTACCTGGGAGATGAAGTTTCTCTGAGAAGCAGGGTGAGTAGAATAACTAACTAACTGTTTCAGTCTTCAGTGTGATGCTAGACAAACCATCTCCATGTAAAGTGTTATCCTTTATCTTCATTTGACCCCACATGTGGCCATATGTAAACCTCCACTTTCCTATACAGTTTGTAATAATGCTGGGAAGATTGTTTGGTGTCTATACTTCAACTGTACTTTATACAGAATGATAGTATTATGTATTTTAATCACTTTGATTATTTTATACTTAACAGTACTGGTTAAGCATTCCTATTAAGAAAACCCCTTGCTGCTGCTGCTAAGTCGCTTCAGTCGTGTCTGACTCTGTGCGATCCCATAGACGACAGCCCACCAGGCTGCCCCGTCCCTGGGATTCTCCAGCAAGAACACTGAAGTGGGCTGCCATTTCCTTCTCCAATGCATGAAAGTGAAAAGTGAAAGTGAAGTCGCTCAGTCGTGTCCAACTCTTCGCAACCCCGTGGACTCAGTCGTGTCTGACTCTGTGCGATCCCATAGACGACAGCCCACCAGGCTGCCCCGTCCCTGGGATTCTCCAGCAAGAACACTGAAGTGGGCTGCCATTTCCTTCTCCAATGCATGAAAGTGAAAAGTGAAAGTGAAGTCGCTCAGTCGTGTCCAACTCTTCGCAACCCCGTGGACTGCAGCCTACCAGGCTCCTCCATCCATGGGATTTTCTAGGCAGGAGTACTGGAGTGGGTTGCCATTGCCTTCTCCAAGAAAATCCCTTAGAAATGATTATCTATTTGAATGAAATGTTTTAGAAAACTGTCAATTGCTCCTTAAGTTGAAATATAATTGTTTATTGGTAAAGTGAGAATGAAGATAAAACTGAAATGGTTATTTATTCTGTCCACTGTGCTTTTCATTTGATACTTTCATCAGTCCTGTGAAGAGGGCCATTATTATGCCATTTTACAGGTGAAAGATCCAAGGTCCTTTAACTTAAACTTCTTTAACAGCACGCACACATTTTGATCATTTCTCTGAGAACATTGTTTTGTTAATGTCATAAACAAAGTGAACTATTCCGCAAAACTACTGAGAAATTGAACAACCTGTTAACCAAAGCCAATGACCAAATGAATGACTTGGCACTGTGGAAATTTATTTTTCAGTTATAGTTTAAGCATGAAAGAAGATGCAAGCTCAAATTGGTCAGAGGAGTAATAAAGAACATATTCAAGTGACTCTTTGGAAAATATTCAACTGACTCAAGTCTATAGAACTAGGCTAAATTTCACATCTAAAAAAACATTAACTTATATAAGGCAGAAGAGAAGATCCTGGCAGCCTCTGCTCAGAAGCCTGTCACATAGTTTGTTAAATATATTCCAAGTAGCAACTTAATTCTTAAGACTAATAAGACATCAGTTTAGTTCAGTTCAGTCACTCAATCATGTCCGACTCTTTGTGACCCCATGAATCGCAGCACGCCAAGCCTCTCTATCCATCACCAACTCCCGGAGTTTACCCAAACCATGTCCATCAAGTCCGTGATGCCATCCAGCCATCTCATCCTCTGTCATCCCCTTCTCCTCCTGCCCCCAATCCCTCCCAGCATCAGGGTCTTTTCCAGTGAGTCAGCTCTTTGTATGAGGTGGCCAATGTATTGGAGTTTCAGGTTCAGCATCAGTCCTTCCAGTGAACACCCAGGACTGATCTCCTTCAGAATGGACTGGTTGGATCTCCTTGCAGTCCAAGGGACTCTCAAGAGTCTTCTCCAACACCACAGTTCAAAAGCATCAATTCTTCAGTATTCTGCTTTCTTCACAGTCCAACTCTCACATCCATACATGACCACTGGAAAAACCATAGCCTTGACTAGACAGACCTTTGTTGGCAAAGTGATGTCTCTGCTTTTGAATATGCTATCTAGGTTGGTCATAACTTTTCTTCCAAGGAGAAAGCGTCTTTTAATTCCATGGCTGCAGTCACCATCTGCAGTGATTTTGGAGACCCCAAAAATAAAGTCTGACACTATCTCCACTGTTTTCCCATCTATTTCCCATGAAGTGATGGGACCAGATGCCATGATCTTAGTTTTCTTGATATTGAGCTTTAAGCCAACTTTTTCACTCTCCTCTTTCACTTTTATCAAGAGGTTCTTTAGGTCCTCTTCATTTTCTGCCATAAGGTGGTGTCATCTGCATATCTGAGGTTATTGATATTTTACCTGGCAATCTTGATTCCAGCTTGTGCTTCATCCAGCCCAACATTTCTCATGATGTACTCTGTATATAAGTTAAATAAGCAGGGTGACAATATACAGCCTTGACGTGCTCCTTTTCCTATTTGGAACCATAAGACATAGGTAAATTTTTAATGATTATCATGAGTACACTAAAGAAATAAATACATAAAAAGTAAACTTGAACTATCATAAAGAGTAAACAAGTATTTTATAAAAGTAGGAAATACTACTTACAAAATAAATAGTATAACAGAAGGCTACCCCTGTGCTGTCATGAAGAAACATGGAGAAAATTACAGAATACATAGATTATTGCATAAACGATATGTAGTTTTTCCCTCTTAAATTCTTCAAAATGCATTTTAATCTACCTTAATTTCTGGATAATAGTTACTTCTGTTGTTGCTTTTGATCTAATGCTGTAATGATATTTGCATTTGCCAATACTCAGATATGAGCCACTGAAGAAAGTAACAGGAGTATTATCACTGACAAGAAAAATAGAATTTAGTCATAAAACTAAGAGTTTATTGAATACAAACTATCAGTCAAACCACATCAGTTCAAAGCAATTTTCAATCCTAATCTCCCAGTATGTCCTACCCTTTCCCCACCCCCATACGGGGTCTACAGTTCTATTTTCTACGTTTGTGCCTCTATTCCTGCCCTGGAAATAGGTTCATCTGTACCATTTTTTCTAGATTCCATACATACGTGTTAATATATGACATTTATTTTTCTCTGACTTACTTCACTCTGTATGACAAACACTTCATCTGTGTCCCTACAGGCATGATCCAGTTTTCTTCCTTTTTATGGCTAATATTCCATTGTGTATATGTACTACATCTTCTTCTTTATCTGTTCACCTGTCATTGGACATTTAGATTGTTTCCATGTCCTATCTGGTATAAATAGAGCTGCAATGAATACTGGAGTACATGTGTCAAATAGATAGCTGGTAGGATCCTGCTATTGGAGAAGGAAATGGCAACCCACTCCAGTGTTCTTGCCTGGAGAATCCCAGGGACGGGGGAGCCTGGTGGGCTGCCGTCTATGGGGTCACACAGAGTCGGACACGACTGAAGTGATTGAGCAGCAGCAGGAACCTGCTATAAAGCACAGGAAGCCCAGCTCTGTGCTCTGTGATGGGTGCAGTGAGAGAGGAGGTCCAAGAGGGAGGAGATGTATATATAAATGGAGCTAATCCACTTCATCGGAGAAGGCAATGGCACTCCACTCCAGTACTCTCGCCTGGAAAATCCCACAGACGGAGGAGCCTGGTGGGCTGCAGTCCATGGGGTCACGAAGAGTCGGACACGACTGAGTGACTTCCCTTTCACTTTCACTTTCATGCACTGGAGAAGGAAATGGCAACCCACTCCAGTGTTCTTGCCTGGAGAATCCCAGGGATGGGGGAGCCTGGTGGGCTGCCGTCTGTGGGGTCACACAGAGTCGGACACGACTGAAGTGACTTAACAGTAACAGTAATCCACTTCATAGTAGAGCAGAAGCTAATACAACATTGCATAGCAATTATACCCCAATAATAATGCAAAAAAGAACATTTTTTTAGTTCATCTGTATAATAGACCTCTAGTCCTCATCTTCTGTTGAATAAACAGTAATACACAGAATCCAGATAATCTAATTAGCTCTTTACTTGTACTTACATACTGATACATATGGGGAGGTGTGGAGGGGCAGTGAAGAGGAGGTGAGTGGACCCAATGTACCATAAAAAGCTAGGGCACACTTGGTGGTCTAGGTAATTAATCCCTGTCACCATACAGAAATATATGATCTCACTGAACAGCCTTTGCAGTGTCCTATGTGGTCATTCTCCCAGCCAGGAGTCACTATCCCCCAACCCCATGTCAAATTTCTGCCCTTCCCTTCAGTTCAGTTCAGTTCACTCACTCAGTTGTGTTCGACTCTTTGCAATCCCATGGACTGCAGCATTCCAGGGATTCCTGTCCATCACCATCTCCCAGAGCCTACTCAAACTCATGTCCATTGCGTTGGTGATGCCATCCAACCATCTCATTCTCTGTCATCCCCTTCTCCTCCCAGCTTCAATCTTTCAGCATCAGAGTCTTTTTCAGTGAATCGGTTCTTCATATCAGGTGGCCAAAGTATTGGAGTTTCAGATTCAGCATCCTTACCAGTTAGCAGTTAGCAAGTCCCTCACCATCTCTTGAGCCTTTGTGAGTTTTCAGTTGTAGCTGCTCTTGGTCTTTTCCTATGACTATTGAGTAGAGATGATGTAGCCTCTAGTACTGAATTTGAAAAAGGGAGAATGATTACTTACATATCTATTCATTTTTATTACAGGTTACATTATTCTTCATTGGTCTTACTGAGCTATCTCTGAAAATAAAACTGAAAAAAAATGTTGCATTACAAAGATTCTAGTCCTCACTGGATCTATATGAAAAGTTTGTAGCGCCACCTAATTAGATTTTTAGATCTTGTTAGCACTAATGACGGAGAAGGCAATGGCACCCCACTCCAGTACTCTTGCCTGGAAAATCCCATGGACAGAGGAGCCTGGTGGGCTGCAGTCCATGGGGTCGCTAAGAGTCAGACATGACTGAGCGACTTCACTTTCACTTTTCACTTTCATGCATTGGAGAAGGAAATTTCAACCCACTCCAGTGTTCTTGCCTGGAGAATCCCAGGGACAGGGGAGCCTGGTGGGCTGCCATCTATGGAGTCAGCAGCAGCAGCAGCAGCACTAATGAGCATCTTTCTCTTTTCTAACCTTGATCTGCCATTTGAAAGTTCTCTGTGCACATGTGTGCTAAGTTGTTTCAGTTGTGTCCGACTCTTTGCTACCCTGTGAACCGTAGCCTGCCAGGCTCCTCTGTCCATGGGATTCTCTAGGCGTGAATACTGGAGTGGGTTGCCATGCCCTCCTCCAGGGGATCTTCCTGACCCAGGGATTGAACCCACATCTCTTATGTTTCCTGCATTGGCGGGCAGGTCCTTTACCATTAAATCCACCTAGGAAGCCCCTTAAAAGTCCTCTACCATTATGTAAATATAGAAAGGAGCTGTGGTCAGATAATTCCTTGCCCATTTCCTGAGTTTTCCCAACTGAGGAAGTGTTCTCACCCCTACTCCGTGGTATAATGGCACTGGGGCCAGAGTGGCTTAGGTATCCTGAGCCACCACAGGGAGCTCACATGGGTGTGACAGATATTTGAAATTTTCAAGGGAAACACAGAAACATCTGTCAGTCACCTAGTTAATGAACAGCTTAAAATAGTTTCCATTTTCAACTTTAGATCATTAATTTTTGTTCAGTGACATCATATCTTTGCAAAACTGGGTTGTTGATAATTGTTGTGATAAGAAGCAAGCATTGCACAAAAATCAGTGTGAACCAGAAAGCGAGGGAGGCAATGTGCAAGCTCCTTCCCAAGTGAGAAGTTCTACAGTCTTCAATGGGTACTCAGTTGTTGAGACAGAACCATATTAAATAGTTTGAACTAAACTCTTAATAATTTCCACTATCAGTTATTTCTTTTGGCCAGTGGGGTGCTGCAGAAAATTGGTGGTGGTCGTTTGGTGGTTTTAGTCACTAAGCCCTATCCAATTCTTGTGACCCTATGGACTGTAGCCCGCCAGGCTTCTCTGTCCATGGGGTTTCCCAGGCAAAAATACTAAAGTGGGTGGCCATTTCCTTCTTCAGGGGATCTTCCTGACCAGGGGATCAAACCCGAGTCTTCTATATTTCAGGCAGTTTCCTGCATTGCAGGCAGACTCTTTACTACTGAGCCACCAAGGATATAAATTACTGAAATATTAAGAGTGTCATGAATTGAGAAAGTTTAAGAACCTCTTATTCAAGATATTTATTCATGTTCTTAGGATCAGAGTCCCAGGGACGGGGGAGCCTGGTGGGCTACCGTCTATGGGGTCGCACAGAGTTGGTCACGACTGAAGCGACTTAGCAGCAGCAGCAGCAGGATCAGAGTTAAATCAAATCTCTGTGTGAAGAGATATTTTGTTAAGAGAAAGGAAAAAATTCAGTAGCTTCACAGTCGTGAACTTCTGGATGAGCTCTAGAATTGATAATTTATCCTATTCTTTACCTCAGGTAGACAAAATAGTTTACTTTTGCCAAGAGTGATAGTATTTTGGTAGTGAGCCAGATAAACTGGGATTCCTCTACCAGTCCTTGGAGGCTGGCAAGTTAGTATCATTATTATTGTTTTAGGGTATTGAAACCGACCCTAAACTCACACAGCCTTTAAATCTCGAGAAGTTTATTGACAGAATATTCTAATGACATTGGCTGCTAGGATACTGTTTTGCTACCTTCTTGCTTATTTTTGATTTTTTTAAAAAATTCCACTTCTTTCTCCAGTCCCTGGGGTTGTTTTATTTCTAGCTCAAAACACAAGAGATCTGTAAATGGCTAAAAATACTTATAAATTAGGTAAATATGCTTTTTTGATTTTTAAATTAAGGAATTAAAAATAGAAGCTGAATACACATTTTATATTCCTAATCTCTTACTAAAAAAATCATAAAAGGAAGTTCTAATATTCTGACGTTTTGAATAATCATGTTTGTTATTGCCACAGGGTAAAAATAGTCCATTTTACTGTGTTACCACAACGTTTGTTTGAGTTACCATTGCACTATGCTCCAATCTTTGAAAATAGCAAATTAATTATGTGTTCTAATAATATTCCTTGCTTATCACTGCCAAAGTGATATATCCTGAGGTCTTAGGAAACATGTAGAGATAAATATTAGTTATGAAAAGTTCTTAAGGCAGAGGGGGTAAAAATGGAGATTGAACAAACTTACTAGTAATCCCTTATTTTCATGCTAAGGCTACTAAAATTCTACTATGTCTTTAGGGAGTTTGTCCTAATATTTAGCACACAATTTTCTGAATTTCCTCCTTACTCAGTAAGCTTCTCTGTGTTTGAAGTCTAATTTTAATTGTGAAAAAAAAAAAAAAAAGTCACCTGAGCTTTCCTCAACTCCCATAACTTTAGAGAAAAAGGCAGTGTGAAGATAAACTATTGAAACTTGTAAATGATTGACTATGCAGTTAGCTTTGACCTCAGGCTTAATATTGATACTTTACAAAAGGTAACATCTACTTTTTAAAAAATGTGGAGAGAATGGTAGCTTAAATGATGACTAGCTTAGATGGTAGCTTAAATGGTAGAGAATGATCACTTAAGAAAAGTGATCACTGTACAATTTTATGAGCTCAAATTCCTGCTAGGGAGCAAACTCAAATCAACTTTGGTCAAGGAAGAGCTGGCTTATTTTTCAGCCTATAATAATAATAATTTTTTTATTATTCAGCCTGAATACAAAGAACATAACCTCTAAGAGCAAAGTGTGAATTAAATTAATTACTCAACTAAAATTAGGAAAATTTGAAAACCATCTTCAATGAAAAAATGACAGTAACCTGCGCAGTGCTCTCAGTGCAATATGGCCCTAAATGAATGAACCAAGTTGAAAATTATGAAGTCTTCTTATTTCTTGTAAGGGACAAATGGCCATTACACAAGAGGATCGAGTTCTATCAGTTATAGATACTGGGCGCAGGGCCTCCCACTTGCTTTTTTATCCCAACACTCTTTCCTCTATATACTCAGTCAGTCAGTTCAGTCTCTCAGTTGTGTCCGACTCTTTGCAACCCCATGGATTGCAGCACACCAGGCCTCCTTGTCTGTCACCAATTCCCAGAGTTTACTGAAACTCATGTCCATAGAGTCGGTGATGCCATCTAACCATCTCATCCTCTGTCGTCCCCTTCTCCTCTCCTCCTTCAATCTTTCCCAGCATCAGGGTCTTTTCAAATGAGTCAGCTCTTTGCATCAGGTGGCCAAAATATTGGAGTTTCAGCTTCAACATCAGTCCTTCCAGTGAACATCCAGGACTGATTTCCTTTAGGATGGACTGGTTGGATCTCCTTGCAGTCCAAGGGACTCTCAAGAGTCTTCTCTAACACCACAGTTCAAAAGCATCAATTCTTCTGCGCTCAGCTTTCTTTATAGTCCAAGCCTCATATCCATACATGACTACTGGAAAAACCATAGCCTTGACTAGACTGACCTTTGTTGGCAAAATAATGTCTGTGCTTTTTAATATGCTGTCTAGGTTGGTCATAACTTTTCTTCCAAAGAGCAAGCGTCTTTTAATTTCATGGCTGCAGTCACCATCTGCAGTGATTTTGGAGCCCCCAAAAATAGTCAGCCACTGTTTCCACTGTTTCTCTATCTATTTACCATGAAGTGATGGGACCAGATGCCATGATCTTTGTTTTCTGAATGTTGAGTATTAAGCCAACTTTTTCACTCTCCTCTCTCACTTTCATCAAGAGTCTTTTTAATTCCTCTTCACTTTCTGCCATAAGGGTGGTGTCATCTGCATATCTGAGGTTTTTGATATTTCTCCTGGCCATCTTGATTCCAGCTAAAGAAAACTAAAATCAAAACCACTCAATAGTAGTATAAAATTACAATTTCCTGAACTTTAAATCTTGACAGTGAGTTGTGGGAATGAAGTGGCTAGATCAGGGGAAAGAAGAAATTTGATTTCTAATGGAGGTAACCAATCTGTGCCTTTTACCACATTTTAAATAAAGGTATTAATAACTGGCTGCATTTTTGAATGAGAGTTTCATGCTTTTCTCATTCAGCAAATATTGACTGTACCTATTCCATGACTGGGTATTGCTTGAAGATACCATAGATCCATGACAACAAGTCAAAGAATTTTGTTTGGATCATACATTCTTGTCAGGAAAAAAAGTCTAGATTCTCACCCAGATAGAAAAGCAGACTTACCCAGTCATTATTGAGATTCTTGTATAAATTCCTATTTCCATTTACACATCATTTCCTTTAAATATTGATTTTGTTTGTCAGTTTTAGATCCTTAGTGAGTTGTTCTCAATGTCATCTGTACAGTTTTATGCACCATATAAGGAAACATAATCACACTATTGGAACGTTTATATGATGTGCTTCATGAGATAAAATATACTAGAGATTATCATTAAGTCATGCTCACTGAATCCCTGTAAGATGAAAATTTTAAAATATGCTATTACAAATAGGAAATAAAGAGCCTTCAACCAGACCTATGGTTTTTCTTCAGAAAAAAAAGTCAGGAATATCGAACACTGGGCTTTGTTATCAGATTCCTAGCACTTTGTGGCGTGCTTGAGGTATAGATTCACTGAAGAAATGTCCCCAATTATTCCATCTGCCTGTTGAGATTTCTCTCAGACTTTGGTGTCAGCTTTCCATTCATTGTCTTAAGATTTCAGGGTTTTCTTAATCTTGGATAAATAAAACTTAGTTGTCATTGACATGGCTCAGTGGTACAAAAATCTACCTGCTGTTAAATCAATGCAGGAAACAGGAAACATGGGTTTGATCTCTGGGTCAGGAAGATTCCCTGGCAGAGAAAAAGGCAACCCATTCCAGTATTCTTGCCTGGAAAATCCCATGAACAGAGGAGCCTAGCAGACTACAGTCCATGGGGTTGCAAAGAGTCGGACATGAAAGAGTGACTAAGCAAACATACTCTGGATAGTTAACCTCCAGACATATATAGGACCTTAACTCCTAGACTGTCTATGTAAGTAGAGAAGTTAAAAGCAGAATAAAAAAGGACATCTGTTGGCATATCTGCAAATGTGGGAGTCTGCACTGTGACAAGAGATCATTTAAGCAGTTCAGTGCCTGACATCGTCTGCCAGGAAATGTTATGAATGGTCCCAAGGCCAAGTCCTCTTAGCTCCCAGTTTTCTTTCCAGGGAGAACAGGGCTGCATACAGATCTCATGTTTCTGTGCCTCAACATTGATTTTTCCTTTGGGACTTAGAGAATTTCAGATTGAATTTGTTCTGTGCATCAGGGCCATTTTATTTGACTGCTTTTTTGTTGTTGTTGTTCCTTTGTTTCATTTTTGCTTTATGCCAGAAAAATCAGAAAACAAGCATTATGGTTTATGTGTTATCTAAAGGTCTCTGTGGTGATTTTTTTTTTTTTTTTGGTAAAACCTTCTTTCAGTCATTATTATTTTCAATTATGAGTTTATTTTTACAGAAACTAAAAAAAAGAAGGCAGTTGGTAAAAGAACTCTTCTGCAACAAATCACAGAGTTAATTCCGCGTGTTAGCAACATACTTTTGTTTTATGTCTTTTAATGTTCATTATTTATCTTCAGTATATTGAGTCCCCATTCGTTTTTCCCACCTACTATAGAGAGTAGGTAAAATTTCCTACATGTTTCACTGTTTTTTGGTGTTTTTTGTTTGTTTGTCTTATATTTGTTTGAAGGTAGCTCATCTTGTGGGCTTCCCAGGTGGAACTAGTGCTCAAGTGCCCGCCTGCCAACACAGGAGGCATAAGACACATGAGTTTGATCACTGGGTCAGGAAGATGTCCTGAAGGAGGACATGGCAACCCTCTCCAGTATTCTTGCCTAGACAATCCTGTAGACAGAGGAGCCTGGCGGACTACAATCCATGGGGTCATGAAGAGTCAGACACGACTGAGCAACTTGGCACAGGCAGCCCATCTGTAGTATTTCTCTAGGAAAGAAACCTGATGTTTCCCAGACAGACAGCTTGCCTATAACCCGGCTCTCCAGACACAGGAGCACTCTAAGAGTGGTGAAAGTATGCTATAAAGGTTCACAAACCAACCTCAAAGTTATCAGTTTAAGTTCAGGATTTTTACGAGGTTTACCATGTTTCACCCTTTGTGATTTTTAGTGTCAATAGACTCTTTGGGAAGAGATGTATATGTCCATCTAGTTAAGCCTATGGTTTTTCCAGTAGTCGTGTATGGGACGTGAGAGTTGAACTATAAAGAAAGCTGAGCGCAGAATTGATGCTTTTGAACTGTGGTGTTGGAGAAGACTCTTGAGAGTCCCTTAGACTGCAAGGAAATCCAACCAGTCCATCCTAAAGGAAATCAGTCCTGAATATTCATTGGAAGGGCTGATGTTGAAGCTGAAACTCCAATATGTTGGCCACCTGATGTGAAGAGCTGACTCATTTGAAAAGACCCTGATGCTGGGAAAGATTGAAGGCGAGAGGAGAAGGGGATGGCAGAGGATGAGATGGCTGGATGGCACCACTGACCCAATAGACATGAGTTTGAGTAAACTCCAGGAGTTGGTGATGGACAGGGAAGCCTGGCATGCTGCAGTCCATGCGGTCGCAAGGAGTCGTACACGACTCAGTGACTGAACTGAACTGTGTATAAGAATTTATTCTTACACTTGCCTGGCATCTGTATGGAGAAGGCAAAGGCAACCCACTCCAGTACTCTTGCCTGGAAAATCCCATGGACGGAGGAGCCAGGTGGGCTGCAGTCCTTGGGGTTGCAAAGAGTTGGACACGACTGAGCGACTTCAGTTTCACTTTTCACTTTCATGCATTGGAGAAGGAAATGGCAACCCACTCCAGTGTTCTTGCCTGGAGAATCCCAGGGATGGGGGAGCCTGGTAGGCTGCCGTGTATGGGGTCGCCCAGAGTCGGACACGACTGAAGTGACTTAGCAGCAGCAGCAGCATCTGTATAATCTTTATAGTTGCCATAGCATTCTCCCATGAAGTTCAGTACTTGATCCTCAAAGCAATCATGTAAGGAAACGAGAAAGTAACATTAGCTAACTTTTAGAAATCACAAAATTCTGCTCAAAAGTGTGTCTTTTCAGCATGCACGCACACACACATGCCCAACGTGAGTTGGAATCCAGGTGTCTTGACCTTGAACATAGTGATATCAACCAACAGCTGCTGCTGGACCACTCATTTGGCATTTGCTGGCAGGTACAGTAGCCCCTAGGTGAGAACAGAAAAATTAAGGCAGTTGAACTAAAATCCTTATTTCCCTTTCAGGGGTGTAAAATCTTGATGGGCATTTGGGCAGATCTTTCCTCTTAGGCTCTTTGCCAAATAATCAAAAATTTCTGTTATGTTAATATATCAGTGCTTTTTTGCCCTTAAGCGTAGAGTAGACTTTTTTTTGGTTATATAAAACGTTCTCTTCCTTGGAAAATTTGTAACTGAAGTTTTGTAAAAATTGCTCAAGAACTGTACCAGTTGAGATGATAAGTCACTAGCCACAGGTGACAGATTTCTCTTAATTTAAATTAATTAAAATTCAATAAAAGTGGCCTTCAGTTCCTCAGTTTTCCTAGCCACATTTTGAGCCCTAAGTAACCACTGTGGCTGGTAGATACTGACTTAGCACAGAAAGAGAACAGTTTCATCGCTGCAAATATCTGTTGGGCCGTGCTGTACTAGAATCTAGAATATGGACTTCTATGGGGCTTCACAAGAGTCTGAATCTATTTGTGCATGCAGAAAGCAGCACGGTGCAGTAGAGGTGAAACAGTATTTAAAGCTTGGATTTAAATCCAGCTCCACTGCTCATTTTCATGCCTTGGGAGTTCGTGACTCAATAAAATTTCAGAAACCATCTGGGGACTGACACCAGGTTACTAAGAACTTATTTTGTCAGATAAATGACTTTATTTATTTAACAAGGAAATTCCCATCGATATACAAATCATTTTATTTTCCAAAGGCATTTCACTTGATTTTTTTAATAAAGAGAGTGGCACATATTCTTAAAATAAATGAGTCTTCCAAAGGAGTACAGTTAGCTTCTTTTTTTTTTAATGTATCTTTTTTAAAAAACCTCACTCCTTGGTTCATGTTTATTCTCTTCTTCACAAAGGCCAGTGAACATTCTGTTGGGCAAGAACCAGGTCTCAGCCTGGCATTTTTGGAAACCACTGAATTCTGCCACTTGCCAAGGGCATGACCGCCAGTGAGTTACTCAAGTTCTCTGAAGTTCTTTATCTTAGGATGGGAATATGAGCATCCATTTAATGCAGAGGCATCAGAATTAAATTCCATGGGTTGGTAAAGCATGATCTGGTACATAGTAGTTGCACAGAAAGCATCCTACTCTCATGCCTCCCCTTAACGGTAACCCATTCCAGTACTCTTGCCTGGAAAATCCCATGGACTGAGAAGCCTGGTGGGCTGCTGTCCATGGGGTCGCAAAGAGTCAGACACGACTGAGCTACTTCACTTTCACTTTCTTTTAATCTACGGAATTGTTTTACCTTATGCAGATCTTAAAAAACTGTTGTTCTTGCTACCCATAAATCTTTTCCCTGGGAACCCATCTTGGAGAAAAACCAAGCGGGCAGGGCTACTGACGTTAAGAACAGGCCTGTCAAATGAGATAAACTAGGAAAGAAGAACCTGTTCCTACAGCTGAGTGAGGACGCTTCTGAAAGCTTGCTGTGTACTCAACCTTTCCTGTCCTCCTTCTCCTTCCATGGAGGTCAGGCATCACCATTACATGACAATGATTTGTGCCTTCACATGCCTGGAAGGATCCCTTTCTCGTATTGGCTTTTATTACACAAAGTAATTAGGCTTAGAGAGAGTCTCTATGTCCGCAAATCGCTTTTAACTTCTAACATCTAGAAAATCTTTTGCTGTATAATTTTGACAGTGGATCATCTTTCATGCCATCATTTAACAAATTTGAGGCCATTTATTGGTATCATGTGTATTCTCTAATGAAGCCTTAAATTTTGTCTTATGACAAAAAAAGAAGAGATTACACTTCAGACTAGAGAATTTTTGCTTATGTTGCATTAGCTCCAGTTTCATTTACTTTCTTATCAATGCATGTGGTATGAGCATACATGGGCCAAAAAATGAAGGGTTTTGTTTTAAGAATGTTTTTGGTCAAATATCAGGCCAGACCTTAATTCTTAAAATGTGAGTAAGCAGTGAGCAAATGATTTAAATTTTTTAAGACTAAATAGCTTTCTACGTCTGACTTTGATATATAACTTTCCTTTCTAAAGTTATAGGATATAACTTATTTATTTTTTAAAAAGATTTTACTTTGGACAGAATTTTTAGTTTCACAGCAAAATTAAGAGGAAAACATAGAGATTGCTCATATACTTTCTGTCTGCTACCAGAGTGGTATGTACATCTGTTACAATTGATGACCTTGCATTGACATTATATGCTTTTAATCTTAGGAAATACACCTTAAAATGAAATTTTGCAGAGCAGATGGTGTTTGAAGGGTTTTTACATTGAGTGGTACAGACAAAATAAGATAGTAAATTCTCCTTATACTGATAAGGATGCCCCTTTTCCTCCACAATACTTTTATCCTCCCTTATTTGAAATACAGAGGCAGAAAATCAAAATACTTTCCCTAGGATTGCACTCAAATGCACACACAATATATACATAAATATATTTATATGGGGGTATTTACATATGCATGCATATGCACATAAATGCCATCTCCTGAGACATTTGTTATGTATGACATGCATGTAATTTAGCTGCACTCTGAATATGAACCTATGATATTGAACTCTCAGGCAGAATTATCACTTCAGTAGGAAACCAAAAATTATTTGATTTCATTTTATTATTTTAGTTTAGGGAAGAAGGACATGAAAATCAGTAGATGGGTAGAGACTGTTTTGTGAGTCATTTTAGTGATTTGTTTTGTTTTGTTCTGCATTTTTACATTAATTGTTCCATTTGTTGTCTTTATGGTATATATCAGCTTCATGAAATGAAAAATGTACTAGAGATTAGGGATTGTTTGGAATGTGCTTTTGGCATTGATAAATGCCACTACTGATGCCAAATTGCACAGTGTTTAAGCACAGACCCATCAAGAGTCACACTGCCTGTGTTTGAATGCTGGCCCCATCATGCCATGAGCATTTGATTTTTCTGTCCTTCTTAGGCATCCTGTCCCTAATCTAAAAAAAAAAAAAAAACAACCTAATACGGGATAATCAGTGTAATGTTCTTTTGCATAGTGCCTAGTACATAGTAATCGTTTGATAAATATTAATTACCATTATTATTTCATAGGGGATTCCCAGGTGGCTCAATGGTAAAGAATCTTCCTGCCAAGGCAGGAGATGCAGGAGAAGCCCATTCTATCCCTAGGTCAGGAAGATCCCCTGGAGAAGGAAATGGCAACCCACTCCAGTACTCTTGCCTGGGAAATCCTGTGGACAGAGGAGCCAGGCGGTGTACAGCCCATGGGGTTGTGGAGTCAGACACAACTGGGCGACTGAGCACACACATTCTTTTATAATAATTATAATTGTTTGAAATTATTATTACTATTATTTATCAGTTTGTTGGATATTTGTACTCTGATTTTTCAAAGTAATTGTATTGAAAGCCCATTTAAGAAATAAAAAATTATAGGAACATATTAAAAGGGCCCCCAGTGCTGAAATCAACAAACATTGAGTGATTTTGCTGAGCATCCGTGGAAAGGAGATTAGTTTGTTACTATTCTAGTCTATTGCTGCTAAGTCACTTCAGTTGTGTCCGACTCTTCGCGACCCCATGGACCGCGGCCTACCAGGCTCCTCTGTCCATGGGATTTTCCAGGCAAGAGTACTGGAGTAGGGTGCCATTGCCTTCTCCAATTCAAGTCTATTAGGAAATTACAATTCTAGGCCAAAAGAAAGGGTTAAAAGTATATAAGCTGTTTCCTCATAAAGTTAAAAACTTGGATGTTCTCACACACCTGTTTTCATAGAATAGGTATTAGCTCATTTGTCTGTTAAAATTGAGGAAAGGGCTGTAATTCCGTTTCTCCATTTGGAGTTTTTCCTTTTTGATTCTAGTATGGGTTTTAAATGCACAGTTGATTTTCAAATGAGGGTTAACATTTCAGTTTGATGACTGATAACTATGGTCAGAATTATAGAAAACCCACTGAAACTATGTATACAGACATGCACAAATGGCTTGGAATATGATACTGAAAAAATTCAGATTGAATCATACTGCTGCACATAGTACTGAATTGCTTTAATTTTGATCTTGTAGTAACTTACATTATTTTTAGTTCTCATGCAAATGTTCCCGGACATTCCTGCCAATTTCAAGTCTTGGTAGTTGTGGTTTTGACCACGCTTTTGTGTTAAATGGGTTACCTTAATTCTAAGTGGCCAGTAGCAACAAAGAAGGTTTCTTTCAGGTATGGCTGATGTTGGCTTCATGTTATAGGAACTTCAGTCCCTGGGGTCCCATAGTGGAAGTACTAGTCTTTTTTTTTTCTCGTTACTTACAGTGAAGCTAGTTGTAAACTAAAGGGCCAAGCAAAGCAGAGAAACCGTATTTTCAGGTGAATTTGATAGATAGTGAAGAAGAATTTTTCTTTGTTTTTGTTGTTATTTTGTTTCAGTAGTATTGTGTCTACTAGGAATTTATGGAATTCATAATACCTCCTTCATAAGTAATTTTAAAAGATTTGTTATATTCTTAAATGAGGCATTCATATTTTCTCAGAGAGCAACATTATTTTTTTGGAAAAGCAAATCATTTGAAAATGATGCCTATGGAAAGATATGATTTGGTTTCACAAAAAGTCTTAGTTGCCAAGTTTCCAGAATATTTTTATTGTCTGAAACCATAGTTTCATGATTTTAATTAAAAAGGGTAGCAACACACTGTGCTGTACACCTAAAACTGATCTGACGTAAATCAGCTATACTTCAATTTTTTAAAAAGGGTAGGAACATGAAATATTCAGCATCGCCTTTATTAGTACACAATGAACACTATTTCTCAAGTAGTATTTTAATATTTGGCTTTGTCTTATGAACATTTTATCAAAATAAGCGTTTATTTTTACTAGGTTGTTTTTAAAGGAATGAACGAACTAAAATACATTTGAGTAATTTATATTATTATTAGAATCTATTTTAAGATAGAATTAGCAGTTACATTTCAATGCATTTAGATATACATCTGCTTGAAAAGTTTAGAGATTACTAAACATAGGCTACAGTCATCAGAAATTATTTAAAAGTATGCCTGTGTGCTCAGTCGTGTCCAGCTCTTTGCAACCCCATGGACTGTAGCCCACCACGCTCCTCTGTCCATGGGATTTCCCAGGCAAGTATACTGGAATGTGTTGCCATGTCCTCTTCCAGGGGATCTCCCGCATCTCCTGTATTGGCAGGCAGATTCTTTACCACTGAGCCACCTGGAAAACCCATTTAAAAAGTATGTATGCTTAGTCACTCGGTCGTGTCAGACTCCTTGTGACCTTTTTAGACCTGTCCATGGGATTTTTCAGCCAAGAATACTGGAATGGGTTGTCATTTCCTCCTCCAGGGATCTTCCTGACTCAGGGATCGAACCCATGGAACATACATTTGCTCACATATCCAGAAGGAAAGTGTTATCAACACTTATCTGTGGGTGACTCAAGATTTTATTGTGTTTCCCAAAGTTTCTATGGTTGATATGAGTCTTATATTTGGTATATGTATATATTGGCTTTTTAAAAGATCAGGTATATTGTATTATGTATTTTTTTGTTCGTTTTCTGTGTCTGTACTTCTGTGAACATGGGAATAAAGAGTGGTGAATAAAAAGTTCCTCCTGTGGCTAATTCTTGGGTGTTGTCATACAGGGCTCCCAGAAGCATTTTTATGTACTTTTTATTTGGGGGCTCCCAGAAACATTTTAATGTACACATTAAAAACAAGAACATACTTGTTCTCTAATTAGCTTCTGATTCTAAAAGAGGAGGGTCAAGGGTGACAGTGAGTAGGTGATAGTTTCAAGTCTAAATGAAGAAAGACACTAGGATTTCAAAATACCGCGTTGTTTGTTAATCAGTTCCCTAATCCTATTGACAAACTCCAGAAGAGAACGACTTTCTGGTTTTATAGCCAGAGACAGTGAAGCGTGGAAGATCAAAAAGTTTACACAATATTCAGAAAGTAAGCCTCAGCCCGTGGCCCCTCTTCAAAGCACTAGTTCTTCCAGTCACGTAACATCCTG
Source organism: Cephalophus harveyi (assembly GCA_006410635.1). Classification (NCBI taxonomy): domain Eukaryota; kingdom Metazoa; phylum Chordata; class Mammalia; order Artiodactyla; family Bovidae; genus Cephalophus; species Cephalophus harveyi. The sequence goes on along the minus strand of SJYT01042906.1, from coordinate 327,930 downwards.
AAATTTGCAATGCATGATACTCAGAAGCAGCAGGTACTTTGTGGCCACTAATCCTTTTTAGCTTTGTAGAATTAGAAGTCTTCACTCAGTAAAGTATAAGTGAAGTCGCTCAGTCGTGTCCAACTCTTTGCGACCCCATGGACTGTAGCCTACCAAGCTCCTCAGTCCATGGAATTTTCCAGGCAAGACTACTGGAGTGGGTTGCCATTCCCTTCTCCAAGTAAAGTATAAACTTTCTTCGAATTAACTGCATCTCCTTTTCCTTCTGGGTTGGTCAGAATAAAGTGTGGAAAGGTCATTGGCACATGTGTTTCACACACAATCCTGAAATGAACTAGTTTACAAAGCTCTGTTTGCAGGTGCTGCTGTTGGTTGAACTTAATTTGTTAAGAAGGCAAGAAGCTTTTTCTCATTTAAGTACTTGAATAGTTTATGGATCCCAGTGAAGTCTCTGTGAGGGTTTGCTTTTTGATTTCTCTCTTTCAGTTTCTTGTCAACGTTGCTGGCTTTTTTTTTTTTTAATTTAATTAATTAGTTTTTTTATTTTTATTTTTTATTTTTTTTACTGGCTTCTTATTACAGAAAGAATGAGGGTAGAAAATAAAGCGCTGTAGTAAATAGTGCGAAAGTAGTAGAAGGATGGCCAAAGTCATAGGGAGTATTTCTTTTTTCTTTTTTTTATGTGACTGTCTTTTTTTTTTTTTTTTTTGAGGCTAATTACTTTACAATATTGTATTGGTTTTGCCATACATCAACATGAATCCGCCACGGGTGTACACGTGTGCCCCATCCTGAACCCCCCTCCCCCCTCCCTCCCTGTGCCATCCCTCTGGGAGTCATTCTTGACTGTGGTCGTTCCTCTCTGGAAAGACAGAATATTCAATAGTGCCCTGCTGAGCCTCACATTCCCCTGCCTCCGGTAGCGCTGGCTCAGAACTCAGCAGGCTTTGTCTTTGAGGAAGGGGAGAGGCTGCCCCAGCCCCAGGGACCAGAGCGGGTGACTCTGGTTCAGCTCATGTTAACCAGAGCAAGTGACCGACAAAGACTTAGACAAAGATTTTTTTAAAATTATACATTCATTATATATTCAGAGATAATTTAAACCTTACATACTTTTGAAAAGAAAAGATTAGCTATTTATTAAGGACATTTGCCACTGAAATGCTAGAAATAATTCTACTCTGACTAAAATGAGCCAGTCTTGATATATTTGGCAAAAACAACTTCTGGTCAAGTCAAGTCAAAAGAGTGAAATATCTCCATCACTAAAACTATAACTTCCTTTATGCTTTGACAGGGAAAGGGAAGCAAGACTGATAAATTACCCTAAATATTGTATATTCTAAATAAATTCTTTTCAGTGCTTGGGAGTGAAATATAACTAAAGATAGAATTAAGTGTTTTTATACATGCTCACATGCTTTTCAGTTTAGAGTAATTCAAATCCAGTGTAATTCATGTGAAAAATTAAAAGATTTATTTCCGGGGATTAATATTTGAATAATGCTGTGCCTTAGTCAAGGTGGCTAAGTTCTTAGGAAATAAACTTGGTAATCGGGCAATTATAAAGAATAAAGTGGAAGCAAAGATTGTATCTTTAAAAAGTATCTAGATTTTGCATGAGTTAAATTTTGGCTGTCTGCATAATCTCTCCAAAGAGCTCAAAAACGTAATTGTGAAATGAAGAGGGTGCAACATAACACATATTTCCTTAAAAGCATGTACTATTCCTTTTCTGCTTTATTTTTCCCACATTTTGAATTTGAAGATCTCTGTGTAACTCGATGATGACCAAAACAACTGGTCTAATTATTGGTAACGATCCGTTTACTAACGTCATCCATATGCCGCTAGTGCTGAAGCATATTTCCTGAGTGTTGTTTTAGGTCACTCAAGCCCTTTCCAGAATTGTTCATGAGTGAGCGAACTGTTCAGCTGCAGTGTTCTCAGGGTCATGTCCTGAAGCTTTCTGTGTAGAATAATTCCATTCCCTTTTGATTAAAGGGCTCCAGCTAGCTACATCAAGATATACCCCGTGGAGATTTTGGAAATCCTTCTCATGAACTGTTCATGCTAAGAAATACCACGAAAGAAGTCTAGGCATGGGCTTCTCACTTTCTTCCAACTAGACTGTTGCACAACTTTCCTTGCCTTTCCTTGTCTGTCCAAGAGACGTCATGCTGACACCTTGCCTCTGCATCCTTGGCACTGTGTGTCTCAGGTTACTATAGCAACAGCACACACCGGGTAACATTCCCCAGTAACTACGGCTGCTGGGACCTGAGTCAGCTGAAAAGTTCCCCTGGGTTTTTATTAGCATCTGATGCAGCCCCGTGTCATCTACAGTTCCGAGCCCATCCAAGGCTCACATGCAGTGATGCTCAGCACCTTCCAGTGTTAGATGGTCCAGGGACCTCTCACCGGAGTCACTGCCATTGTTGGCTCCTTCCTGCGTGCCCTTCAGTAACACCTAGAATAAGCAGCCAAGAGTAAACTCAGGTCCTGCTGCTGGAACTCCACTTCTACTGTTGTATATCCTGTGTGCTTAATAACTGTCAGTGACCTTGGCTGATGATCAAGAAGCCCCTCTTTTTACCCAGGGAACTGGTCAATGGTTAACATCCCAGAAGACACATCTTCACCCTTGTGACTGAGAAGAACATGTGTTGAAGAATAAGGATGGAATTACTGTAATTCTCTTTGGGGATTTATGAATGTGAAACATACTATTTAATATGGCTTGAAAGTGGTCCTAAAGTGACCAGTGTCATCTAATATGGGATTTGGTTTCTTTTTCAGACATGGAGATGACCTGATTGTGACTCCCTTTGCACAGGTAAGCACAGCTTGCTGCTGGACAGGTTTCTCAGTCCTCAGAAAATTTTAATAGCAGGGATTAGTTCTGGTTCTTAACTTCATTCTAAATCAAACACAAGTACAGATACAAATTCTGTGGTTCACTCAAGTAATCTGAAAGCAATGCTAGAGAATATAACTTTGTCCATATTGGTCTGTTTCTTATAAATCCAAAGACCCAAAGAGTATCTTTGCTTCAAATTACAAATTGCCCAAGTGACATACTTAAGTGGGACCACATTTCCTTAATTGACATAAGCACTAGAAGAGGAAAGCTATATCATGGTCTAAATTACATTTAGTATAATTAGGTGCATGATTAGTGCTTGAAATTCAATATTCCAATTCAACCTGATGCTTTATTTACTCTTCTTTTAAACATGGTATTTGTCCAGAGATTTAACTGAATGACATATTTATGTTTATGTGTTCCTTTTAGGTATATAAATCATGAAAACACTTTAACCACATGATCCCAGAAATACTGGAAGGTGAAAAAAAAATCGAAAGAATTTTGGAATATAAAGTAGTTGATAACCTGATATTCTTGGTGTAGACCAGTGCTTCTCAACTCTAGTTACACAGTAGAATCACCTGGAAAGATTTTATCCCATGCTGCGCCTCTGATCAATTGAATCCAAAAATCTGGACCCAGGCAGTATACTTTTTAAAACCCCCGTATTTTCTCAGGGAAAGTTGAGAGCTACTGGTATGGGCAGACTAGGGATGGCATGGGATAAAACTGATTTAACCTGGGGCATGAAGCAGGTTTGGAGCAGGAAACAATGAACAGAGGAGCCTGGTGGGCTACACTCCATGGGGTCACAGAGTTGGGCACAACTGAGAGACTGAGCACATGAAACCGGTTTAAAGTCAACACCAACTGTTACTAAGAATGATCCAGAGGGTTACAAAAATCATAATCAAGGCTAGGCTACGCCACAACTAGCACTAGTGACATAAGCAACTCACCAACTTCTCTATGACTTTTTTTCCCAGTTGGTAAAATTGGGGACTCAGCTGGTTTAAGATAGACCCCAGCCAAAACCTTTCACCTAATGAATGTGCATGGGCAAGCCTGTTCTGCTCTGTGAAAGGACACAAAACTACTTGTCTCATAAGGTTATCAAGAGATTGAAATAACACCAAGCTTATTTCTAGAAAATAAAATACTTAGTGAATTTTGTGTTGTTATCAGCAAGGGTTCTTTGAACTCCAAAATTTCATAATAGGTATTGTTTTTAAAAATGAGTAATGGCAGTGTTTGGATAGCAGAATCATGTATGGTTCTAACACTTTTTCAAATTTCCTGACATATTTTTGAATTTATATTTATTTGTTTTGGCTATGCTGGGTCTTCACTGCTGTGCAGACTTTTCTCTGGTTGTGGTGAGCAGGGGCTACGCTTTAGTTGCAGAGTGAGGGTTTCTCAGTACAGTGGTTTCTCTCGTTACCAAGAGCCCCCTGCAGTATGTGGGATCTTCCAAGCCCAGGGATCGAACATCTCCTGCATTGGCAGGAGAAGTCTTTACCACTGAGCAACAAGGGAAATCCCAAATTTCCTGAGGTTTTTAATTGCTATAATTTAGATCAAAATTTAATGAGTCCATAAATAGCAAAGTATGTAGTGATATTTTTCATTAATGCAGGCTATTAAAAATAGAATACCACCACCACCCCTTTTGGAAGTTTAATGTCTCATTTGCTTAAAAGTTTGCTGGAGGTCATTAGTTCTTTCTAATAATTATATTTCTATGTTAAAAAAATTTATAATCATGTTTCATCGTATTTTGTGTTAATAAAATCATACAAAGCTAAGGACTTTTAATTGATAGCTGTCAAGAACCCATAACTTTATATCTAAAGCTGAGTAACAGAGTAAATCAGGTAAAATAGCTGTCTCTTATACACATCTACACACCGGGTAACATTCTTAATAATTATATTTCTATGTTAAAAAAATTTATAATCATGTTTCATCGTATTTTGTGTTAATAAAATCATACAAAGCTAAGGACTTTTAATTGATAGCTGTCAAGAACCCATAACTTTATATCTAAAGCTGAGTAACAGAGTAAATCAGGTAAAATAGTGTATAAATAACCATCATCAAATGTAAAAACAATCTTTCCAACCTGAGTATATTTAGGTCACTATTCTTACTTCTAACTAAAACCTCTAGGTGGTGTTGTAAGTAAAATATACTTAAATATGTAATAAAATGTGAAAAAAAGTAATCTGTGTATCTTATGTCAAGTAGTATGTGTTAATCTCCAACTAATTGATCAATAAATTTCAACTTGAACCTTGCCATTAACACTCTTCAATTTTAAGGAAATCTAGTCTTTGACATATCAGACATTTTCTGTAGAGTATTATAATTGATATTCTGAGAAATATATTATGTAAAATATCACTTAGTCTATGTCAATGAACTGTTTAACTAGGATGTATGTTTACTAATAATACCCTTGAAATTGGCTCTTTGAATAAAAAACACTCTATAATTTGTGGATATATATGATGCCTGAAAATAATTCTTGAATCTACTTAGGGAAGTTTGTTAATGATTAGCTTAATGACTCATATCACCTTATGGAAGGTAGTTATTGCCCAAAAGGCTGCAGATCCTTTTTAAGTGGCTTCATCACAGCTTTCACAAATGGCCTTTTACGAGAGTATATAATCTAAAAAACCCTATGTATGTATGTGTTAGTTGCTCAGTCGTGTCCAACTCTTTGCGACCCCACAAGCTGTAGCCCGCCCAGCTCCTCTGTGCATGGGATTCTCTAGGCAAGAATACTGGAGTGGGTTGCCATTCTGCTTTTTGACCCAGGGATCAAACCTGGATCTCCTGCACTGCAGACAGATTCTTTACCGTCTGAACTACAGGGAAGTCCCTCCTCAAAGTTTTAGTATAGGCTGGAGTATTCACCATTTAATGCTAAATATTATGATGCTTAAATGGTAAGATGTTTTTGTCACTTGAGTTGAAACCAATATTATTGGTCAACTATACTCGATGGACGTGAGTCTGAGTGAACTCCGGGAGTTGGTGATGGACAGGGAGGCCTGGCGTGCTGCGATTCATGGGGTTGCAAAGAGTCAGACACGACTGAGCGACTGAACTGAACTCAACTGATACCATAGTTGCTTTCACCAATAGACAGAAGTCTGTAGACATTTAACAGATCACTCAGGGAAGTGTTGAAATAGGCCAAAAAATTCCCCTCGTTCCCAACATGCTTTGGGGTTGCTGATTTCATGCTAGATTATTCCAATGATAAAAGCCATACTACTTTCAAAATAAAACTTTTGGCATAGAAAAAATAAATATGAGTAAAAGGAAGAAAAAGAAAAGTTCCTATAATTCTAAACCCTAAAAGACTGACATTTTACTTTCCACCCCTCTCAGTTTATTTTTCTGTGTGTATTTGTTGCCGTTGTTCACTCACTAAGTTGTGTCCGACTCTTTCCACCCCATAAGCTTCAGCACACCAGGCTTCTCTGTCCTTCAGCATTTCCCGGAGTTTGCTCACACTCATGTCCATTGGGTTGGTGATGTCATCCAACCATCTTGTCCTCTTATCACCCTTTTCTCCTGCCCTCCATCTTTCCCAGCATCAGGGTCTTTCCCAAGGAGTTGGTTCTTCACATCTGGTGGCCAAAGTATTGGAACCTCAGCGAAAGTCCTTCCAGTGACTATTCAGGGTTGATTTCCTGTGTGTGTTTTCCTCCTCATAATGCTTCAAAATGGGTCTCCTGCCGTCTCAGCTGCTCAGCGGCTCCTTCCAAGCCCATCTCATTGTCTGCCTCTTCTTGAGAACTCATTTCTTCATGCTTTACCTTCATCTCCAAAGCATGAAAGGATCCCTCCCTGTTGTTCCCCAGCCACAGTGAAGCGAAAAGAATAAAATCTCAGGTTATGAGAGAAATTGGGAAGATGTGCAAGGTCATATTCCACTTTGATGGACAGAGCTGAAACTAAAGCATCAGGCAGAGACATAACCTTCAGCAAAGATCCCCGCTACCCTCTGTATGCTGTTCCCAAGTCTGTAACACTGGTGTTACAATCTTGCTGGTGTTCAATCTAAACACTTTTCCACTTCTAGTTTCTTATGTTTCCCCCTGTAAGTTCAGAATCTTTTTGGTCCCCAGGAAAATAACAGCTCTAAATATTTTATTGTTTTACATTTGAAATATTCTCCTGTGCTTATGCTGAAATCTTTGGGTTTGGGTATTTCCTTAGAGTAAGTGTTGACAGGAATGGTGTCATGTCACCTGATGCCACTTAGCAGCTGAGGAAAGGTCCTCCCAAGGGTGAAGTCTCAGTTTGGCCAGAGATCTTGAGGGGCCAAGGAACACAAGGAGGCGCAACACTGATGCAGTATAGGGAACCCTGCTTTGTAATCAGTTGCCTCTGGCTACGCCTTTCCCGTTATTTGTATCACATCATGAATGACTGCCTTGTAAAATTCTTAGTCAATCAGAATCCTCCCCGAGAAGTGTGCAGTATTCAAAAAAGTGGAATCTTTAGTTTAACACAGGACAGAAAATATCCAGATATTATCTTATATCCCCCACCCTCACATCATTCAGATTGAGCGAGATACACTTGATTTAAAAGTACAGAGTAGGAACAGCCAAGTCATTCACCTTTACTCTTAACGAAATTATAGCACCTAGGGTAATTTTAGGAAAAACGTGGTGGTTATTAACCTTGAACATTACTGTCCCGTGGTAATGGGACATTGTTGATTTTTTTTTAATGCCTTTGTATGTCTTTTCCCCGTTTCACCCAGAAATAGCAATCTTGTGGTCTTGTCATTGAATCCAATAGGATCTCCTTGTTTCTTTCTCTAAGAAAGAAGAAAATCATCAGATTTCAGTAGCTTCTACCTGTTGGGTTTTTTATCCTTCATTAAAATAAATTTCAGTAGCATGTTCTAGGAATCTAAATACTTTTGGGGTTGAACTATATGAAATTATCAATATTCAACCTCTGCTGACATACAAAGACAGCAAGTTCTTATAGTTTAACCAAACATAACTTGGAAAGAGATTTTCTGGCCAAAATGACCTTTCTATCTTGTAAATAATCACAATTTGGCTCCAATATTTTTTCTGGAAGCAAAACCAAAACAAAGAGTTCTTTCTCCCTCCTCAGCCCCTCTGCCCCACCCGAGCTAAGGCCTGGCAACTCATGGTCTATGTTTTATTGCCATCTAGTGGCTTAACATGTATCCGAAATGAAAACATCCTCAAAGCTATTTACTTCTTGGTTTTTGTTTTATCAAGCAGGAGTTTTTAACAGGCCTGTCATTGCCTTATCTTTTTTTTTTTTTTAAAGCAATCTCCTCTTTAAGTCTTTTCCAGAAATTATTAATATAGAAGTACACATTCCTTTTATGTGAGTACATTCAGATGTTTAACTTTTTAATGAAATCCACATTCGTCTGCCATTTTCAGGGAATCTTTTTGGTTAATAAATGTTGAGAAATACCTAAGAAAGGGGACTTCACACAGCAGTCCAGTGGTTAAGACTTTTCCCTTCTACTTCAGGGAACACAGGGAGCAGGGGTTAGGGAACTAAGATGTTTCATGCTGTGTGGTGCAGCCAAAAGGAAAAAACCTCAAGAAAGTCTTAGATAATGTGTGTAAATAACATTTGATCCCTCTTACAGGCCAATACAACTGTGTGCAAAAATTTCCATATCAGTGTCCTAATTATCTTTTCTAAAATGTTCTCCTCTTTCCCAATGTATTTTGACCTTGAGTCATTGTGCTTTTGCTTGGAGGGGCAGAAGAAAAAGAAATGACCCTAATTTTGTAACCATTGAGCTGTTAATGTGGGAGAAAAACCTCAGGGACCTTTTGGTTAGTAATCATTAAAGACTGACAAAAACTGTCGGAATGTTAGAGCTCTGACTACAGCTCTTAAAGGTTTGAATTCAAGGGGCGTGAGAGCTGCTCTGTAACAAAAGTGAAGAAGAATTAAACCCTAACTCAGGGGCCCATGTGAAACTGTTTCTGGTTCTTCCCCTGCAACCTGCAGTAGCAGATGCTTCACTCTGTGTTCTCCAATGCCAATGAGAAACAGAGAAGTCCAACACAGTGCCTTTGGGTTGTGTCACCCAGGATCACTGAACTTGGCCCAGGGCAACACCCCTTGTAGCATTTGATTGGCACTTCTATTTACACTTCCGCTGGTATCATAAATGTCATGATGCAGAAGATAATAGTTAATGCTTAATATAACATTATGAAATGTTATTTGCCCTCAGTTCAGTTCAGTTCAGTCGCTCAGTTGTATCTGACTCTGCGACTCCATGGACTGCAGCAAGCCAGGCTTCCCTGTGCATCACCAACTCCCAGAGTTTACTCAGACTCATATCCATTGAGTCAGTGATGCCATCCAACCATCTCATCCTCTGTCGTCCCCCTTCTCCTCCCACCTTCAATCTTGCCCAGCATCAGGGTCTTTTCAAATGAGTCAGTTCTTCACATCAGGTGGCCAAAGTATTGGAGTTTCAGCTTCAGCATCAGTCCTTCCAATGAATATTCAGGACTGATTTTCTTTAGGATGGACTGGATGGATCTCCTTGCTGTCTGAGGGACTCTCAAGAGTCTTCTCCAACACCACAGTTCAAAAGCATCAATTCTTCAGCGCTCAGCTTTCTTTGTAGCCCAACTCTCACATCCATACATGACTACTGGAAAAACCACAGCTTTGACTAGACGGACCTTTGTTGGCAAAGTATTTTACTATGCTGTCTAGATTGGTCATGACTTTTCTTCCAAGGAGCAAGCATCTTTAATTTCATAGCTGCAGTCACCATCTGCAATGAATTTGGAGCCCCCCAAAATAAAGGCTGTCACTGTTTCCATTGTTTCCCCATCTATTTGCCATGAAGTGATGCAACCAGATGCCATGATCTTAGTTTTCTGAATGTTGAGTTTTAAGCAAACTTTTTCACTCTCCTCTTTCACTTTCATCAAGAGGCTCTTTAGTTCTTTGCTCTCTGCCCTGCTGTTTGTCTTACTACAAGAAAAATAATGTAATACTTGCACCCCTGGGGAATGATATAGCTACCAGGTTATTTACTGGCAGTGTTTGTAAAAGTGAAATTTAGGAGACAATCTAGAAGTCAAGAAATGACAGATATATACTACCATGTATAACATCCATAGCCAGTGAGAAGCCGATGTATAGCATAGGGAGCTCAGCTCATGTTCTATAATGATCTAGAGGGGTGGAATGGGGAGGTGGGAGAAGGCTGAACAAGGAGGGGGTATATGTATACTTAGAGCTGATTCACCTTGTTGTACAGCAGAAACTAGCACAACATTGTAAAGCACTTATACTCTAATTTAAAAATAAATTAAAAATAAAGTCAGTGAGGAGAGGGGACAGGCAGCTGAATGGGGGAGGGGCTGAAAGGGAAATTTCTTTCTTCACTTTTTATTTTGAAATATTTCACCCATATAAGAGAAATTATCTAGTGACCTTCTAAAATACAAGAATAAAAATCAGCAGTTTAAGAAATAGAACAGTGCCAATATTTTAATGCCCTGAGTGTCCCTCCCAGAGTCCATCTATCTGCCTTCTCTCAGAAATAATAATTTTGATTTTTATCTTTGTTATTGAGAAGGAGACAGTTTACTTTTGTTTAAACTTTGTACCCTGTGAAGATACAGATTATGCAAAAATAAATACAAAATTTAAAAATTAAATTAAAAAAACAATGAAAGTGAAAGTTAAGTCGCTCAGTCGTGTCTGACTCTTTGCGACCCCGTGGACTGTAGCCCACCAGGCTTCCCTGTCCATGGGATTCTCCAGGCAAGAATACTGGAGTGGGTTGCCATTTCCTTTTCCAGGGGATCTTCCTGACCCAGGGATCGAACCCAGGTCTCCCACATTAGAGGCAGACGCTTTAACCTCTGAGCCACCAGGGAAGCCCCCCCCCAAAAAAAAAAAATATATATAATCCTCCCAGGTTTAATAATGTTGATTCTTGCTAATTGGGATGATACTGTTTTATGCATACTAAATTGCAGTACAAGTTTGCCTTTGGTATGTTAACTGATTTAGGGGGAAGAGAATTGGCAATCAACTTCAGGAATTTGAGGAAAACCTAATATTGAGACCTTAGATTGCTGCTCCATATATGTATCATTTGTACTTTTCCATGGATTGTAGCCCACGAGGCTCCTCCGTCCATGGAATTTTCCAGGCAAGAGTACTGGAGTGGGGTGCCATTGCCTTCTCCTTCAAGTGAGCATAGAACATGAATTACCTGTGATACTGTTTCTACTTGTCCAGCTGTCAGATGTAGTGTACTTACTGTAAATTATTTAAAATGAAGTTCTCAGAATTCTGAAGTTAACATTTTGCCTAGAACAAGGATCAACTGGACGGGGGAGTATAATAATCTTATTCAAAATGCTTTATTAGTGTATTTGGTATTCAATTCTTAAAGCATAAATTTAGCCTGCATGGTTTAATGACAGTGGATCATTTGTCAGAATTCTTTCTGCATCATTCAAGATTTCATGCCTAATAAAAGACATCATGGTTTGATGTCAGCAGTTGGCTATTTGAATACTTTATCATAGGCAGCGTGACCTTTGCGGCACTTTGAGTTGTTTATACGCAATAGTGAGCCAGATTTTTCCAGTGACTGAGTTCATCGTGATTGGCACCTTAGGAAACATCATTAACTCCTAATGCTGTAGGTCACTCGCTGCGCGTGCTCACGCGTGTCCGACTCTGGGACCTCATGGACTGTAGCCGGCCAAGCGTCTCTGTCCATGGGATTTTCCCGGCAAGAATACTGGAGTGGGTTGTCATTTCCTTCTCCAGGGGATCTTCCTCACCCAGGGATCGAACTGTCATCTCCTAAATCTCCATCAGGCAGGCAGATTCTTTACCAGTGAGCAACTTGGGAAGTCACTGTCCCAGGGCATAAACAGTTTCCCAGTGACTTACAAGAATTAATGCCAGTTTCAAAAATATCTGAGATATTTTTGTCTTAAAAATGTAGACTGACTTTAGTCTAGGTCGGTGCCAAATGACAAAATTCTGGAAACAGTTCTGGAACTGTTGGAGCAATTATAAAAAATTTGCCCCTCCCACCCCGACAGTGTATTGTTAGTGATAGGCCTTATGTAAGTTTCCTATGCACACACCAAATCATTACATAGACTGTCACCATAATGGGCTAATAGTCACTGAGTGCCTTCTGCTTGCCAAGCGTTGTTCTTGGCACCTAACCTGCCATGTCACTTCCTTTTCACGGCAACCCTGTGAGGTAGATGTTACTGAGCATGTGTGTGTGCTCAGTCACTTCAGTCATATCCGACTCTGCGATCCATGAACTGTGTCCCACCAGGCTCCTCTGTCCATGGAATTCTCCAGGCAAGAATACTGGAGTGGGTTGATATGCCCTCCTCCAGCGGATCTTCCCAGCCCAGGAATCAAACCCATATCGCCTGTGTTTCCTGCATTGCAGGCAGGTTCTTTACCCACTGAGCCACCTGGAAAGCCCAGATGTTACTATAAAACCTGTTGGCCACTCAGTCATGTCCGACTCTCTGCAATTCCATGGACTGTAGCCCTCCAGGCTCCTCTGCCCGTGGAATTCTCCAGGCAGGAATATTGGAGTGGGTTGCCATTCACTTCTCCAGGGGATCTTCCTGATCCAGGGATCGAACATGGGTCTCCTGCATTGCAGGCAGGCTCTTTACCATCTGAGCCATCAGGAAAGTCCAGATGTTACTATACTGGTTTATAGATGAGAAACTTAGGGTCAAAGAGATGATAGGATTTTATAAGTTCCCACATTGACTATGTAAGAGAGCCAGGCAACCTGGGTTGTTATGTGGTACCTAATGAGACATCTGAAATAGATATTCTAGATAAACTTAACATGCTGGTGTCAACCAGATGACCCATAATCTCACCTAATATAGACTCCACCCTGGGGACGCTTGTCCATTCTAGGAGAAAGTGAGGGGGGTAGATGGAGATACAGTATTCTTGTCACTTCTCTCTCCTGGTCTTTAGATTCTTTTGCCACTTTATACTTTCACTACAAGTAGAAAAAGGAAGAATTATTAGAGACAGTGGGACCCGTTGGTATGTGGATATGTTCGTGTCCATGTACTCATTTATTCAACAAATTTGTCTTGAGTATCTTGTGTGGGCCAGACACTGTACGCACCAGGGCAGTTCCTTTTTGCTTGGACCTTATAATTCATGATTCAGATAACCTTAATGAAGAAAAGAATCTCTGTTTACTAGAATAGCTATGTGGTAAAGGTGATAAAACAATTTAAAGTATACTTCGTTTGCTGACTTCAAAACTGACTGTAGCATTCTTGGTGAAGATACTGAGGATAATTTTGTTTTACATTTTTTTACCTAAAGTGAGACTTTAATATTTTACATGATGCAATTTCAAATTTATATAGATGCAACAGCAGCCCTCTCTATGTATTTCTTGGGATACTGTTTTACTGAGTGGGGAATCCAGCAATACTATGAAAACTGCTGCTAATGTCACCATATTCATAGACAGTGTGGACAGATATCTGGAAAATCCCTGTCTGGCCTCTCTGGATTTCAAATAGATCCATGTCATCTTCACCCGTTGCTGGGAGATTCTTCAGTACGATATGAAGCTAAGCTGCAAGCAATATTAAACTTTCCCTTAGCAAACTGTTTTTAAAAGTCACCAAACTGTTTCATATTGCATTAAAGAGGGCCTTATTTCAAAAAGTTTAAGTAATCCTTTTTTCTTGTAGGTCTTGGCCAGCCTGAGAACTGTACGAAACAACTTTGCTGCATTGACTAATTTGCAAGACCGAGCACCTAGCAAGTAAGTTATTCTTTTTACCCCCACCTTCCAGCCAACCTTTTAAATAGTGTTTTCTCAGTTTGATTGAGCTCGAGGCAATATATTAGATTTCTCTGAATCATTGCCATGGTGTCTAACCATTTACACCAAGTCATATGAAGTCCTGTTTACTATAAATACTTTGGAGTGATGGTTCTCATATCAGGAATGAATCAGGATGACAAATAAATATGGTGATTCCATCTGTCAGAGATCACCTGGCATGATCAGTCCTCTACCTAGTCATTTACACACAGGGTAACTTTATAGTTTGGGCTTACTTCATAAATTAACCATTGACAAATACTGTCATCAAGACTTGAAGTTAACCCAAAGGCATCCTCTTAATTCTAGCACAGCCATTACTTGGGGAGTCTCATATCACAGGTGTGTGTGTTAGTCTCTCAGTTGTGTCGGACTCCTTGCAACTCTGTGGACTGCAGCCCTCCAGGCTCCTCTGTCCATGGGATTCTCCAGGCAAGAATACCGGAATGGGTTGCTATTCCCTTCTCCAGGGGATCTTCCTGACCCAGGGATTGAACCCAGGTCTCCCGCATTTCAGGCAGATCCTTTAGTGTCTGAGCCACGAGGGAAGACTCATCACAGGGAAGATCTCTAATTCTCCTGCTGTTACTGACTCGGATCAGCAGTTAACAAAATTGGGATTTATGGGATGACAGGGGAAGGAAGTATTTGAAAGAGAAAAAGATGAGAAGGAAAATAACTATAACTCAGGGGTTCTAATAAAGATGGGAAATGAAAAAAAAAAAAGAAAATTAATTTTCCAAGATTAAATGGAAAACTGATTAGTTATTCATATTCTGTTTTTGTGCTAACCTATTATGAATAATGAGGGCTTCCCAGGTGGCTCATTGCTAAAGAATCCACCTGCCAAGGTTTGATCCCTGGGTCTGGAAGATCCCCTGCAACCCACTCCAGTATTCTTGCCTGGGAAATCCCATGGATAAAAGAGCCTGGTGGGCTACTGTCCATGGACACGATATAGCAACTAAACAACAACATTATGAATAATACAATATTATCATTAAAATATCAACTCAAAAGAATTTTTGAGGAAAAAAATTCCTTAAATCAATATTAAGAGGAAAGTGAATAAAAATGTATTTGAACTTATCTATGCATATAAATTTTGTTGTAATTACTACTTCTTAAAGAATACACAAAAAAATCTAAACTTTCCATCCCATAATAGCAGAATCTACCTCCCAAATTCACTTTTCCTGTGATTAAAAAAAGCTCTGGCCATTATACCCATACTTTCTGTGACAGAACAAGGTTTAAATTAAAAAACCAGTATAAATGCCACCATGCAAATAATTGGAATGGAACTCAGAAGGTTCAGTTGACTTTCACATTTTGCAGGTAATGAAATTTTGCAGTCCTATTCCCTCAGCCTAAGCATTTCTCACCTCCCTCTCCCCTCTTCATCCACTGGGCTAACTGTAATTCATTCTTTAGGTTACAACTTAAAATGTAATTTCATTTGGGGTATTATCTCTAAGTAACACCCACGTGCATCCACACCCACAGGACCCAACCCGGTGTGCCTATCCATCACCTTCTGATTACATTCTGTCCTTCACCCCTGTTTTAGCACATTCCTCTCAGTATTCCAGTTGCCTGTTCTCTTGTCTGAATGCTGCTTAAGAATTTCAGGTCCCAGAAAGCAGAGGTTGTATCTGGTTCATTTTTGAATTCCCAGTGCCTAGTGTAATACCCAGCACAGTCATTCTGCACGTGCTTGACGGCTGGAAGGGTGACACAGAAATCCAGCTTGGGAAACCTAAGGGTATGTTTCGAGCTGCCTGTTCATTACCAAACATGTCTTCCATGTTCAGTGGCCTCCTTGGTGCTTTTGGCATTTGGCAGCTCCCAAGTTCCATCACCTTCTCTTTGGAAAGTCACAGCTCTGCAGGAGAAATGAAGTTACTGGTGTCCCTTCTAAACTTTTCGACCTCAAATTTTGTCCAGGAAATTGAGATTTTTGTCTTTGGAAGGTGAACAAAAAGCTTTGTAACTAATTCCTTTTACGCTTCCTTCGGCCTTGGTCATTTGAGTAGCAGCCTCTGTACCTGTGGGCAGGCAGACCGTTGTTCAGCAGGCATGACGGCATCAGGCTAGTCTTTCTGTCCCCAGAGAGATGATCTGAGGCCTCTTCTATATGAGACAAAGGTTTTCAACTGACTCACAGGGGCAAAACAGATTAAAATGGAAAAGAGCAGCTAAGAGGAGGGTAGAAAAATATAATTTATGCCTGAACTTGACCTGCCTTATAGTGCCCTGGGTGAAGTCTAATTAAACAGTATTATCTGGTAGACTTGTTTTTCGGGGCTTCCCAGATGGCTTAGTGGTAAAGAATCTGCCTGCAAATGCAAGAGACACAGGAGATGTGGGTTTGATCCCTGGGTCTGGAAGATCCCTGGAGTAGGACATGACTACTCACTCCAGTATTCTTTACTGGAAAATTCCATGGACAGAGGAGCCTGGCAGGGTGCAGTCCATATGGTAGCAAAGAGTCAGACATGAGCACAAAGGTATTTGTAGTCTCTCTTTTGATTGAAACAGATTTGTACCTTCTTTATGGCTTCAAACCCAATCAGCCTTCTCAGGTATCAGAATGAAAGTGAAGTCGCTCAGTCGTGTCCGACTCTTAAGGACCCCATGGACTGCATGCAGGCTACCAGGCTCCTCCATCATGGAATTTTCCAGGCAAGAGTCCTGGAGTGGGGTGCCATTGCCTTCTCTATGTGACCTTATTAACCTATTATTTAACAAGATGAAGTGGTAGATTTGAACCAGTTTTGAATTTTGACTTAGAATATAAAGTTGTGTTTCACGATACCCACAAAACTGTAACATGAAATGAAAAAAGCTATGATTTCTAGTGGTGACAAACTCATGGGTTCTGCTAATAATATGAGACCAGCAAAGCTCCAGATTAAGGATCCCCATCCTGACTCATTTCTCATCAGTTCAAAAGGTCCCGTTCCCCTGATTCATTAAAATATGTGTGCTCCCATACCCCCCCCCCAACTTGTCCAGTTACCAAGCCACTCAACTACCTAGTGTTAGCTGCTGCTAAAGAAAAACCACAAGCCCGAAATGGCATCACTTATGGTAAAGCCCAGGACACCAGACCTAGACTTCATACTTGAACTACTTGTAGTTTCCACCTTCCCCAGAGATTTAATTTTAGACAACCAGTTTGGAATTTTCTAATTGGCCCCAAGGAGGTAATCTCTCATGTGTGCCCTCTCCTTAGCCTGCCCTCAAAGGAAGAAGCAATCTACCTGATACAACTGCCATTCTTTTCCCCCAAAAGATGTTCTGCCCTAAAATAATCTTTTCGTTCCCTTCTTATTAAAAACCTTCCATTTATGGAAGTTATGACCAACCTAGACAGCATATTCAAAAGCAGAGACATTACTTTGTCAACAAAGGTCCACATAGTCAAAGCTATGGTTTTTTCAGTGGTCATGTATGGATGTGAGAGTTGGACTATAAAGAAAACTGAGCACCAAAGAATTGATGCTTTTGAACTGTAGTATTGGAGAAGACTCTTGAGAGTCCCTTGGACTGCAAGAAGATCCAACCAGTCCATCCTAAAAGAAATCAGTCCTGAATATTCATTGGAAGGACTGATGTTGAAGCTGAAACTCTAATACTTTGGCCACCTGATGCGAGGAACTGACTCATTTGAAAAGACCCTAATGCTGGGAAAGATTGAAGATGGGAGGAGAAGGGGATGACAGAGGATGAGATGGTTGGATGGCATCACCAACTCAGTGGACATGAGTTTGAGTAAACTCTGGGAGTTGGTGATGGACAGGGAGGTCTGGTATGCTGCAGTCCATAGGGTAGCAAAGAGTCGGACATGACTGAGCGACTGAACTGAACTGATGTATGGGATCTCTGGGAGCACCCTTCTAGTTGCTAGAGGGGATGCTCCCCCAATTTCACCCTCAAATTGGCTGAATTATGTTTTTTACCACTGCTCACCCACAGGGGTCCTTGTCCAGGAAGGAAGATGAGTTCTCTGCAGAGCAGGACTTGGTCTCCTGTGCAGCTGTCTCGGGGCCTAGAATTAAAGCAAGCCATTGATACATAATTCACAGTTTAGGTTCAGTATGTAGACAGTACTCCATTTCTACTTAGGAAAGTAAATGATACTTTTCTAGGTATATGTTTACTTAAATTTATATGATTGTAACAGTAAACATGTTATTCCTTTTGTTTTTAGAAAAAAGAATTCAATTTTCTAAAAATGAAAGAAATGTAGACAAATTTACTACTTCCATATCTATCCTCATTCAGAAATACTCTGAAGAAATAGGTTGAAGATGAAGTTCAGGCCTCACGTTGAGGGAATGGAGAAGACAGAATCAAAGCCTGGGTCCACTAAGCTCCAAAGCTCTCAATTATACCATTGCCTCCAAAGACACTGCCAGTTTCACCTTCTGACTCTTTGTAAAGCCAGTAGTTTAGTCCTTCCACGTTTCCTCCCAGTTTTCATTTTCTCCTCTCATGGCAGTACTGTTTTAATATCCCCAGTTTCGGGGTAAGGGACACCTAGGAAGATGCCTGCTCATGGGCCAGTGACAGAGCAGATTGTGTAGCTTTGGGGCCCCAGGACAATGCCCGCCCCATGCCTCACACTTCTGCCAGCCTTACCTGGAAAAGAGCCACAGGCCAAGGACACAGCCCTGAGCAGAGTGAGGAAGGAGGCTGGAGGGCTGACACAGTCTTCTCTTGGCTCCTCCCTCCCCTTGCAGAATTTGCAAATCTCTAGGCCCAGTCCTTTTCCAGTCCCACCCTTCCCTGGAGTAGAAGAATTCAATCCAGGGCCAGAGACAGGCTTGATTGTTGGACTCAATCTACACACAGATAAACTCTATTCTATTCGGTGATAGCAAAATGGATATGGCAAAATGGTTCATCACATCATGAGTTGAGGGAACCATAATTTCCCACTGGGTACTCACAATGCCACTAATGCCACTAGAACACTCCCAAGCCCACCCTTGGATTTTGTGGAAGGTATATGCAAGGGGCTTCAATGGTATCTCAGCTGATAAAGAATCTGCCTGCAGTGCAGGAGACCCGGGTTCAATCCCTGGGTCCAGAAGATCCCCTGGAGAAGGGAATGGGTACCCACTCCAATATTCTTGCCTGCAGAATTCCATGGACAGAGGAGCCTGGTGGGCTATAATCCATGGGGTCATAAAGAGGTGGACATAACTGAGAGACTTTCAGTGCACTAGCTTGCGTAATCCACCATTTCTGAATCCTATAAGAAGTGAGTTTGGAAGGATATGTCTGAAGCCCTGACCCCTGCAGGCCCTCACTTGCTCACAGCTGACTTTTGTTAACTTGCTGCTAGTTCCTGTCCCCCTGCTCTTCCTTGCCTTTGAGATTTTCCATGAGTTCTGGCTCATTCTTTGTTAAATGATTTATCACTGTAGCTGTGAATCAAATGATTAATATTTTCTGCTGTTGTTACTTGTTGAAATATCAAGTTCCCAAGTGCCAGTTGTAGGGTTGATATCAAAAGAAGATAATAAGGAACAAGCCCATGATTTGGTTTTCAAAACTATAGAAAAGTTTTAGAAAATATTTCTTTGATACCTTTTCCAGACAAAATCAATACGTTCTAAATTTTCACAGAGGAAGGACTAAAAAGGAGTAATCATTATATGTGCCTGTACTCAGTTGCTAAGTTGTGTTCAACTCTTTGGGACCCCATGGACTGTAGCCCATCAGGCTCTTCTGTCCATGGGATTTCCCAGGCAAGAATACTGCGCTGGGTTGCCATTTCCTTCTCCAGGGACCTTCCTGACTCAGGGATCAAACCTGCAACTCCTGTGTCTCCTGCATTAGCAGGTGGATTCTTTACCGCTGAGCCACCAGGGAAGCCC
Organism: Cephalophus harveyi; assembly: GCA_006410635.1. Classification (NCBI taxonomy): domain Eukaryota; kingdom Metazoa; phylum Chordata; class Mammalia; order Artiodactyla; family Bovidae; genus Cephalophus; species Cephalophus harveyi. The sequence continues at coordinate 308,240 of SJYT01042906.1, read as the reverse complement.
AATCATTATATAAATGATTTGAATAGTAAACTCTCAGCAAGTAGATGACTATTGGTATATAGACCAGAACTATTTCAAAGTAGCAGTTTTAAGCATTAAACTTTCTTTTTAATGAAGCATTAATTAAATTTCATAATAAAGACTAAAATGACTCAGAAGTTAACTTTGGTGCATTTTCAATCAAATGAATGCAAAATTTCAATCCCAAACTGATAATCAGTAAATTTAAGAGCAATGAAACAGAGTCAGATGCTGACTGGAACCCAGGCAGTGGGAATTTAAAAAGTACCAGACTGCTTTCCCCATGTACCTCCCAACCCTGCTAAGAGATCTTTCATCTCAGAAAGGCAGGTTGGACCAAGGCTCTGCAGGAACCTGCCATCTGCAAGAGGTTCCACAAAAGCTGCCTGAAAAATAAGGCGACAGAATAGAGCATGGGGCCCTGGAATCACAAATCTCAGCTTTCTTACTTTGAAGAAGCCATTTAAATTCCCAAAGCTTGTGTTTTCCTCATTGGTAAAATGGGAACAATGAAACTGTCTTCCTTAAGCTTTGTTGTAAGGATTAAATGAGATCATCCATCTAAAGTGCTCATTTAGCAAAATGTCAGACACACATTAAGCCCTTATTAAGCTGGGAGGGATTGGGGGCAGGAGGAGAAGGGGACGACAGAGGATGAGATGGCTGGATGGCATCACTGACTCGATGGATGTGAGTCTGAGTGAACTCCGGGAGCTGGTGATGGACAGGGAGGCCTGGCGTGCTACGATTCATGCGGTCGCAGAGAGTCGGACACGACTGAACGAATGAACTGAACTGAAAGGTTAGCCACTACTGGTACTACCAAAACAACCCCCCCAAATGAAAACAAACACTTTTGAGGCATCTTTGAATGTATCATGTCACTATATTTTAAGAGCTTTCAAATGTAGTAACTTCATTTTTTTAAAACTGGAGAATAATTGCTTTACAATGTTGTGTTGATTTCTGCCACACAACAGGGATCAGTCATAAGTATGTGTGTGTGTGTGTGTGTGTGTATCCCCTCTCTTTAGCCTGCCTTCCACACACCCCCACCCCTCTAGGCCATCACAGAGTCATAACACCTTTATAAAATTACATTTCAACAAAATTTAAGATTCCATAAGTGATATTTTCTTCAGCATAATTGATTAAACATTGAATACATTGTACTGGGCTCTGCAGGGAATACAGATTAATCATATGGCATTTTTTTTTTTTTACCCCAAAGGGTTTATAATCATCTTGTGAAACTTCACCAACATCTGAAAAATTAGAGACTACTAAATAGGATTGACTTAAATACCCTTATAGTGTTTCTAAAATCTCAACAACATCTATTTGGGCCAGTTGTTAATATACCTCTCTAACAAATGTATCAGAGACGTTTCTTAATATAAGAAAAAAGGAAAAAGTTGAAGCAGGTTCTCTAAGTGTAATATAGTTTACAAGGAATCATTCACTTCTGATAATGTATAGGTAATCATGTCAAGTTATGCAAAAATAAAAGTTTCGTAACATTGCATTAGAGAAAGCAGTTGTAGACTCACTGCTTTTTCAAGTTCAGAAAGTCAGTGTTTGCTCTGTAAGCGTTGGCTTAATTGAATATGGTCAGTCAATAAAGACTTCCTCTTCTCTCCTGTCTCTGTGACATTTACATCAGCTTTATTTACCCCAAAGTCTATCACAATGAGATTTAGCTTTCTTTTTTTTTTTTTAATCTGAACTATAGTACAAAAGGTGCATAGGAATTAGACTGGCTAACATGAAAAAAATCTTCATTTGCTTATCCTAACTTAAAAATAATCCTTACATTTAAATGGCGTATTTGAAATGACTCAGAGAGTCCCGAAACCAACAAAATATCACATATTTACCGCTCTGTGTTTTTCTCTCTTTGTCAGAAGATCACCCATGTGCAACCAACCATCCATCAACAAAGCCACCCTAACAGGTAAGAAAGATCTGGGAGATTATTCTTTTCACGTCTAGGATAAAAGCATATTTTCCAAGATCCACCTAACTATTATAGTACCAATTTTTTCTGCAGTTTTAAAGTATTTAAGAAATGAATCCTTTCCTCTTTATCATATCATTTCTCTCATTGATCTCACAAGCTGTCCATTTTAAGCTATTGGTAAAACTTAACTAATGTGCCTTTAAAAAAAAAAAAAACAGTTAAATTTGTACTCCTACTCAGTTGAGCGTTGCTCATTCATGTCTTGAGAGGTAGCATTATCTTAAAAGTGTTGAACATGTTATTTCTGAGCTTTTGTTATTATCATATTGTTAATATATGCTAGTTTTGTTTAACGAAAGTCAAAACATAAATAAAAATTACCTTCTTGTTTAATCAATACCCCAGTTGTGTGTAGGAAGGAAAGCCATTCCAATACTCCCACTTTGGATGCATAGAGTTGAGATTAAATTCAATTTGGGAGAGGAGAGAAGAAGTAATTATATAATAGCTGAAAGTTCAATGAGATCAAAAGAACAGATGTTTGGAGAAGAGATGTGGATGGAAGAGATGAAGGGTGTAAAGGGCAGAAGAATAAAATTACTCCCATTCCTATTATTCTATTTTAGACATGGGGCTTGACCTCAGCTGATCCAAAAACAGAGCAAATGATCTCATTTTGCTGAACCTGAAACCACATTTGAACTCATTTAATCATTTCTTGAAACTCCAATTGATTCATTAAAATAATTGTCTGGAGAAGAAAACCTATGTTTTCTAAAATTATTACCAGAAGGCAATTAACATATTCTCCAAACTAGACCCACACTTCACTTGATTCAAGTGTCTTCCTTGGAGTCCAGCTCATAACATGCAGAGGAGCTCATTATTACGTTTTTAGTGACTATACTTTGCTTGAAAGTGAACTTCATCATGTCCAATCAGGACCTTTCAATTGGGCTCGTTTGTGGTCACCGCATCAAAGTGATTCTGGAATAGTTGTTAATGTTGGTCTTTCCTGAATGTCTTTCAAATAGACTTGCGTTCCATTGACTATTACATTATTGGTTGTCTTTACCATGTTTATCTTTCAAGATCTTATTGGTGATGATTTTGAGCTGGCATTTCATAGTCTCTTCTTGTTTTCTTCTTGTCATTGGTCAAGAGATGAACAATAATTGAAATTCCTGTACATTAAAGTAAGTTCTTTTGAGTAAGAAATTTCTTCTTCAGAGACCACAATATAAGAGAGCCCAAACGTTCCTGGCGCGTCTAATGAGAGACACCACATGAAACCTGGTTCCCAGCCTTGCTCCCAGCACTAGACCTGAGCCCCCTTCACCTTTGCAGTAAGAGAGACAGCTAACATCACAGTTTGTACAGGACTCAGTGCTATTTTGCTCCCTGAAAGCTCCTGTAGCTTGAGGTTCCATATGAGCCAGCTCCACAGAGCATCCTCCCAGAAGAGCAGCTGCAGGTACCAGTGGAAGCTATTGTGTCCACCAAGAGGTGGGGGTGCTGCGTGGTCAGGACAGCTGACTGACCATCATGGCAGGCACCTGGCACTGATTAAAAAGAGAGTAGTCCACTCAGGAGGCACAGAAGCAGTCTTAAGTACATATGGGAGGCCCCACAGAAGCTCCCAAATGTTTTCACTTAGTGCTAAAGCCAGGAGCAATACCAGGGGGAACTGTGGGTCCTGGATATCTGGGTATCAAGGTTAATGTGGCCTCATTTGTACCCACATGATCTTGACCTGGGGCTGTGGGCTACAGAAATATCTATGAAAGGAGACTAATTAACTGACATTAAGTATTAACTGTCATTAAGTGCTTCATGCAGCTGTATTCATCACAAAGCACAAGAGGAAATTAACTGGCTAGCAAATGGAAGCCTTTTTCCTTGCCCAAGCATAGCACACTAAGGTGGAAAAGTTGAATGAGGGAGTGGGGGAATGAAGGCAACAGCAAGGGACGTTCTCCTCTCTGAGCTCATTCTGAAAAAGTGGGCCTTTAAAAACATAAATCGTGAGGCTTCGCTAGAAGACAAGACACAGCGGGAAGGTGTGCTTGTGAATTTCCCGCCTCAGTGGCATGGGACCTGACTCCAAGTTCACTCCCTGGCCGGGGTGAAGGAGAGTGTTAAACAGTCAGTGTGGCAACCTTGAAGGTGAACTTGGCCTTCTTAGAAATTATTCATGGGTTCTAGAGGAACAGTGAAGTACTCTATGCAGTTAAGTTCATGGTTGATCCAAAAGGCCAACCTTGGTGCACAGAACCCCTGCAGAGCATAGAACATCACTGATGGGCACTCTTGGAATTGTGTGTGATTTCGTAGGGGAGGAAGGGGCTTCTCTGCATGTCCAGAATCCAAGTCATATTCTATCGTGATAGCTGTGTGGCCCTGGGCAGGTTACGTACCCTTTTTCTGCCTGTTTTCCCATTTACAAAACAATGATCGTATTTTATATAGCTGTTGCTAAATAAATGAGTTCACGTGTGCAGTGCTCTCAGCATAGAATAAGCACTCAATACATCATTTTCTTTTCTTGTTTTTATTTGGTTTTTGTGTCTAGCATTCATTCTGTATGGACTAGGGGAGATGGAAAGAAAATTAAGTCTCCATAAATCAACTTCTTGAGTTTTTAAAAAGTTTTAACTCTCTCTATATGTCACATTGTGCCTTCTAGAACTTTCTTACATAGAACTAAAAACACTCCTTTACCCCTTGGAGGTTATTCCATTTTACATGAGTTAAAGTTGGGAAAGTTTGATTTTATATCATTAGGGCTGAAGCGTGTTTGTTGCCCGATTTTATTGCTCTCCATAATAGGTAAATACATAGCTCTACATCAGTGTAACAATGGAAAAAAAAAAAAAAAACAAAAAAACAACCTTCCAAATGTTCATTTAGAAAAGAGCCTTCCTACTGAAGACCTATTTGTTCTTTAGTGTAGTATAACAGAAAGATGGCATATGGCTTTCTGGCCCTGAGTGCAAACCTTGTCTCTCTCATTAGTTTTATTCCCTCGTTGGAAGAATGGAGATAGGAGTTCCTAATTCTTGGTGCTGTTACAGGAATTCAAGGAGATAAGTTAGATGAGGAACAGAAGACTGTCATGAGTAATTCACCAAGTTTTCTTCCTACATCCCCCCTCTGTGCCTGACCTTTTTTTGTCCTTGATCATAAAGCTAATTTTAAAGCTAATTTTAAAACTGGTAGTGTAGAGAAAAAGGACATTGATGATGTATCAGCTTTACTCGTGTGTTTAATTTGTGATTTTGTTTGCAAACAGTAGTGACAGCACATCTTTCGGAATCCCTATACTTAATGCAAGGCTTCCAGGTGTCTTGGTGGTAAAGAATCTGTCTGCTATGCAGGAGACCCAGGTTCAATCCCGGGGTTAGGAAGATGCCTTGGGGGAGGAAATGGCACCCCACTCCAGTATTCTTGCCCGGAAAAATCCCATGGACAGAGAAACCTGGTAGGCTACAATCCATGGGGTTGCAAAGAGTAGGACACGACTGAGTGACTGAGCACGCATACACACACTTAGTGCAAGGCTCACGTGCGTAGGTCCTTAGCTGAGAGTGAATAGCCAAGCTAGAGTGTGTTGAAACATGAGAGGGCAGCAGAGAGTCAGAGCTGCCCAAGCTATACCTGCATTGTGAACAGTGAGCCCTGGTTTTGGTATAGAGCCTTGTATTTGGGAACACGGTTAGTTCTTTTGAGCATTTCATTTTCAAACGAAGCTAACTCAAGAAAAATGTTCTGCGGCCATCTCCTGAGACCCCGTCACATCTTGACAGTATCACTGTAGAGTATTTGTAATTTCCACAGTTTCTGTCCCTTTGTCAGTCGCTCAGTCGTGTCTGACTCTTTGCAACTCCATGGCCTGTAGCCCACCAGGCTCCTCTGTCCATGGGATTCTCCAGGCAAGAATACTGGGGCGGGCTGCCCTGCCCGCATCAGGGGATCTTCCTGAGGGATCTAACCTGGGTCACCTGCATTGCAGGCAGATTCTTTACCTTCTGAGCCTCCTGGGAAGCTTTTTAAATCATATTTAAATTAAGGATCTTCATGGTGAGAATGTAACTGAGAGAAAATGCATTTAAAGTTCTCTATTTTAAAAATGAGAAAATTGAGTCCTAGTGAGAAAAAAAATGCTACTTAGAGGCAGAACTGAGAATAAATGCAAGACCTCTTTCCCCCAAGTTATACCCTTATAAAATTATCAGTGAAATTAGGGTAACCTTCTGACCCCACCATGAAGTGTATGTTTTGGAGAAAGTAAAAGAAATCTTAAAGGATGTTGATTTCTGGGTAATAGATACATTATTGTTTTGTTTTGTATATGGACTCAAAAAATTATACTGTCCTGATTTCTCACTGAACAGGTCTTTATATTTAGAGCTATTTTATTATTTCCACAGATTATATCCTAGAGGTCTTCAGATAAGTAAAGGTTGGCCAACTAAGGAGAAAATACAAGTAGTTCTTCTATCGAAGCAATAAAACTAGTATAATTACCTACCATTTACCTGTAGAGGGAGACACATAATTCAGGGACAAGCATAAAATAAAACAAAAGTAGTTTTAGTCCAAAATTTTGGTATCTCTCTACTCATATTTTTTACCCTGAATATCCATAACTCCTTTTTTAAAAAAGCGTTTTCAATAGAATTTAATCAGTTGTTAAGCAGAGAATTTAAAAAATAAACTATCAAAATATACTAGTCAAAACACAATGTAAAGAAACTTAATTTTGTTTAGTGTTCTTCTAAAGCACAAAGCAATTTCTAAAATCCATTGAAGGAAAAAACTGAAACAATTTTTTTGGAACAATTTAACTGGAACAATTATTTTGCTGTTATCTGGACTAATCATTTAACACTTTGTGCTTGCTAAAGAAAGAACACTAAACGACTATTTTATGGTGACAGTACTAGTGACTTATATGTAGGTTTGCCTTTTAAATCTCTGTGTGTATATAATAAAAACAACTAGTGTATGTGATGTAAAAAAGATACATATATCCCTTTTTACATTATAAGCGTGCTAAGTCTCTTCCGTTGTATCCAACTCTGTGACCCCATGGACTATAGCCCCCTAAGCTCCTCTCTCCGTAGGATTCTCCAGGCAAGCATACTGGAGTGGGTTGCCATGCCTTCCTCCAAGGGATCTTCCTGACCCAGGGATCGAACCTGTGTCTCTTATGTCTCCTGCATTGGCGCCGGGGGTGGGGGCACTCTTTACCACTAGTGCCACTGTGTATGTATATAAAATAGTAGTTGGAAGTAGGAGCCTCTGAAGAAGGGGAAAGAGACTTTGGTGAGAGAGAGATATAAGGCCTGAGGGGACACTGAACTAAACAACATGCCTTTAGACAGAATGTGGGGGGGGGGGATGAAGACCCAGCTGTTGCGATCGAAGTCTCACCCTCCTCATCAGCCACTGGCAGGAACTGGCTTTATCATGCAGCTCTTTTTTTCCCTTTCTTTTAATAAGAGCAAAGATAGTGGCAACACTTAATGATTACAGAGAATGAGTGCACAGTAAGCTTTCTTAGGAATGTGATTGAGGAATGCTGAGAACACATTATGTTTAATAGCTTTAATAAAAAATTAATAAAGATTGTGTATGTGAGTGTTAGTCATTGGTTTTGGGGGGGGAGTTTTTTGCTAGTTTTACTTCTACATTTGATGCGTCTGATGAGTGTGGAATATTCTAAATATTTGAGCTGGAGGAGTTTACTTTTACAAAAATCCCCACATTAAAAAGAACTTTCCAGGAAAAACACTGAACTAAAAGATTTGCTTAAGTGCATGGAGTATGACTACTTATTACTTAAATTTATGATCTTTTAGAGGAACCAGTCTGTTTCCTCCCTTAAAGCTAACTTGTTTTGCCTTCTTATGCTTTCATTTAGATAAGTAGAGCTATCTCTACTAATTTGTAAAAAGACCAGGTCTAACAATCACTTTGTAGTTAGAAATTGATTTAAGTTATATTTGGTTTTCTAACAGTGAGAAAACCAGTGAAAATGGGAAAATATAATTTAATTGTATCTCTATTGACTGAATAGAGTAGTCTGGGTATTTTGTTATAATTTTAACTGAAACAATTAAATGAAACTGCATATTCATTGAGTCAGAACAGCAAAAAGAGGTTGAAACCCCAGCTTTCTTCTTACTATGTAATCTTGATCAGCTTACTTAAATTCTCAAAGTTTTCATTTCCTCATCAGTAAATTCTAAGTCAGTGACTTGGTTGGTACCCAGAATGTACTCAACAAATGCAGACTATCATTATTGTTTTAATTTATTATTATTATTTCAGCAACAAATATTTTCTGTGCACCTTATATGTGGCATGCAATGAGGTAGGTGTTGGAAATAAAAAGAGTAAAATGTGACTACTGGCTTCACAGAAGTCACATGGGGGACAGAAAAGGAACCATACATAATTAAGTACAAGCTAAGTGCCACCGTTGAAGCAAGTTCACATACCTATATGTATTTGAGGGAGAGGGCAAGTGACTCTACCTGGGGGAAACTCCCTGCTGAACTTTGAAGAATGTGGAGTTCTCCAAATTCTGGGTGATGGTGAAGGACAGGGAAGCCTGGCGTGCTGCAGCCGGGTTGCTAAGAGTCAGGCGCGACTTAACAACTGAACAACAACAACCTCATGCCAAAGGGTCAACAACAGTGAGATGTAGAAGCATGGAGTGCTGGTCCAGCTCGGGAGACTGGGGACAGTAAGGAGCAAAAAGAGCTGAAAATAAATGGGAGCAACAGCACATGAGCCTCCAAGAGTAGATTAAGGCAGTAGCATGAAGAGCCTCGGAAGTCAGTGTAAGTAACAGTGGACTTCATTTTATGAGCAATGGCAAGTCATCAGCCATTTCTAAGTGGAGGACCGAGTATGTATGTTAGAATGACAATGTTGGAAGCTGCAGAGAAAACAGATTGGAAGGAAGACAGGCAAGAGGCAGCCTCATACTTACCCGACAGCCATTCCAGACCAAGTGCATGTTAAAGATCATGTGGATCCAAACTGGGGTGGGTGTGCTGGGGATGGAGAGGAGGGGATGGATTCACAGCTCTTTGCAGAGATTTGAGAAGTCTTGGTGTTTGATTAGATTGAGGAGTGAGAGAAAAGAGAAAAATGAAGGTATACACACAGGCATTCACCACACCATTGTACGTTTGTATGAGAGATTGAAAACAACCCAAGTGCTCAGCAATATGTGAGTTCTATTTAGGTAGTAAAAGTTTTGTGATAAAAAATGTTACATGACTTCTTTATGAGAAAAAATTAATAATGCAGAAAAATGCACTTAAAGAATATATGTTAAATTGCTAGGTGAGCAATAGGCACCCATTTCATCCTTTTTAATTATGTATGTTGGGTTTAGTTTAAGACATTTTTGCACGTTGACTAGTAACTAGCAAAGGAGGATAGCAGTACCACTGTACATAGAATCTGGTGACAAACTTGTAAGTATCTCTCAGATCATGGGCTTCTGTTTGCCTGTCCTCGATAGAAAAAGTACAAATGAGACACTGCCAAATGTTCTTTCAATATTATTGTGCCACAGTGAGCACTCACTGTATATTCAAATAATAATATCCCTCAGATAGGGCAGCACTCTGTCTGGTGGTTGCTGAGCCTACGACCAGACAATTATGTTATTCTCCAGTTGATCAGAAAATCCGCCATGAAAATAGAAGAGTTAAAGTCACCAACGTCCCCTTCAGCCTGTATCCCTTCCTCACCACCCTGAGTTAGAGAAGCACAGTGCTTCCCAAACCTGCCTGATCTAAGGAACCCCTAAGGGATCTGTAAAAATAAATGCAAAAGACAAGTTCCAGGACAGTCCAGAACAGAATCTTTGGGGTAAGGCCTGGGATCTATATTCAAGTGCCCCAAATGAACAAATCAGCCAAATTTGGGAGAATAATTGGATACTGAATGCAGTAGGAGAGAATGCTGCTCTGAACAGTGTTGCCATTGAGTTGCTGGAAAGTTGTTGGAAAATCATTGACTCTCTGGGAAATGTGGACAGTGATACGCACATCCCCATCCAACAGACAGTGCAGCCTAAGATAAACAAGATAATCTGTGTGAGGTGCTTTGTGATCGGCAGAAGGAAATACAAGGTGACATTATTATCTGTGCCATCCTCGTCATCATGGTCGTCATCATCTGGGCCATCATCCCTGTTATCTCTCCAAATGTATACAGATTTTAATTAGGCCAGCTTGTCCCTCTCCTCGAAGAAAATGAAGTATCATGTCCATGTTTGTGTACGAGGGTGGGAGTGAGTTTGGGAAATGTTTTGTTTAGTTACTGTATTCTTTTCTTCTCAGACACTGTATGCAGTCTCCTTTAAAAAAAAAAAAAGAAAGAAAGAAAAAAAATGAAAGAACAGCAAAACTGCATTCTTCAGTCACTCCCTTTATACACAAAGGGCTTCCCACCCATGTATGCCTTAATGCGTGTCCCCTAGGCATACTTAGAAATACAAGACTGTGGTGGGGCAAAACAATGAAAATTCCTTTGGGTCTAATTTCCCACATTTTTCTAATTAAGTGTTACACTGAATCATTTAACTCTATGAATAGATGAGGATTTCACTCAGAGCATTCTTTCACTATTAGAAGAAAAATTTAATTGGATCTATTAATGCTAACATTAATAAAAATTAACATTTTCTGATATGTGATATGTATTAAAGACTCCACATGCATAATCTATTTTAAATCTTATGATAATTCAATCTCTGAAGCTCGTTCAGTCATGTCCGACTCTTTGCGACCCCATGGACTATAGCCTACTATGCTCCTCCGTCCGTGGGATTCTCCAGGCAAGAATACTGGAGTGGGTTGCCATTTCCTTCTCCAGGAGATCTTCCCAACCCAGGGATAATAATTCAATAGATAGCTTCAAATGACAAGGTCGAAGTTAAGTCTGGGGCTTCCCAGGTAGCTCAGTGGTAAAGAGTTCCCCTGCCAATGCAGAAGCTGCAGGAGATGCGGGTTCAGTGCCTGACTTGGGAAGCTCCCCTGGAGTAGGAAATGGCAACTCACTTCAATATTCTTGCCTGGAAAATCCCGTGAACTGAGGAGCCTGGTGGGCTACAGTCCATGGGGTCCCAAAGAGTCAGAGTCAGACAGGACTTAGCAACTGAGCACGCATACACAGACTGTCTGACTCAAAGGCAGACCCTAAAGCCTGCCCTCCCTTAAAATGTATTGATCCATGCACAGAAACACAACCTGCTGTCATCTCCCCGAAGTAATTCTTCCCCTCTTTTCTGTTTTTTCTTTTGAAGAAGAGAGAATAGAAAAGGATCCTAAGTTGTCTCTTACTGAATCTGTATGAGTGGAGGGTAGGACGGAGGAGTGATTAGGTCTGTGGATACAGAACAACCCTTTGCTGCTGCTGCTGCTAAGTCACTTCAGTCGTGTCCGACTCTGTGCGACCCCATAGATGGCAGCCCACCAGGCTCCCCCGTCCATGGGATTCTCCAGGCAAGAGTACTGGAGTGGGGTGCCATTGCCTTCTCCAGAACAACCCTTTAGGAAACCCTGAAAGGTCCGTTACGAGCTAAGGAAAAGATTCCTTCTTGTGAAGTAGAATTCCTCATGCTTTCTGCAGTCCCCACAGTTCTCTTCCTGACCCCTCTGAAGTGCCTGTTGTCACAACACCCCAGGAAGGCGCATCAGCAAGGAGAGGACCCCTTGGTGTGTGTGAGCAGTGAGGTAGACGGAGGATGTCTGAGAGTTCAGGATAGGGCAGTGCTTGAGCCTCTGCACTCACCTTGCTTCTCAGACCACTCACCGTTAACGCTTGAGATGACATGTTCTACCATAAGGTAATATTCATCTTCTCTTTGTGTGTAGACTCAAAGTAAGCTCTTCACCTCCATTATCATTTTCTTGAGTACCTTTCTAGCCATGACATTCCCTAGATCTCTGTGCCCCAAAGGCAATTCCTCTAGGTATTTCTGATGTCTGCATATCCAGTGCTTTTTTAGTGTGCCCTCTTCCTTTTTGTGGTTCTTGTTTGGCATTGTTGGCGCTCTAAAAGTATTTCTAATTCTGTGTTCAGTGTGTCTGGTGAAACAAATGGGTGCTCACGTCTTCCCCGCTCCACCGCCCCCTGCACCGGGTATGTTTGATATTTGCATATTGCTCACTAAATTGTCCACATGCAGAACTTCATTAATGGTTCTGCTCCTTCACTCATCAGTTCACCTGGATGCGAAGAACTGTGCTTGGTCTCTCAGGACCCAGTTAGGCATAAAATACCTCCGCTGAAATTTATGACCATTTTCCTAGAGTTCTGTGGAATTTTAAAAAGGTAAAATCTGTTCTGTGGAATGACAGAGGGAGTTAAGTAAATAGAAAACCAGAGGGTTTGTAAATAAGTGGAAGGATGGGTGGATAAAATAAGGAAAGGAGGAAAAAAGGGAGGGAAGAGGAAATGGGTCAGGCTGAGATCCTTTGTTGAGAGAGCCAGGAAGCTGTCTACTCTGTGATTTAGCTTAGAGACTGGTAAAGGTCTAGAGAACTACTTGAGGAACTTAGGGAAAACTTAGCAACACAACACAAGTGAGTGAGAGGCATGAGAGGGTAAAAGAAAAATTTTCTGAATCACCAGGGAAGAAAATAACAAAGAACAGGTTGGGGAATGGAGACCTCAGTTGAGGAAGAGGTGAGCATCTCTAAGATGTGTCTTGGGTCACTGTGCACAGACTGTGCTCTTTAATTACGAATGTTTATGTAGTTAGAAATAGATCTAGGTTTTCTCTTCCAAGAGGTTTTTATTTTGAAAACAAAATCAAAGTGCTGTGTTTTGTTTGCTTCTTTGATGTGCAATTCAGAACCTGCATAGAGGAAGAAGAGCAGGGCTCTGAAGTTGAGAGATCTGGGTTTCATTACTAGCTCTCCTGCTCACCCACCTTGCGACCTTAGAAGAGTTACTCAAATGTCCTGAGTCTTTTCTGTTAAACGTATTGAATGATAACAACAATAGTGATAGTGATATTGCATTTCTGATTTTGAAGTATATGCAAGATAATGCATGTGAACATTGTGTCAGACTGGTTCTTTTGTTCATGTTGATCCTCAAAGTGGCCATCTCTGCACACTGTGTACGTTTTTTGCCCTGCTGCCATTGATAAAAGCATTTGGGGAATGGCTTTGGAGGCATTTTATGGGCCATACAAGAAAAAAGCTGTCTCCTTGGTTTACTGTCATGCTTCACTAGTGACCAAAAATATTAATTCCAATATGATTACCAACCTTAGTCACCAAATAAGATATCAGATTAGCCTGGATGAAGCTAATTCTAAAAAGGTAGCCCCTCCAAGGGGTAAAACAATATTGAGGCATTTGAGAGAAGTATTATAATATGGACTCTGAAGGTGATGCCAAGACAGAGTGTCCTAGAATTGTTAAGAGTGATGGCATTATATGAAATAAGTGTATATATAGGGAGTTGACAATGGTCTCATCTCTAGGGGTTCTTTTTTATTCTTCAGCCATGCCTCATAGTGTCTGTGTTTCTTTAGATCCTCACAGCCAGGGTCCATTCCTGGAAACTGCTGGAGGTGCCGGAGATAGAGGAGAGGGCCGGTGTGTCTCAGCCCACTGGCTGGGGAGGACTCACCCCTCATCATTTCCACAAAAAGGGCAGCAGAGGAAATGCACACGGCATTTCTCACTGCCTCTGTTCAGTTATTACCAGGCACCTACAGAGCTTCATCCTCCTGTTCTTTGAGGATTCCATACAATCCTCTGCTAAGCTGGCTTATAACCTCCTCTTCTATGATCGTGTATCAGCAGCAATCCTCTGGTTGCAAGATAAAAGCCAATTCTGCTCACTTAATAAGCCAAGTGTGACTTAGTAGAAGAATATTAGGAGAATCCCCAGTTCCCTGAGAACTGGTGGGGAGGCTAAAGGATCAGGGTTGAAGGAGTCAGTACACCTAAATCTCGTGGCAGGGTCAATCAGGTGAGATCCCTGAAACAGTTTTTAGTCCCTTTCTTATTCTGTTTTAGAGCCAGATTCCAGCGAGTGAGTCCAGTGGGTATAATTTGGGTCTTGGGCTTTGGCTCAGGGAAAACGGGACATTGGGCTGTTTCACAGGTCAGGTAGTAAAATGCAAGGGTGAGCGCATACGTGATGGGGTGAGATTACGTGGATTCACGTTCTACTTCTGCCACCTCTGCGTGTTTCTCCTGAAACAAATCATTTAACCTCCCAAAGCCTCACATTCCTTGTTTCTGAAGCGGGCAGAATAAATAGTAATTATCTCCGAGGGAGTTTGTGAGATGATATTTAAGAAGAACTAAGCACAACGCATGGCACATTGTGAGCACTTGATCCTTATGGTCTGTTTCATAATTAGGGTTATGTGATAGAAATGCCAAGTAATTTCTGAGAGAAATTAGGATACAGTTAGAAAGGGGAAATAAGTGCTGGCAGGTTAAAAGTAATTATTGATTATAGTGGGATAAGAGGATTGGCCTCAACACACTGTTTATTTAGCTAACATATTTCTCAGTAACCTGCTCTTTATGATATTAAGATTCTTAGGGATGCGAGATGGTACTTGTTTGTTAATGTATCCCTAGGAAGACAGTTCCTCTGAAGGTACAGAATGATGTGACTTCTTGATCATTTGGTCCACACCCATTTATTGATGCCCCTTTATACTTAGATCTAGACAGGGGGCCATAGTCTGTGACTTCTGGTTTACTTACAAGTATAGGAATCAAAGGGAAGAATAATTTGCATTCCTATGATCTTTGTTTAATAGTCATCTAAATGGAGTGCTGTCTACCCAGTCATTGCCTAATTAGATTTACTTTAAGGGATACAGGATTATAGCGAGAGAAGGATTATTTTTTAAGCCTCTCCACTTTCTGAGAACAACATGTTAAGTAGGTCCCAGTATATGAATGACTTGGGATTCTAAATCCATCTGAAGTTTCATTGTTTGAACTTCAGAAAAAAAAATATCCACACACTGGCATTCACCAAAGCCCTTTAGAACTAACCTATGTATCTCCTTTTCAAGAAAGTAAGGTTTGCCAAGAAAAGAGAATCTGAAGGAAAATTTGAGGGCCCAAGAAAAGGGCTTTCCAGGTGATGCTAGTGTTAAAGAACCCACCTGCCAGTGCAGGAGACATAAGAAAAGCGGGTTTGATCCCTGGGTCAGGAAGATCCATGAGGGAAGGCATAGCAACCCATTCCCGGATTCTTGCCTGGAGAATCCCATGGACAGAGGAGCTTGGTGGGCCCCAGTCCATAGGGTTACAGAGTCAGACTAGACATAAGTAACTTAGCATGCACACAAAAACAGGTTCATCAGTGGGATGGGATGGAAGACCAGTGGGAGGTCACTGTGGAACGCTGCATGGCCTCGCCTACCCATTTGGAAAGTCAGAGTCATTGTGAGAAGGAGGGCCCAAGCCCAGGTTTGGGGACGCTAGATAGAGTCACACACCATGACAGAACCCGTCAGATCACACCTCACTGCCCCACAGCTGCTGCGTCCAGAGCCACGGACGCGCTGCCCTCTGACCAGGTGGCGCCGCCTGACCGCCACACCCCCTACCGCACACTCTGACTCAGCTTCTGAAGCCACTGGCCTGCAGCAGCCCCCGGCCCCTCTCTGTCCTCTCAGCCCCGACCCCGGTCTACAGTACCCGCATCTCACCCACGACTAGTCACGCCTTCCCCCCCACACCCTCTCCAGCATCAGGTCTCCCCCAGACTCACTAACTCTGGCCTCTCCAGTGTCACTGTGCCTTGTCACTCAATACAAGAAAGACATGATAGAACTGAGCCTGGACGTATAGCCACCCTGAGTGCTAGCTTTTTACAAAGGTATATATATCTTTTTCCAGGGGAGTAGCTAGGCACTGTAAGAGGACAGACTTTGGATTCCTTTTGCCGCCTGACCGCCACACCCCCCACCGCACACTCTGACTCAGCTTCTGAAGCCACTGGCCTGCAGCAGCCCCTGCCCCTCTCTGTCCTCTCAGCCCCGACCCCGGTCTACAGTATCCGCATCTCGCCCACGACTAGTCACGCCTTCCCCCCCACACCCTCTCCAGCATCAGGTCTCCCCCAGACTCACTAACTCTGGCCTCTCCAGTGTCACTGTGCCTTGTCACTCAATACAAGAAAGACATGATAGAACTGAGCCTGGACGTATAGCCACCCTGAGTGCTAGCTTTTTACAAAGGTATATATATCTTTTTCCGGGGGAGTAGCTAGGCACTGTAAGAGGACAGACTTTGGATTCCTTAAATCAATGCAGAAGAGGGTTCTAGCTATGCCACTCCATAGCCATTGGGCAAGTTATACTCTAAACCTCAACTTTTTTTTTTTTTCATTTTAATTTTTTTAAATTATGAAAGTATGTTAACACATTTACAGGAGACTTAGTAAATACAGAATTACGTATAGTTCCACTATATATTGCGGTTATTTTTTTTAAGTAGATAAATTAAGATTTTTAGTTGGAGTTTCTGTATCAAACTCTTAAAAATTAACAGAATGAATATACAGAGAAGTAGCAACTTAGCAGCAGCAGCAGCAGCAGTATATAGTAGACTTGAAAAGCACTATGAACCAATTCAACATAATTAAGATATATACAATTGTCATAAAACAGTAGGATACAAATTCTCTATTTCCATAGACTGTAAACTAGGAGATTCTGAAACATATTCAGGAATATAAGACCAGGTGCAAAAATTTCATTTTTTGTGATTTCTAAAGATACTAAAATCATTAAGTCTGTTCTTTTATCACTGTGGAATTGTGTTAGAGATTAATATCAAAAGATATTTGAAAATACATGCATGAGTGTTTGCTAAGTCACTTAAATCATGTCTGACTCTTTGGGACCCTATGGACTGTAGCCTGCCAGGTTCCTCTGTCAGTGTAATGAGACATTTACCAAGAGAGATCTTTGACTTACCATTGAAAAGCTTCAGTAAAGTCAGAAGACTGAAAAAATACAGAGGGTGATTGCAGAGAAGAAAACATTTAAAAGAGAAATTAATATCAAAGATGCTTTAAAAATCCCATGTATTTTGAAATTAAATGTCCACTTTTTAAATGATGGGTGTATCTAAGAAGCCATAACAAGGTAAATTAGAAAATATTTGTAACAGAATGAAAATGAAAAGAGAATTTACCAGAATTTGTTGCATGCAGCCAGGCTGCTCAATATGATTAAATTACAATGCAGAGTCTCTAAGCCTCAACTTTCTAATCTATAAAATGTAGATAGTAACAGACCTACTTCTGAGGGTGATGATAAGCATTAAATGAGATGAATAAACATCAAGCCTAGAATCTGACACACGATAGTAAAAATGAAATGCTAATTCTTGAATAAACTTTTTTTTCCTCTCGAGTGTATTGTGATTCTTCCATCAGTGAGTATGAGAAGCAGATGAATCCTCTTTAGAACTGGACGTCTGACACACTAAAAAGGAATGAGAAAACTGAATTTCTCTTAAAAGCATTTTCCTATACTAACTTGTCTTCTATTGTCTATTTGTAAGAAACCAGCTATGCCTGCAAAAATGTCTGCCTGTTTCCATAGCCAGTTCTTTTCTACATGTTTAAATTCCTGATTGTGCACACAATCTTAGTCACTATGTTTTCATGTGCAGGCAATTAAGACTCATTTAACAGCCTTCCCTCTGGAAGGTTTTGTTCTCCATCTGCCACAAATCAGATTCTTTAAGAACATGTTTGATTTTGAAACAATGTGAAAGTACTGTTCATTTTGTTCAAATTTCATTTATGTACCATTTTTGAAAGTGAGGTAAATGGATAGCCACAAAAAGCTCAGCAGCTGGTCAAAACAAGACTTCAAAGAAATCATTGAAATGGGGCAGAAATTTAAAGAAAAAAAAAAAACTATTATAATATGCTAGAACAAAACCAAATAAAAACTGTAGCCTGATAAACATTCCTCAGACATATTTCACTCATAACAAATATTTATTTTACAACAGATTTAAAATACAGGAAAATGGGAACACACCCCAGTTCCCACTGTGAATCTTGGAAGTCTTGAACTCACAGCAATGAATGTGATGGAAAAGGGTAGAAGCCAGTAAAGAGGCAAACAGGAAAAGATTAGGTTTGTCTTTTTCTTTTTTAGAAACATGGTACAGAATTACACATTTCAGTAATATTATCCAGAAGAATCAGATTTATATCTATGTTGCTGTACATCTGAAATGAATACAATATTGTAGATCAACTATACCTCATTTAAAAAAAAAATATCAGAGAAGTATCTGATATTAAGATATCAGATAAGTATGCTTATCATAGCCCTCAGAGGTAGGTCTGTTACTATCTACATTTTATAGATTAGAAAGTTGAGGCTTAAAGACTCTGCAGTGTAATTTAATCATATTGAGCAGCCTGGCTGCATGCAACAAATTCTCTCTCACCACAGGTGAGTTCCATTTTTATTAATTTGTTTAATAGGCTTCTTTAATTTGGAGCATCAAATAGAAGCTAATTTGTTGTTGTTCAGTTGCTCAGTGGTGTCTAACTCTTTGCGACCCCATGGACTGCAGCACTCCAGGCTTTCCTATCCTTCACCATCTCCCTAGTGCTGGGTCAAATTAAAGTCAAATTAAAGTCGAAAAAGAAAAAAAAAATTATTAGGTTCTGAACACAAATATGTGTCTGTGAATTGGTAACAAAAGTTTGAGTGAACATTTTAAGAGAAGAGGATTAGATTTTCTAGAAGAGTCTCAAAATTAAATATCACCATTTGGAGATAGTTTGTAGAAAATAGTTTTCTCTACTTATATTTCCCATTGTTTGAGGACTTGAAACAAATAACCAACAGAGTTAATACAGTCAATCCCTATTTCTATATCAGTTGGATCTTTTGTCCATCAGCTTTCTAAGACTTTAAGAGCTGAATTGTTTTGATACCGTTCAATGAAAGGTTCTGTAAAAGTTCAAAGTTTTGTCGCTATTTCGGGTAGTCACACCTGCCTATTTAAAATGCCTTTTGTGCAAAATGGAGCCCAATCTGCTTTCAAATCAGACAAATGTGACAGATCCCCTGAGTTGCTTCCTTACAAAGTAAAAGTAAAGCTAAGAGGGCCACTCCCACCTACCATCCTTGTGTCTGTCTGCTTAAGCATCTAATGGCATCTCTAAAAGAAGAGCAGAGAAAACAGGAGTGGCTCACTGCTGGAGATCCAAAGCAAGATACAGGTCTTCTGGAAGAAAGGCATCTAAGAATTCTCAAGTAGCTGATAAATAAATAGAGAAAGTGAAAATGCAGGAGGCCATACTTTTCATGAACAATGAATATTTATTAAAAGGTAGCTATCTTAAGAGCAGCTAAGCTCAGAGATCACAGACAACTGATGTCTGCCATCAAAGGAGTTATTTCCACTGTAATTAAGAGTCAAATGAATGGTGTGCCAAGCCTTTAGAATAGTGGTTCACAAACTTGTCTGTTCATTAGAATCACTTGGGAATCTTTTAAAAGTTCCAAAAAGTAAAGGAGGAAAATATCAAGGGTTTGGAGACCAGTGGAGGAGAAAAGCAGTGTTCAGGAATAAAGTCCAGTAACGGCCCTGCCCAAGCGTAGTGTATGGGTATGAGGAATATAAAGGAAGAGATAGTTGTAAAAGATGAAAGAAGGACCCATGTGAAGGATTTAGTAACTACCAATTGTATGATTTTATTGAGTGGACATAAAATGGTTTTGAAATGTATGAATAATCCTTGATGTTATATATATGATCCTTATAATCCCTGATGTTATACATAAGAAATACAGGATTATATATAGGATAAAGGTCCATGTAGGAAAAGATATGGTTTTTCTAGTAGTCATGTACGGACATGAAAGTTGGACCATAAAGAAAGCTGAGTGCTGAAGAATTGATGCTTTCGAATTGTGTTGCCAGAGAAAACTCTTAAGGGTCCCTCAGACTGCAAGGAGTCAATCCTAAAAGAAATCAATCCTGAATGTTCATTAGAAAGGCTGATGCTGAAGCTCCAATACTTTGGCCACCTGATGTGAAGAGCTGACTCTTTGGAAAAGACCCGGATGCTGGGAAGGATTAAGAGCAGGAAGAGAAGAGGGCGACACAGGATGAGATGGTTGGATAGCATAACCGACTCAATGGACATGGGTTTGCGCAGTTCAGTTCAGTTCAGTCGCTCAGTCGTGTCCGACTCTGTGCGACCTCATGAATCACAGCACGCCAGGCCTCCCTGTTCATCACCATCTCTCGGAGATCACTCAGACTCACATCCATCGAGTCAGTGATGCCATCCAGCCATCTCATCCTCGGTCGTCCCCTTCTCCTCCCGCCCCCAATCACTCCCAGCATCAGAGTCTTTTCCAATGAGTCAACTCTTCGCATGAGGTGGCCAAAGTACTGGAGTTTCAGCTTTAGCATCATTCCTTCCAAAGAAATCCCAGGGTTGATCTCCTTTAGAATGGACTGGTTGGATCTCCTTGCAGTCCAAGGGACTCTCAAGAGTCTTCTCCAACACCACAGTTCAAAAGCATCAATTCTTCGGCGATCAGCCTTCTTCACAGTCCAACTCTCACATCCATACATGTGTGCACACATGTTGGACAGGGTCCTAGGATAGGTTAGGTATGGAAAAAGAAGCAAGATAATTGGTCAAATGTAAACAAAGGAAATCAGTCCTGAATATTCATTGGAAGGACTGATGCTGAAGCTGAAGCTCCAATACTTCGGCTACCTAATGTGAAGAACTGGTTCATTAGAAAAGGCCCTGATGCTGGGAAAGATTGAAGGCAGGAGGAGAAGGGGACAACAGATGATGAGATGGTCGGATGGCATCACTGACTCAATGGACATGAGTTTGAGCAAGCTCTGGGAGTTGATGGACAGTGAGGCCTGGTGTGCTACAATCCATGGGATTGCAAAGAGTCGGACACGACTGAGTGACTGAACTGAAGCAAAGACTCAGGAGAACTGACCTGTATAAGTGACTAACCTCCTCTTTACTGCAGTCCTTGGCACTGGGGCTGCCCATGTCCTTTCTCTCTTAGTGTGCATCTGCCTTGCTTCCATCTTAACTAAAGAAACCATTTCTCTGTGTCCTCCCCTCTCACTTGTTATGGTATGTCTTTAGTAATAAACTTTTTACCTGCCTTTACAGTTTCTGCCTCTGAGGGAAATGTATTTTTTCCACAAAAGATCCAGGAAAAAATAGCTCTAGCCTGTAGCCCTTGCTGGTTTGCTGACCAGGATTCCTGGTTTTCATCCAGGCTACAGGTTCAAGTCCTGGGCAGGGAATTACGATCTCACTTGGCACCGCTGTTAAGTGCTGCTTCTTTGAGATCAACGACAGAGCTTGGCCCGGACTTGGCAGGGAGGAATGAGTTGGAGTGCAGTATAACACACCTGTCGCTCAGGTGTGAAGGTCCACTCCTTCACACCCACAGGAGGATGAACAGGGAGAAAAGTGAAGAAACTGCTGCCTTGTCTTATGACAAACATGTCCAGAGGATGGAGAAAGGGGCCTTTGTTTTGCAGAATTTCTGAGAACACTTAATTTCAGAATGTTTTCTTGTAAATTTCAAATCCCTACCAATTTTGTCTGGGATACTTATCACCCTAAAAGGATACATCTTGTTTTCTCCCCCAAAATGTAAGCAGTTTATAAAATACTCCAAACCCAATAGAATGACCTGGTGAGAGACTAGGATGAAACAATACAAGACAGAAACAATTTTTTATAGGATAGGGTGCAAAAGAGGCAACTTTGTTTTTCCAGAAATCAGCGAAAATCTCTAGACCTGTGCACTGGGTGGCTGAAAACTCCAGGCAGGCACTTCGAGAGAAACATCATTGTGTTAGTTTTCTGTGGCTGCCTGTCAATATATCACAAACTCCTTTCATTTTCTGGAGGCTAGAAGTCCAGGAGCGAGATATCAGCAGGGCTGACTCCTTCTGGTGGTTATAAAAGAGGCAGCTGTCACATGCCTCCCTTTTTGGTTTGTAGATGGATGCTGTTTGGAGGTCCACTGTGTTGCCCCAGATTCAAACATTGAAGCCCTAAACCACTCTCTGCCCCCCCCCCATATTCCAGAATGTGACTATAATTGGAGATAAGGGATTCAAAGGGGTGATTCAGTTAAAATGAAGTCCTCTGGGTGAGCCCTGATCTAATAATATGACAGAAAGAGGGTAGTGGGACACAGACACACACAGGGATCCCCCGTGAAGCCACAGCCCTTGACAAGCCAAGGAGAGAAGCCTCAGAAGAAATCTTCCCCTGCTGACACTTTGATCTTGGACTTCTAAAACAGAATCGTGACAAAATAACACACGTGTTTTTCAAGTCTCCCGGCCTGTGGCACTTTGTTACGGCAGCCTGAGCAGGCTAATAGGGTCACCTTCTCGCTCTGTCCCCTGACACTGTCTTCCCCCTGCAGGTGTCTGTCTCTGGGTCGAGAATCTTTCCTGCTGGAACCCTAGTCCTACTGTATTGAGTTGGCCAGAAAGTTCATTCGGATTTCTCTATACATCCTTATGGCAAACCCGAAGAATATTTTGTCCAACTCAATATTAGGGCCCATGCTGATGGCCTCCCTTTAACCTGATTCCCTCTGTAAAGACCCTGCCTCCACACAAGGTCGTATTCAGGGGTATTGGGCATTAGGACTTCAGCAAGTGCATTTGGGAAGTCACACTTCAACCCATAACAGTTGCTATTTCAGCTTTAAACACTGTTGGACTATGTTTTTTTCCCAAGCTACACAACTTGGCCAATAAAAGCATAAGAAAAAGGATTTTAGTTTCCTCATCTATGAGGAAATGAAGGGTGTGAACACAGGACACCCAGCTCTGAATTTCTGTGACCCACAACCACCTTGACTTTCCTTAAAAGCTGGCTCTGTTGCTCTTCAAGACAATGAACCTGATTGATTCCAATTAGGCTTAAGGAAATGGCCTCTGGGCTTCCCTCAACCTTTAAGTTCGAATGATTCCAGTGTGATAATGCCCCCGTTCATACCAGGGCTTTGCTGAGGGCTACGGACAGGATACTTGCTCACGAGAGGAGGA
Source organism: Cephalophus harveyi (assembly GCA_006410635.1). Taxonomy (NCBI): domain Eukaryota; kingdom Metazoa; phylum Chordata; class Mammalia; order Artiodactyla; family Bovidae; genus Cephalophus; species Cephalophus harveyi. The sequence continues at coordinate 285,125 of SJYT01042906.1, read as the reverse complement.
CAGGAAAATTGCCAAGAATAGTTATCACAGGCGGCAGGTTCGGGCAGCAAGTCTGTGGACAGAGGCAAATGCCTGCAGCAGGGATTTGCTGCAGAGCTTGGCTAACATCCTGCCGTCAGTTAGGGCAGTTACCAGTGTTAACATCTCCACTTGGCTGTGACCGAAGGAGCCGAGCTTGCAGAATCAGACAGCCCTCAGTGACGTCGCTGCTCTGAGACGCTGGTGGCCCGTAATGCTGTCCAAGCCAACTCCAAGGCGAAATGGCTCCCTATCCCCACGAAGCTGCCTATGAAAATTAAATGAGGAATGCTCATTGACTTTTAGTAAATGTCAGAAACACCAAAACCCAGCAAAACAAAAAACACTGTGTCCTTTCACAGTCATGCAATTAATTTACATGAGTCTTCACCAAAGACTCAGGACAGCTTTAGGAGCATTTCAAAGATACAGAAACACCTTAGCTACACCTTCTCTGCCTCTCTATTTATTTGGCTGCACCAGGTCTCAGTTGCAGCACGTGATATCTTTAGTTGCAGCATGTGGAATCTAGTTCCCTGACCAGAGATCGAACCCAGGACCCTGCATTTGGAGAGTCTGTGTCTCAGCCTCTGAACCACCAGGGAAGTCCCCTTCCTTGCCTCCTTGTTCACTGTTCCTGTATTAAAAGTCTTCAGTGAGGAAAGAACAGTATAATAAGCCATTCAATTATGAATTCATTTTTAAAGAGAGCTGATTAATTTGTTAATGGACCAGTGTGCTCACTGGTTAATGAATTTTATAACTTGGTTAAAGCCTGTACCTGTTCAATGAGGTTTTGCTTTATGCATATTCACTTAGCACAGATACTCATTTTGTAAATGGCACTTTATGAATATTTATTTAGCTGAGTTTCACTTTTCAGCGTAGCAATGTATTCAGTGTCCCTATATGAATTATGCCATTCTACGGACAGCTGCAAGAACAGGAGCAGTGACACCTGCTCTGTGCCTCCACTCTCAAAAGTGAAGGCTCTGCTCTTCAGAACAATGGTCTACTTTATAAAAAGAAAAAAACAAACAAGACACAGTGCAAGCTGACTTATTTTGAGCATTACTTTACTAGCATGTGAGATGAGTGCAATTGTGCGGTAGTTGGAGCATTCTTTGGCATTGCCTTTCTTTGGAACTGGAATGAAAACTGACCTTTTCCAGTCCTGTGGCCACTGCCGAGTTTTCCAAATTTGCTGGCAGATTGAGTGCAGCACTTTCACAGCATCATCTTTCAGGATTTGAAACAGCTCAACTGAGATTCCATCACCTCCACTAGCTTTGTTCGTAGTGATGCTTTCTAAGGCCCACTTGACTTCACATTCCAAGATGTCTGGCTCTAGATTAGTGATCACATCATCATGATTATCTGGGTCATTAAGATCTTTTTTGTACAGTTCTTCCGTGTGTTCTTGCCACCTCTTCTTAATATCTTCTGCTTCTGTTAGGTCCAGACCGTTTCATGTAATCTTTATATCATCCCTAATGATGGGTGGCTCATATGGTAAAGAATCTGCCTGCACTGCAGGAGACCCAGGTTCAATCCCTGGGTCAGGAAGATCCCTGGAGAAAGGAATGGCTACCCACTCCAGTATTCTTGCTTGGGAAATCCCATGGACAGAGAAGCCTGTGAGGTGGTGGTGGACTACAGTCCATGGGGTGGCAAAGAATTGGACACAAATGAGCAACTAACACATACACGCAATAATGGTATGATACCCCATACAGATGAGAAAATTAAGTTGCAGATGAAATAAATTTCCAAAGTCACTAAGAACTGGTGAGACTTAGCATGACTCTGCAAGATCTGGCCTGTCTGTTGGTCACTCTTTGTTCACAAACAGGGACAGGCTTAGAGCAAAGTAGATGGATTGTGACTCAGTGACTCAGTATCAGGGAACATGTGAAGGGAGAGGAAAAAACAGCAATGATGAGAGGTTACATTTATTGAGGTCCTTTATGTATCAGATACTTTGTACGGAATATCCTGCCCTCCACTAAAACGGGTATTATATTCTTATTTTATAGAAGAGGAAACTGAGGTACAGTGTTCAGTAGCCCAAGTTCAAAGAGCTAGCAAGTGGTGGCGCCAGGATTCTAGGGTCATTTCCACTCTGCGAGAGTCCCCCTGGAGTCCGAGACTGAGGTTACAGACACAGTTCAGCCGCAGGGACAAGTCTTGTTCTGTAAGGATGTCCTGGGGTCCATTCGGGAGGTGGACTGTCACAGAGTCAAAAGCAGGGCTTATAGATCTTTTCAGGAGTCTAAAATAAATACTTTATTTACTTTTTAGTTTATTTTTCACTGGATGATGCATGTAGGGAGAATGTCTAAAATGGCATAGTAAGAAGAAAACTTAACACAGACATACGGCTCATGAAAGTCACTGATTATCACAAGAGCTCAGAGGCCTTGCACCCCAGCCATGAGCCCATCTCACCGAGGTGCAGTCACTTATTCCGGGGCCAAGAATTCCTGTAAGCTAATGTTATGAAAGAATCATGGCACAACACAAGCGTATGCTTTTGCTTGTCAACATCAGAGCTTGCCATGCAGAGAGACACATTAAGAAGCGAGCTAGAGAACAAAAAGCTTTTTTAAGATTTTTAAAAATCACAGCATATGCAACAAAATCCTTTTTAAGAAGATAACACAATAAGGTGCGTTATTCTTCAGAGAATAGTATAATTCTTCCAGAACTTATAGGAACAGGAAACAGCTCCTGCCCTAGGTATTTCACAATGCAGGTAATGACCCAACAGTTCATCCAGTGGGACTTTCCAGGTGTTCTAGTATGTTCAAAAGGAGCCTTTTCAAGACCAGTAAGCAAGGAAATAAACACAGCCGAAGGAGTATTGTGTGGGACCTAGGATTTAACTTCTCAACAAAACCTATATATTTGATAGAGATAATGAATAATTCTTATTTAAAATAAACAAAGGAACAAAAACCTATAACAGAGTCCATTAGCTATATTAATCATGAGTGGAACCTCCAAGTTCTGACAGGCCATCCTAAACATTCTTGAAACCAAAAACAGTGGAATTTCTTTATTAGAAGTTCTCAAAGATCCTAAAGAGCTTTGAACACTTAACAATTTAGAAAGAGAAGAGATGGTATGGATACAAAATTAATGAGAACATCATGCGCAATACAAACGACCACGTATTGAGGAGCTTCTGCCTGCCGGCAAGGAGGCACTTTGTTCATAGCTTCATTTAATCCTCCAAAGAAGTAATCTTAGGAAAGGTAATGTTATACTCCTCCTCCAGTTGCAGGAAACGAACACAGAGGAGTTCAGGAAGCTGTATAAGGTAACACAGCTCAACATCAGTAGAGCAGAATTCTCGCCTCTGTTTCTCTAAAGGCCATTCCCATTCCAGGCTAACAGACTGCTTCTCATTTCCAATTTTCAAAATGGCTTTAAAATTGTTTTTGAACTTTTTTTTTTTAAAGATGGGTTTAAGTAAAGAATAATTAACAATAGTTGAAAGTAGAGTAATTTTTGTTGAAGATGGAATCCTAGTGAGAAAGAATGACTTTCCTGACTCACTTTTCTTCCTTGGAAAACACAACTTCTGCCATAAACTGGTGCCATTACTCAGAAGTTAGTATGAACTTGACTATCAAGTTCAAAAGAAACTTTGGGAATGAGACAGTCAAGCTGGGAAATCAAAATGTTTTCTCTTGATTCCCAGGAATATAAGGGGAAATGTCAAATCTAGGTACAAAATCTGAGTCAGATGCCATGAGTATATTCATCATAAATTTCAGGAGGGGAGGAACGTTGCAAATGCCAACATTTTATGTACTTGTAGGCAATAGATTCAAGAGCAATAAATTCAAATAAATCAAAAAGCGTCTGAATAGGAGTAGATCATATTATTTATAAATGTCTTTGTGGATCAGCTGGTGTCCTAGCTCCTTATATGTTCACTCACTGAGTCCTCCAAGGAACCCATGAGTTAGGAATGGATGTTCTCATTTTTTTTTTTTCTCATATAATTAAACAAAACCTCAGGGCAGTCAGTGTGTCTGAAGTTTTGCAGCTGGGAAATGCTGGAATCGGTTACGTTCACATCTGTCTAAATTGCCTCGGGAGACTGAGCAAGAAGAGGCAAGTGAGTGCAGCTCCATCATGAGAATGAAAGAAAGTACCAGAGGTGTTTTCCTGAAGTGCCGAAGTCTCAAATAGGATACAACAGATGTCTGACTTCAAGTCAGGCAAAATAGATAAAGAAAGCAGAAATGCCTTGGTTAAATGAAGATAGAAGGGGTTCCAAAAAGATGTCCTTAGGCAAGAGAAGCGAGGCTGTAATTCAAGAGGCAGTGTGGGAAACAGGCAGACCATTGAGTCGAGCTGCCTGGGACTGAGCTCCATCCTAGGCCTGTGAACTTAGGCAAACACGTGAAAGTCCTGATGGTGTGTGCGTTCGTTTGGGTCCACCCAGAACCAGATGTCAAGATGGCATTGCACGTGTTAGACACTTGCTGAGGGTGTGGATCAGTTGCAGCACAGGCTGCCAAAGCAAAATATTAATACCATGGAGTGGGTGGTTTAAGCCACAGAAAAGTATTTTATCAACATTTTGGAGGCTGGGAAGTCTAAGATCAGGGTACTAGGAATTCGGTTTCTGGTGACGGCTTCCTGATTTTCAGATGGTCAGTTTCCTCAGGTGGGAGAGAGAAAGAGAGGTTACGAGCAGGAGAAGGAGTTAAAACACAGTCTGCAGCATGCAGGGAGCAGGATAAAGCAGGAAGAGCCTTCCCTCCTCTCTGTGGTTCTGATATTGGTGGAAGAAGCAAAGGGAGGAAGAAGGTTTGAGTACAAAGGGTCTTTGACTGAAACACACTTTCAAGAAAGTTCTAGCCAGGCTAATGTGTATTCTTTCTTTTTATTTTAATTCTCTTTTTCAGCTTTATTGAGTTATAATTGACAAATAAAATCTGTGAGATGTCCAGACTGTACAACGCGATTATTTGAAATCAATGGACATTGTGGCAGTGCCCCCTGTTAAATTAATTCATACATTCATCACCTCACATATTTATCGTTTTAAAAAATTTTTATTTATAGCAGAGTAGAGTTGATTGACAATATTGTGTTAGTTTCAGGTATATAGCAAAGTGATTCAGTTATACATATACATGTATCTAATCTTTTTCAGATTCTTTTCCCATAGAGGTCATTACAGAATACTGAATAGAGTTCGTTGTGCTATACAGAAGGTCCTAGTTGGTTATTTATATTTTATTTATTTTTATATTGTGTATTGTGTATATGTTAATCTCAACCTTCTAATTTATCACATCCCCCAACTTTCCCCTTTTGGTAACTGTAAGTTTGTTTTCCATGTCTGTTTTGTAAATAAGTTTATTTATATTATTTTTTTAGATTCTACATATAAGTGATATCATATGATATTTGTATTTCTCTAGCAGATTTACTTCACTTAGTACAATGATCTCTAGGTCCATCCATGTTGATAAAAATGGTATCATTTCACATTATTTCATCATTTTTCATGGTAAAGTAATATTCCTATATATATATATGCATATATGTATATATATAAGTCATATATATCCTAAGTCGTGTCTGACTTTGCAACTCCATAGACTGTAGTCTGACAGGCTCCTTTATCCTGGGATTTTCCAGGCAAGAATACTGGAGTAGGTTGCCATTCCCTTCTCCAGGGGGTCTTCCTGATGCAGGGATCAAACCCAGGTCTCTTGCATCGCAGGCAGATTCTTTACCACTGAGCCACGAGGGGAGCCCTATGAACACTGCTTGTATCTTTTTGAATTACTGTTTTCTCCAGACAGATGCCCAGGAATGGGATAATTGGATCATATGGAAGCTCTAGTAGGTGTTCGTGAGACAGTCACTCACTGGAGGAGTCTTACACCTCACTGGAATGCCAGGAGTGCCCTGTCACTGGGCTGGGAGCAGCCCGAGGGAAGTGTGGCACTCGTGGTAATGAAGGCAAGGGGACAGCTGCTAGGACCATCAGCAAAGTGTGCTCCTCCTGCAAGAGATCTGAGGGGTACATTTCCCTGGCTGCTTCTGGACAAAGATTAGAAGATACTAACAACAGAGCATAGTTCGAACAACCCTTGGCAGGATGAAATGAGTTAATATAAAGGATATGGCTCAAGGGCTTCCCAGGTGCTGCGGTGGTAAAGAATCCGCCCGTCAGTGCAGGAGATGCAAGAGACACGGGTTCAGTCCTTGGGTCAGGAAAATCCCCTGGAGAAGGAAATGGCAACCCACTCCAGTATTCTTGCCTGGAAAATTTCCTGGACAGAGGAGCCTGGTGCGCTACAGTCCATGGGGATTGCACAGAGTCAGACAAGATTGAGAATGAACACACACACACAGAGCTTAAAGTCAGCTACATGGTGACCACTTAATATTCATCAGCTCTTATAAAATGTATTTCTCATACACTCTTGTCTTTGGGCAACAAATGTAAAGAGTGCTCATTACACATTCATCCCAGATCATGTTTGTTGATCGCCAACACCTACACTTCAATTAAATATATCATTGGCTTTATTGCTTTGTAAAAATCTTCTGCAGATAATCAGTGTGGACGCTCAAAAAGGTTACTGCTCTGACAAATGAATCTAGTCAGTCAGTCAGTTCAGTAAAAGGAATAAGGGGCTCAATTTCCCTGTCTTGAGGCTGGGACCATAATACACAATGACGGAGCACTGGTTATGTTTCTAGCTCAGTGGAGGTACCTCAGAATTTGATGGGAAATGTTAAGCCGTCTGGTCCAAACTCCATGCTCTGCTTGGATTTTCCAGTGACACAATCGTTGAGCTTTTCTTCACTGACAGCAATGATGAAACACACACTGTCTTACACAGTTGACTATCCCTTTTTGAATGTGTTCCAGCTATTTTCCATCTGACTCTAGATCGGCTCCCCACTCTCTTCCACCCTTGGCTTTTCTCCCTGAAGGGGGATCTCCGTGAACTGTATTCTTTTTTTTTTTTTTTTTAATTTTTAAATTTTATTTTATTTTTACTATGGCCATGCCACAAGGCATGTAGTTTCCTAGTTCCCCAACCAGGTATTGAACCCCAAGCCCCTGCAGTGAAAATGCAGTCTTCACCACTGAACTGCCAAGGAAACTTCTCTTTGAACTGTATTTTTTCCAGCAAGATTTCACCAATAGATTCAGCCAACATCTGACAAGATATTGGTGGATGGGAGAGAGAAGTCAGCTCCTTCTTTCTTTGGGTCCTATCTGAAGCATAATGTAGGATAGACAAGTCCTTGATTGAAGTCACTGCTCCCCTCAAGCTAGTGGGGGCTGAAAACCATTTTATTAGCCCAGGTTATCAGATTATCCTTTGTGATTCTCCGACAGGCCACTCATGCCTTTGTAGCTAGTTCCACTGGTAAGCCCATCTCAAATAAGTCCATTTGAATTTACCATCTGTTTCTCATTGGTGTCTGACTACTATGGATGTTGATAACTGATAGAAAGGTCTTCCTTATAGAGGTGATTGAAACCCTTGTTCCATTCCTTGGAATCAGACAGAAAGGGTCCCATCTACCTTTTCAAATAAAAGTCCTTCAAGTACATACAAGGCAGATCTTAATAGAAACCTAAAAATCTTGACATTTTCAGTTTGGGACTTTTGTGATAAAGAATTTGAAAGCATTTCATGAAAAATAAAATTCAGAAGCTAAGTATTTCCCTTAAATATCCTACTGAACTCAAAAATCCTTTGTACACTTTCCATTCAAAAAATGTCCAAGACTTAATAGTCTACTTATGTTAGCAGTCTTCACCACCTTTTAGGAAAATGCCTTCTCTTTTCTCATTCCTTTGTAATGCTAGATGCCCTTTCTGTGTTGAATAAATTATTATAGCCTTTAATTTGCCCTCAGTTGACTATGCAAAAACTTCTCCTGAAGACAAACTATACATCTTCTTAAAAAATTTATTGTTGAATTGGAGGAAATACAATGTCATGCTGGTTTCTGCCCTACAACAATGGGAATCAGCCATAATGATACATATATGCCCTCCCTCTTAAGCCTCCCCCCTCACTCCCATTCCACCACTCTAGGTTGTCAGAGCACCAGGCTCTGCTCTCTGGGTTATGTAGCAATTTCCCACCAGTAATCTATTTTACACACAGTAGTATACACACCTCAAAACTACTTTCTCCATCTGTCCCACCCGCTCCTGCCCTCACTGTGTCCACAAGTCTGTTCTCTGCATCTATTTTCCTTCCCTGAAAATAGGTTCATCAGTATAATTTTTCTAGATTCCATCAATATGAGTTAATATAGGATATTTGTTTTTCTCTTCCTGATGTACTTCACTCTGTATAACAGGCTCTAGCTTCATCTACCTCATTACAATGGACTCAAATCCATTCCTTTTAATGGTTGAGTAATATTCCGTTACATTTATGTGCCATATCTTCTTTATCCCAGGTATTGTTATTTTCTTAAAAGAGATTTGTTGCCACAGAATTAGTGAACAGAAGACTCTATTCATTTTAACAACCTTGATATATATTGTTCAGTTGCTTTTCAGAATGTTTTTACCCTTTGAATTTGAGATTTTATGAACATGCTTTAATCTATCCATAGATCCTTATCAGTGTTAACCATTTGTTGTTTGGTGTTCAGTCACTAGGTCATGTCCGACTTTTTGATCACGTGGACTATGGCACACCGGGCTCCTCTGTCCTCCACTATCTCCCAAAGTTTACTCAGACTCATATCCATTGACTTGGTGATGCTGTCTAGCTGTCTCATCCTTTGCTACCCACTGCTCCTTTTGCTTTCAATCTTTCTAGCACCAGGGTCTTTTCCACTGCTTTGACTCTTCCCACTGGGTAGCCAAAATATTGGAGCTTCAGCATCAGTCTTCCAATAAATATTCAGGATTGATTTCCTTTAGAATTGACTGATCTGATCTCAATGCAGTCCAAGTGACTCTCAAGAGTCTTCTCCAGCACCACAATTCAAAAGTATCAGTTTTTTGGCACTCAGCTCAGTGTTAAATATTACATACAGGTAAACTGTGTATGTATATACATATACTTAATTCTTTAATGGGCTTCCCAGGTGGCTCAGTGGTACTTAATATTTGATTATTTAATTATTTAATGAATAAATAGACCTGAACTTTTGTTACAAGTAATTTAAAAATATTCCTGGAGTACTGGAGCAATTATCTATATTTTGTTTAGTAACTAGTTTACCTTTTGGGAGTATACATTTTTTCCTCCTGATCAAGGAATTAAAGGTGGATCTTGATGGAAAGTCTCCTTCCTCTACACATACATTTCTTAAATTAGGCTACACAGTGTCTCAGTTTCCTACTTTTCAAAATGAAGAGAACAGTTAGTGCAGGAATCCCAGAAGGGGAATCCCTAGCCTGCAGCTAGTTGGTGGTTTACAGATGCATGTCCTGTTAACACTTCAATTCCACCTCTCTCTGGTGCCACTGTGGCTTTGGCTAATGCTTATTCATTTACACAAATGGTTAATGACCCAAGGGCTCAGAGTATCAAGTTTTGAAGTGTAGCCCACTGTACCATATTTTATATAGAGGGGCCTGATGCTTGCAAAATAATATTCAAAGAAAAACTAACTTATGTCAGTAAGTGTCCCCAGAAGTGTTTATGAAAACTGGGCATACACAGTTTGACTTTTTTTTTTTTCACCAGAATTTTATTTTATTTTTTTTCAAGTTGGAGTATAATTGCTTTAGAAAGCAAGGCTATAATCCATGGGGCTGCAGAGTTGGGCATGACTGAGTGATTGAACACACACACACATACAGTATGCACTTCAGTACACGCACTCAGGGGAGACATCTCTCTCTGCTCTGCCCTTAGGATGCCCCTGGATTCAAAAGCAAGTCCTTCTCTCAAGTGGAGAAAGAAAATGTTAAATGAAGGCAGCTGGAGGAATACCAATACCTATGAACTACGTATGAACTATTCAAATAGTCTTTCAACAAACCTTTTTGAGCACTGGCCACAAGGCCATTGCTATGTGAGGTCCAAGGGAGTCAGGTGACACAGATACTCATGGTGTTCTTCTTAGCTGGAGACTTGGGCCCAGGAGTGATGATGACACTGGATGGCTGGGCCTGCCTCCCTGAGGATATTCTTAGAAAGTGCTTTGAGGGTGTCATGGAGGTGCTAAGTCCCTCTACCCATGAGAACCAGGGGAAGTTAAATCCAAGCAGGGCTCTGAAAGCCACGGAGGCCAACAATGGGGAGCAAAGGGAGGGACTTGCTTTGAGCAAGGCACAGAGGCATGAAAAAATGTGGTCTGTTTGGGAAAATTGGCTAGTGTGTCAAGTACTCTTCTGTCTTAAAATGTGGTCAAATAGTTAGAGGAGAAGAGAAAGGGGTCAGGAAGATAAAGTTGGACCAATCTGGCAAAAGGCTTTGAATGTCACATTTAAGAATCCCAAAGGAAACTTATCTTCCATCAATGGGCAGCCATCAAGATATGAAACTGTGGAATAACTAATACCCCCCTAAGGGTCACAGTCAACACAGGTAACTTGAACTTCATGCGAATACCAGCCAGCTACCAAAGCTTAGTCCCCAACACCATCCACCTGCTTTCTGCCTAGAGTTTCCCTTCTATTTACTGACTTTTATCTAAATTTTAAAAACCCATTTATGTTTATTAATGACTGTCTATAGTGATGTCAAAGCTGTATATTGTCACCCTGCTTATTTAACTTACATGCAGAGTACATGAAGAGAAACGCTGGGCTGGAAGAAGCACAAGCTGGAATCAGGATTGCCACGAGAAATATCAATAACCTCAGATATGCAGATGACACCACCCTTATGGCAGAAAGTGAAGAGGAACTCAAAAGCCTCTTGATGAAAGTGAAAGAGGAGAGTGAAAAAGTTAGCTTAAAGCTCTACATTCAGAAAACGAAGATCATGGCATCTGGTCCCATCACTTCATGGCAAATAGATGGGGAAACAGTGGAAACTGTGTCAGACTTTATTTTTTAGGGCTCCAGAATCACTGCAGATGGTGACTGCAGCCATGAAATTAAAAGACACTTACTCCTTGGAAGAAAAGTTATGAGCAACCTAGACAGCATATTCAAAAGCAGAGACATTACTTTGCCAACAAAGGTCTGTCTAGTCAAGTCTATGGTTTTTCCAGTGGTCATGTATGGATGTGAGAGTTGGACTGTGAAGAAAGCTGAGTGCCGAATAATTGATGCTTTTGAACTGTGGTGTTGGAGAAGACTCTTGAGAGTACCTTGGACTGCAAGGAGATCCAACCAGTCCATTCTAAAGGAGACCAGTCCTGGGTCTTCTTTGGAAGGAATGATGCTAAAGCTGAAACGCCAGTACTTTGGCCACCTCATGCGAAGAGTTGACTCATTGGAAAAGACTCTGATGCTGGGAGGGATTGGGTGCAGGAGGAGAAGGGGATGACAGAGGATGAGATGGCTGGATGGCATTACCGACTTGATGAACATGAGTTTGAGTGGACTCCGGAAGTTGGTGATGGACAGGGAGGCCTGGCGTGCTGTGATTCATGGGGTCAGAAAGAGTAGGACACGACTGAGCGACTGAACTGAACTGAACTGAACTGACTGATAATGACTTCCCAGGTGGCACTAGTGATAAAGAACCCGCCTGCCAATGTAGGAGACACAGGATATATGGGTTTGATCCTTGAGTCAGGAAGATCCTCTGAAGGAGGGCATAGCAATCCACTCCAGTATTCTTGCCTGGAGAAACCCATGGATAGAGAAGCCTGGTGGACTATGGTCTGTAGAGTTGAAAAGAGTCAGACATGATTGAAGTGACCTAGCATCCATATTATATCACAAGTGCACCACTTAAAAACTTGAAGTCGTTTGAATTATGAGATGAGATTGTCAAGGAAACAGCAGATTCCTCTACATTTAAAGACTTCTCAATTCTATCAGCCCCCCACAGTTCTGGAACAAGAGTTAGATAAAGTTTTCAAACTCCAAGCATGTTTTGTAGGAAGAGGAACCAAGTCTGAAGTATTGTAAACATTACTTGTTGTTTTGTACACTGTGAATATGTCAAGGTCTTCAGTAGGAAGGGTCCCTTGTCTCTAGCAGAGTGGTAATAAAATACACAGTGTGATATGATTATGCATATATTAAAATGATGAACATGCCGGACAGGGACAAGAGCAGAGCAAAAGAGAAGATGTGGTCAGTGTTGTGTGATGGGGTGAACTGACTGTAAGGTGAGACAGTCCTGGCTCAGACCTCAGCCTCAAGGTCCTCTCCTCTAAGGAGTCATATTCAAGGTTCAAGGACACAAAGTATACCAAAGACTTGAATGCTGAATCCAAGCAAGTTCTCATCTACATGCAGTCCAAAATCATGGTGCTATTGAACCCTCCTGGCTTGATTATAGGATCTTATCTCCTCTCATCAGCATCTTCCAATTCTTTCTTGGATCCCCAAAAGGAGTATAACATGCTCACAGTTATCAACTCATTGTTATAGCTCTGGGGTTATTTGTCTGGTTAAGCTTTAGGTTGTATTATGCAATGTATGATATAATAGCAACAGCCCTGAATCTCAAAGACTTGACAACCACCACCTGTATGGCTGGGGAGGAAAGGGCAGGGATGTGGACAGTGGACTCCCTTCTATTCAGAGGCACTTTTTCATTGATCCTAAGGAAACCCTCCTCTACCCAGAATTTCACAAACTCTCCCATGAAATTAGTACCTTCAGCTACCCTCTTCCATGGCCCCTCTCCTGTATGCAAGTCTCAAAAAGCAAACATTAAAACATCACCTCCATGTCTATAGCAATAAGGTATAGTTTGAAGAACATTCAAGGCTCCAACTCTAGACCAAGACAGCCTGCCTTAGCCATTCACATCCCACCAGCGACTGATCAACAAGACATGAAATGAAAATGGGTTTGCACCTCCAAACCCATGCTGAAATCCTAACTCTATATCCTGTCAGGATGGAGGGGTGAGTGACTCTCCAAAAATTTGTAAATAGAGGTTCTCAGGACACAAGCAACAAAGGAGCCCTTCAGTTCCCTCCTCTAAAAGCAAAACAAAATGGTAGCGGTTTTTAAGAGATTATTTTTTCTGGCTTCTACCCAAAACAGTTTCAAAAATTTAAGGTACTAATTTCAGCCAGAGCAGACTGTGACTTAAAATCTTGGCATAAAGAAGAAGAAAAGAAAGAAAAAGGAGTAAGAGAGGGAAAAGAAAGAAGGGAGGGAGTGAAAACAAAACTTTCTTCTTTTTCTTACCTAGGAGAAGTCACAACATTCTAGAACTTTCCAGGGACTTAAAGATCATCTTGTTCTACAACCCTTTTCAAAGAAGGAAATCTCAGGCTTCAGAGAGACGACAATGTGTGTCTAAAACCACAGAGCCAGTGAATGGATGAACTGAAACTTCGTGCAGCACTTCCCATAGTCCCCTGTTGTCTAGATAAACAACAGATTAGAAGAGGGGAAGGCGTGCTCCGTGATTTTCTGGTCCAGATTTGAACTGCAGAGTCTAGCCACCCACTTTTATAAATGCACTTCATTTTTGTGCTTGTTTGAATTCCTGGCCAGTGGCCAGGGGAGCTGGGCTGTGGACAGGCATCGAGGGACTGCAGTGAATGGGAGGGGGCCACCCAGCTGGGAGGAGAATCTTGGCTCTCAGCTGAAGAGCGCGTAAGAACTGGGCCTAAGAAACCAGTGAGAAATCCCTCTAGGACGGTAAACAGCATCAAGTGCAGAACTGCAGGCCAGGATGAAATACTGATGTGAGCAAACCGTCAATTAAATGTCCCGACTCAGTCTCTTCTTTCTCTTCTTCCTTTTCCTTGTCTCCCTGAATCCCTCCTCCTTCGTCTTTTTCTCCTTCTTTTATGAGATGATTTATACTTTCAGGTATCTAAACCCTAGCTGTTCATCCCAAGGTCTGCTTTACATGGTGTGTGGTGGTGGTACTGAGAGTGTAGAGAAACTGCGTGTGTCACTGAGGTCCTTGCCAATCCTTCACTGTTTCTTTCAGTCACTAATCAGTAAGCTTGTGCTGTTCTGCACAGATACAATATGTAGAGTATTGAGCTGTGGGGTCAAATAGACTCTGCTTCTGTCTAGCTGTGTGTCCTTGAGGAAGTTACTGGATGTCTCTGGTTCTCACTGTCCATAGCCAAACATATGGACAACACAGACCCCAAGGAATCATGAGAGTGAAATAGGAGAAGAATTCAATTTCCTGTTCTCTGTTAGAGATCCTCAGGTTTCTCTGTCAGAGACTCTTTCCCCCCTGGTGTCAATTTCTATGTGCCAGATAAAAGATCATTTGTTCATTCATTCACTAAATATTAACAGTAGGGTTCAGACGCTCTGCTGGCTCTGAGGGTTCAGGAAGGAACGGAAGATGCAAAATCCCTACTCTCATGGTGTTGGAATTCTAGAAGGGAAGGGCAGTAAGCCAACACCAGAGGAAAGCTTCTTGATGGAAAAAACTTTGCTTTTTATCCACTGTTGCATTCCTTACCCTGTGAACAGTGTCTGGCCCACAGGGTACTCAGTTAATATCCATGGAATGATTGAATAAATTCCATCTGGCACAAAAAGTTAAATAAGAGAGACTAGTAATATATAACTATTATAAATATTATGATATAGTAATATATTACTATTACAAATATATTTATTCAATTGAACAAATTATACATCTGTATATATATTTATATAAACAGTCTCTCTTATTTCAATTACATATGTATATAATCTAAAAACAAATGTATATCATCTCCAGTAATGATCAATTCTATGAAGATAAAACAGAGTGGAAAAAAAAAGTTGTAGAATACAGGAAGCCTTTATAGGGAGGTGACATCTGAGCAGAGATCTAATTTCAAGTGAAGTAATAATCATGGCTAACATTTATGAATCATGTAGTCCAGGAAACACTGTTCTTAACAGCTTTCCACATGTTAAATTAGTCAGCTCTCATATAGCCAAGTGAGGAGGTGTCTAACATTGGCCATATTGATGCCGATGACCTGAAGCAATGGGAATCAAGTAACTTGCCCAGGGTAACACAGCTGGAAAGAGAAGAGCTTGAGATCTGAGACCAACAGCTTGACTCTGGGGCTGTGACTTCAATCATTATGGGGGCACTGCCTCAATTCTATCAAGTGGGGATACATTCTCAAGTTTTGGAACCACCCCTTCTCCAGATCCAACTGACAGAACAAAGAGTCAATCATGCCCTGTTTCATAATCTGTGATGCCTCAAAACTAACCACCCAGCCAACCAATTAACAAAATCTCAGAATCCAAAGGACCCTACCCACCCCTCACTGTGAATCAGGATCTGTTGGAAGTGGAGATGGTAGAGTCATGCTTCTCAAAAAGCTACCTTGGTGACTTGTACATCTAGTGATGATTGACAACATTGGTTGGGGTGGGGTGGAATGAAATTCAAGAAAACCTTGCGTATTTATTCACGAATCCACTGAAGAATGGGGGCTTCAGTCAGTGGTGGATGGAGACAAATTCAGGGCCATCCTCAAGACCTGGAGCAAATGTTCTGTGATGCCTTCCCCATCCCGGTGACTGCCATGTCCCCTCTTGCATCCTCTCTGCTCACTTTTCTATCACAGCTGGCAGGATATGCAGTCACATCCCTTCTCTTGGGCCATAGGCTCCTCCAGGACGAATGCTATGTTCCCATTTTGCAAACATTAGAGACCTCTTGCAATGCATTGCATGAATTGAAAAGAATGCCCATGGGTACCTACACTGGGATTTCAGCATGCAGACCCAGAGACACAAACTATGAAAAGAGGCAACAGGACAGGATGGTCTGGGGAGAAAAGAAACAGTGAAAACAAGTCTGCCTTTTCTGGTCCCATTTCTCAACCGGCCCAGGGCTGGGAGGCAGAAACAAGCTCCAGGCCAAAACTCAGAGCTGTTTAAATAACAAATCCCATCTACCACCTCCATTTTGTAAACAGCTACACTCCTTTCTGGGCTTCCCAGGTGGCTGAATGGTAAAGAAATTACCTGCCAATGCAGGAGGTGCAGTTGAGAAGATGCCCTGGAAAAGGAAACAGCAACCACTATTCTTTCCTGGGGAATCCCACGGACAGAGGAGCCTGACAGGCTACAGTCCATGGGGTCCCAGAGCCAGACACGATTGAGCAGCTGAGCATGTAATCTGTTACAACATCCTTAGGAAGAAAATGCAAGCACATTGATGGGTCTTCTGGGTTGACTTTAACCAACATGTTGGTGAACAACCCATTTCTATACAAGGCAGATACTCTAAATATGTATATAATTTGTTTTGCTTATAAGGAGGTAATCCTTTTTTATCATTTATTTCCAGCAGTTTGATCAGTTAGTCCCAACTCATGATGAGAAATTATTGTCAAACAGAACTGACAGTGTCATGGGTTAATTTTCATCCTGGATGATGCAGACACCCTAAGGTTGTGATGTTGAACATTTCACAGGAAGGTTGGGAAGAGCACCATTTGGAGAGGAAATAATGCATTTCTCATGGGAGGGATTGGAAAACTGTGTTCAGTTCAGTCGCTCAGTCTTGTCCAACTCTTTGTGACCCCATGGACTGCAGCACGCCAGGCTTCCCTGTCCATCACCAACTCCTGGTCCTAGCTCAAACTAATGTCCATCAAGCTGGTGATGCCATCCAACCATCTCATCTGCTGTCATCCCCTTCTCCTCCTGCCTTCAGTCTTTCCCAGCATCAGGGTCTTTTCCAGTGAGTCAGTTCTTCCCATCAGTTGACCAAAGTTTTGGAGCTTCAGCTTCAGCATCAGTCTTTCCAATGAACATTCAGGACTGATTCCCTTTAAGATGGACTGGCTTGATCTTCTTGCAGTCCTAGGGACTTTCAAGAGTCTTCTTCAACACCACAGTGTAAAACTGTACAGTAGCTTAAATTATAACTATAAATGAAGTATTTGGTCTCAAGATAAGTCACCAGTTAGGCACATGAAAAGTGGATCCAATTAGGCCTGCTTTACAATGAGTATCATGTCTATTTTCCATCTATAAATTGATATATAATGCAGCAATTATAAAATAGAATTGCTATGCAATGATTGGTGATACATGGAATTAATACTTTTATGAAAGTCCACCTGCATAAATTGCAGATGAATCAAGAACATGGTTGATTTGCTTGCAATTAAGTAAAAAGTTAATATAGACCCTAAGGTTGAATTTATGTCCATATATATATATATATATATATATATATATAAAGTGATAAGAAATATAACATAAATTTTAACCATTTTTAAGCATACACTTTACTTAGTCATCATTATTTCCAAAAAAAATGTACACTGATCACCACTGTCTATTTCCAAAACTTAATCATCTCAGCATAAGCTTTGCTGTTATTGCTGTTTAGTTACTCAGCTATGTCTCACTCTTTTGCAACTCCATGGACTGTAGCCCACCAGGTCCTCTATCCGTGAGATTTCCCAGGCAAGAATACTGGAGTGGGTTTCCATTTCCTTCTCCAAAGGATCTTCCTGACCCAGGGATAGGACTCCCATCTCCTGTGCTGACAGGCGGATTCTTTACTAGTGAGCCAGCAGGAAGCCCTGTAGCAGAAACTTTCTTCATATTAAATACCAGCTCTTCATTTCTCCTTCCTCTCCAGCCCCTGATCACCTCTAATTGTCTTTCTGTCTTTATGAGTTTGATCAATTATTTATTTCCTATAATTGGAATCATACAGTGTTTGTTCTTCTGTGTTTGGTTTAGTTCCAGCAGCATAAAGCCTTCAAGGTTCATCCATGCTGTAGCATATATAAGAATTCACTCCTTTCCGCAACTGAATAGCTTTTTATTGTATGGAGAGAGCACATTGGTTTACTGGGTCACCTGTGTGTGGACACTTGAGTTGTTTCTACCAGTGAAAGTGAAGGTGAAGTTGCCCAGTCGTGTCCGACTCTTTGCGACTCCATGGAATGTAGCCTACCATGCTCCTCTGTCCATGGGATTTTCCAGGTAAGAGTACTGGAGTGGGTTGCCATTTCTTTCTCCAGTTTCTACCAGTGGGTGATTATAAATAAAAGGTTGGATTTTAATAGATAGGTGACAAGCATGGGTAAAATATCCCTTGAAATTTCAAACTCTTTCAAGTTTCCTTTTCAAAGTTCATACGTTGGGAAATGGGAGAACTGAATCTTAAATGAATGATTATGGTACAGATCACACACACACACACACAGACACACACAGACACACACAGATGAGAGAAATGGCAGCTAGTTGAAAAACAGTAATTTTATGTCCTTAGCAAATAGTTAGGAGCCTTCTCTACCAAAACAGGTAAATTTCCAAGCTATTTAGTGGAAGAGATTTTCTTTTTAAAATATCTTTAATCTGCATCTGACATGTATAGAAAAGAAAGGAAGGAAGAGGACATTCAGACTTATCTTCTTCAATACTTGAATACTTCAGAAAAACAAATAGACCTTTATCATTCAGATAATTGTTTCAAAAATTGTGTTTGATTGTCAATGGCCTGGATTTATGTGGATGCTTACATTTAGAGGCACAACAAAATTTCACCGATTTTTTGAAGTGTTGGCCTTGATGTTCAAAATGGGCAGTGATACCAAGGGGCTCTTCTCTTTCCAAAGCCAGTTCTTTATTACAGACCTTTTGAAGGGATCCACAAAGAGTATGTTAAAGAACAATGAATGCACGTGTGTTGAGTGCCTACCACGTGCCTGTCTGTGCTTGTGGCCTTTAATATGCACAAGAATTCCTTAAATAGTATTCCTATTTAACATATGAGCAAATTGATCTTCTGAAATAGTTAATCACATTTGTCCAGTATTACCCCCAATTAATGTCAAGTTTAAGACCTACTTTTGTTTTTTTTTTTTTTTTTTAAAACCTGGAAACAGATAAATAGAGGAGAAAATGTAAATTACAGCTGAATTGGATACTTCAAGTGCAAATCAGAACTAGGTAGAGTCTTTAATTGTGTGGAAAATGTAAATCGCTACTAAAGATAGAACTTCCAAATTAAAGAAAGTAGAAATGGAATCTGCCATGCATTCTTTTTGGAATGCTGTACACAGCTTCTAATATGCAGTGTTAAATGTCTCAGTAACTTTCTTTTGTGTTTGACAGATTATCTGAGAGGTCCTGTAGCTCTGCCTACACAGAGGACAAAATTTCCCTGCTGACCCAGTCCACAATTTGTTCTAAGTGTATCTTTTCTCCTCATAAGGTTTCGTTGGGCTATAATAAAAACACAGTGTAAGTATCATGGAACAAATGATTCATGCAAAATCACTTAATCACCATTACACACAATCAAAAGACTGGACTGAAAACAGGCAAATGCTTTAGGTCAAAATAGTTGAAATTACATAGTTGGCCTGAGGACTTTTAATAATGATACTTTGCATTTGTATAATGGATTCTAAGATTCTTGAAAGCTCATACCTATATTAATCTCTCTTTTAAATATGACCAAAAATCCATTAAGTAGGTGTTCTGTCCATTTTATTGTCAAGGAAAAGCCAAGCATGGCAGCTAGTCTCCAAAGAGGTCCCCCCAGTGAACCACGCCTTCTATTATTCAGCTCCTTAAATAGTCCTTTCCTACTGAATCTGGGCTGGCCCCACTGTAACAATACCATGTAGCAGTAGTTTCTCTAGGTAACACTTGCAACTTTTGCTTTGCTCTTTTAGAACACTCATTCTGGGGAAAGTCAGGTCCCATAGAAAAGTTTCCACCTTAACTCTGCTATTGTAAGGAAGCACAAGTAGGTCACACGGAGGGCAGAGGGAGGGAGACCCAGCCAGCCCCCAGGCAGAGCAGTCATTCCAACTGAGGCATCAAGTCAGTCAGTCAGTCAGTTCAGTCGCTCATTCATGTCCCATACTTTGTGACTCCATGGACTACAGCATACCAGGCTTCCCTGTCCATTACCACCTCCCAGAGCTTGCTCAGACTCAAGTCCATTGAGTCAGTGATGCCATCCAACCATCTCATCCTCTGTCGTCCCCTTCTCCTCCTGCCTTCAATCTTTCCCAGCATCAGGTTCTTTTCAAATGAGTCAGTTCTTCACATCAGGTGGCCAAATTGTTGGAGTTTCAGCCTCAACATCAATCCTTCCAATGAATATTCAAGACTGATTTCCTTTAGGATGGACTGGTTGGATCTCCTTGCAGTCCAAGGGACTCTCAAGAGTCTTCTCCAACACCACAGTTCAAAAGCATNCTCTTTGCATGAGGTGGCCAAAGTACTGGAGTTTCAGCTTCAGCATCATTCCTTCCAAAGAAATCCCAGGGCTGATCTCCTTCAGAATGGACTGGTTGGATCTCCTTGCAGTCCAAGGGACTCTCAAGAGTCTTCTCCAACACCACAGTTCAAAAGCATCAATTCTTCAGCACTCAGCCTTCTTCACAGTCCAACTCTCACATCCATACATGACTACTGGAAAAACCATAGTTTTGACTAGACAGACCTTTATTAGCAAAGTGATGTTTCTCCTTTTTAATATGCTGTCTAGATTGGTCATAACTTTTCTTCCAAGGAGCAAGCATCTTTTAATTTCATGGCTGCAGTCACCATCTGCATTGATTTTGGAGCCCCAAAATATAAAGGCATCAAACATGTCATTAACAAAGCTGTCTTGGATCTCCAACATAGCTCAGCCTTCAGGCAGCTTCAATCCTAGCCACCATCTGAATTCAACTGGGTGAACACCCGAGGAAGAACTGGCCAGAATTTCCCAGCCCACCCTCAGAACCACCAGAGATAATAAATGTTGCATGACTCCAAGTTTTAGAGTAATTTGTAACATTGCAAAGGGTAAGTATAATACTAGGTCTGTGTGTGTGTGCGTGTGCACACTCAGTCACTCAGTCATATCCTGCTCTTTGTGGCCCCAGAGACTGCAGCTTGCCAGGCTCCTCAGTCCATGGAATTTTCCAGGCAAGAATACTGGATTGGCTTACCATTTCCTACTCCAAGGTATCTTCCCGACCCAGGGATTGAAACTGAATCTGTTACTTCCCCTGCATTGGCAGGTGGATTCCTTTAGCACTGCACCATCAGTTAAGCCCAGAATACCAAGTCTACCTAGCTTTTGCTGTTTTCCCCATTGCACCAAAATGACTACTAAATGAAGACTTTAATTTTACTCAGCCGCTGTCACCTAGATATTGGCTTCCTGCAAAACACTCTGAGGCAGTGGTTTCGTAGGAAGCAACAGGACTTCCTCTGGGGACCAAACTCTCTGGAGGGGAGTTACACAAGTGATATGACATCAAGCATACAGTGTGGAAGGTATTAAGGGGTAGTTCTGAGTTCTCATCCATTATAAATTCAGCATTAACAGTGACTTGACTCCTCTAGAACTCACACCCTTCTTCCATAAAACAAGAAGATTAGCTTAAATTATTTCTAAGTTATCTTTCAAGTTTATCAGTGGATAGGTATCAGCTGATGTCTACCCTCAGGCTGTTGAGTGAGTTATCAAAAATGTGCAATTTTTTTTTAATACACACAGTTATGTGTTGGAAAAATCTGTAGCAAGACAAAATATTGGCAGTGATTATTTATAATCTTACTTAAAGTATTCAGTTTTCATACAAAGAACATGTATTCCTTGGGTAAGCAAAAAAGTCATGCATTTTGTTTGTTTTCAATAGAGAGTATATAAAAGTGAGTATAAATTGAGAAGAATGGCTAAAAAGTAGATTTAAGACTTTGTAGTGTGTGTGTGTGTGTTAGTTGCACAATATCATCTGACTCTTTGCAACCCCATGGACTGTAGCCCACCAGGCTCCTCTGCCCATGGAATCCTCCAGGCTAGAATACTGGAGTGAGCAATCATTGCTTTCTCCAGGGGAACTTCCCCACCCAGGGATCTTATACGTTGCAGGCAGATTCCTTACCATCTGAGCAACCGGGGAATTTTCTATTATTCAGTTCAGTTCATTCGCTCAGTCATGTCCGACTCTTTGCAGCCCCATGGATTGCAGCATGCCAGGCCTCCCTGTCCATCACCAACTCCCGGAGTTGACTCAAACTCAAGTCCATCGAGTCAGTGATGCCATCCAGCCATCTCATTCTCTGTCATCCCCTTCTCCTCCTGCCCCCAACCCCCCCAAGCATCAGTCTTTTCCAATGAGTCAACTCTTCTCATGAGGTGGCCAAAGTACTGGAGTTTCAGCTTTAGCATCATTCCTTCCAAAGAAGACCCAGGACTGGTCTCCTTTAAAATGGACTGGTTGGATCTCCTTGCAGTCCAAGGGACTCTCAAGAGTCTTCTCCAACACCACAGTTCAAAAGCATCAGTTCTTCGGCACTCAGCTTTCTTCACAGTTCAACTCTCACATCCATACATGACCACTGGAAAAACCATAGCCTTGACTAGACAGACCCTTGTTGGCAAAGTAATGTCTCTGCTTTTGAATATGCTATCTAGGTTGGACATAACTTTTCTTCCAAGGAGTAAGTGTCTTTTAATTTCATGGCTGCAGTCACCATCTGCAGTGATTTTGGAGCCCTAAAAAATAAAGTCTGACACTGTTTCCACTGTTTCCCCATGTATTCTTGCCACCTCTTCTTATTATCTTCTGCTTCTGTAAGGTCCATACCATTTCTGTCCTTTATTGAGCCCATCTTTGCATGAAATGTTCCCTTGGTATCTCTAATTTTTTTGAAGAGATCTCTAGTCTTTCCCATTCTGTTGTTTTCCTCTATTTCTTTGCATTGATCGCTATGGATAAATGATCCCTTCTTCACATCGATTCTATGAGTCTTGCATGGCTAGTAGCCAATGTAGAAATGTAAGAGATCATAATTCTATAAAAACTCATCAACATTGAAAAGTAGCTTAGCTCTCATGACTGGTGTCACTGCATTTAGAGGGTAATAGAATAATACTGAATATTAATGAAAAGCTGGGTATGTATTATCTCAGTTAATTTTTAGGTCAGTCTCTGAGGCAGACATTACTATTAACCTCATTCTATGGATGGGACATCTAAGGCAAGAGACAGTAAGTAATTTTCTCAATGAGAACACTTTGGCTGAGACCTTGACTGCGACCCAGTGAAGGCCTGCTTGGATTCCTGTCTCATGGAAACTGAAATAGTAGAAGTATGTTGGTTTAAGCTGGTATTTCAGTTTCCTTGAGACAGGAGTCCAAGCAGGCCCTCACTGGTGGCAGTCAAATTCTCAGTTAGAGTGTTCTCATCTGGAGCTTGGAGCCCTCTTCCAAGTTGACATCTTGTTGGGAAACTTGAGTTCTTTGCACCTGTAGGACCATGGCTTTTGTTTCCTTGCTGGATGCTGGCTGAGGAACACTTCCAGTATTGCTGGCCACTGCAGTCCCTTGCTAAGCCTCTTACATGGCAGATGACTTCAAAACTAGTTGGAGAATCTTTCTCCCTCCTCAGTATTCTAAGTTGACTTGGAGTCTCAGAAAACCTGATAACATCACATGCGATTATCCTTACCAGATAATGTAACCCCATCAAGAGGGTAAATATCCCATCTCATTTACAAGTCCAGCTTACATTCAAGAGGAGAAAATTACATGGAGCATGTACACCAGGGAGGAGGAATCTTGGGAGGACATTCTTGAATTCTACCTACTACATCTCCTTGCTGATGTTTATCTTAAGTTCCTAATCTCCATGTTTGCTTTCATTATGCTCTAGCCCTTTCCATGAGCAAGTATGTTAAAGAAAGGACTCCCATCTGCACTGAAAGGTGGGGTAACCTGGAGATACTAGGCTACCCTACCAGTACTAGTTAGTACTACATCCTTATGCTAGCCAAGAAAACAGTTCAGGGAACAAACCTAGCTCTATTTACTAGTCATGTGACTGTGAGAAATGCCTTAGATGTCCCATCCATAAAATGAGGTTAATAGTAATGTCTGCCTCAGAGGCTGACCTGAAAATTAACTGAGATAATACATACCCAGCTTTTCATTAATACTCAGTATTGTTCCATTACCCTCTAAATGCAGTGACACCAGTCATGAGAGCTAAGCTACTTTTCAATGTTGATGAGTTTTTGTAGAATTATGATCTCTTATATTTGTACATTGGCCACTAGCCATGCAAGACTCATAGAATCTATGCGAAGAAGGCATCATTTATCTTCCTTTGCAGAGAGGCACCAGACGTTGAGAGAAGCTACGGAAATTGCCCAAGGTCACATTGCTGTGAAAAGCTAGGTCCAGGACTAGCTCTCTAAGTTCAGGACTTCAGAATCCAAGGTCAGTGTTCTTTCCAGTGTGCCAACACGAAATCAGTAGAATGAGATTTGTTATTCATAAGACCTGGTGTAGAACTCATATCCACTGGAGGAACCTAGGGGAATAAAGATGTAGTTAGAGGAAAGCTGAATTTTAGCGGCCAATTTGGAGATGCAATGGCTTGCCTTAGGGAATACTGGATTCTCTACTAGTGCAATATTCGGGAAGAGGTTGTATCATACGGCATAGTGGAGAAAGCTTGGATGTTGGAATGATTCATTTAGTTAATAAATGTTTGTAACTCTTAGGTCAAACATTGTTCTATTTGCTTGGAATATGATGGTCAGAAAAAAGCAACGAGCTTGGATTGATTATTTCCCCCGGGTTTTGTCAGGATTAAGTAAAACAGTATACTGTGAACTGCTAACAGTGCCTGGCCCAGGGAAGGTCTTCCCAAGACATCAGCTCACAAAGTTAGGATATGGTGAAGGGGGTTTTCACATCAGATTGACATCTGGGCTAGAGTTATAATTCAATCCACAAACAAGTATTTGCTATCTACCATGTGCTAGGTACAGTGCTGAGTGCCAGGGTGTTGTAACCAAGAGGAAGAGACATTCATTCAGGAGCTCTAAATTAATTACTAACCAAACAATAGAGATACGATGTCCTGTAACATAAGTAAGATGGAGTGATGCCCTCATATTGGCGAGAACCAGAAAGCTTTCATGCAGCTGGAGGTTGATGGTAATGCATGGACACTGTTGATACTTTGAGAAGCCAAAAGAGGAGACTACTCCTTGATAATGATTAAGACTATCATTGTATTTAGCGCTTCTGTGTGTCAGAGAACAAAGTGGTCTCATTCCTTATGGGAAAAATTAGAATAACCCTGTTGTATTACTGGCTGGTCCTATTACTCGTATGAAATACAGCGAGACTAAGACCTGTATGCAAGTTTACTATCTTAGAGTGGATGCTCCCGAAGCGAAGCCCAGGATGCGGATCCCTGTATTCTTGCTGCTGCTGCTGCTAAGTCGCTTCAGTTGTGTCCGACCCTATGCGACCTCCTAGACAGCAGCCCACCAGGCTCCTCCATCGCTGGGATTCTCCAGGAAAGAATACTGGAGTGGGTTGCCATTTCCTTCTCCACCTGTATTCTTGGGCAAGTCATTTACTAAGAATGGGATTGTGGAAGAAATAGATGCACAGAATAAAACAGGAGAAAAAACTAGGCAGAAGTGTGGCTTCAGAAGTCTGTGTGCATGCGTGTGTGCTAAGTTGTTTCAGTCATATCCGACTCTGTGCAACCCTATGGATCATAGCCCTCCAGGCTCCTCTGTCCATGGGATTCCCCAGGCAAGAATACTGGAGTGGGTTGCCATGCCCTCCTCCAGCAGGATCTTCCGGGCCCAGGGATCGATCCCACATCTCTTGCGTCTCCTGCATTGGCAGGCATGTCTTTACCACTAGCGCCACCTGGGAAGCCCTCAGGAGAAGTCTAGCCTCCACTGCTGCTGCTGGATCCCACGAATTCTGGATCGTGAGTTGTACCGTAGAGGTTGTCCTGCCCAGAGACCAGGAGGCTGGGATGCCTCCCTGCGATCCTATGCCTCATGCCACATCAGTCAATCGTTAGTCACAGGCAACGCCCTGGAGAGTAGAGAAGAAGGGTGGGCATTACTTCCCAGGCACCTCCAGGGAAGGCAGAAACCGACAATTAAGAGAAATGCCCAGAACATAGTACGCAGGTTGAGCTTTTAGCCACCAGATGGGGGTGGGGAATGGGTGATGGGGAATCAGAGTGTTTTTCTGGTGAATGGAGTCCAGACTGGACACCAACTGCAAAGGCCATGGTCCTGAAGCTGAGAAAGGATGGGCAACCAAGGCCTTGGTGCCTGCTGCTTCAAAGCCAGCCGATCTACTTCCCAAAGTTCTCGATGCTTTTAACCACTAAACCACATACCCACACAGTTAACAGTTTT
The DNA here is from genome assembly GCA_006410635.1 of Cephalophus harveyi. Classification (NCBI taxonomy): domain Eukaryota; kingdom Metazoa; phylum Chordata; class Mammalia; order Artiodactyla; family Bovidae; genus Cephalophus; species Cephalophus harveyi. Next base: position 258,838 of record SJYT01042906.1, on the reverse strand, counting down.
TACTTTATCTCACTGAATTCTCCCCAAAACAGAGTTAAGTAAATGTCAGTCCACTTATATTCAGAAAAAAAAATTGAGTTTCTGGGAATTTGAACCTAATAACTAGTAGAATTGGGATTCAGATTGATTCAGGTCTCCTAGCTCTCCTTGCTTTTTCTCTCAGGTCACCTGACTTGGAAATTTGAGGAAAGTGGAGTGAGGATCTTGATTTCAGGGTGAACGGAAGTCAGAGTCATTGCTTCCACCAAGATATTTCAGTTAAACGCCTCAGTCAAGCATCTCAGCATCCTGGTCCTCGTCCCTTGCTTGCCATTTGGAGAGCGCCTTTGTGCTGCTCTGGTCTTTAGCTCAAGCTCAGACTTTCTAAATGAACGTCTACCTGTAAGGAACCTGCTTTATCACATCTGTTTTTTATCAGGATCCAGCCACTATTGGCTTGAAGATGATCCAATAGCACTAGAGAGTGCCTCCTGAGATTCTGGATGCCTCTTCTGTTTCTAGGAGCATTTCTGGTGGCTCAGTGGTAAAGAATCTGCCTGGCAATGCAGGAGACCTCGTTCAATCCCTGGGTCAAGAAGATCCCCTGGGGAAGGAAATGGCCACCCACTCCAGTATTCTTGCCTGGAATATCCCATGGACAGAGGAGCCTGAGGCATATGCTTTATTTCTTCCTCTGCTGACTCACAATTGCATAGACTTTTAGTAGCAGGGCGTGGATGCTGCTGCTGCTGCTAAGTCGCTTCAGTCGTGTCTGTGCGACCCCATAGACTGCAGCCCACCAGGCTCCCCCGTCCCTGGGATTCTCCAGGCAAGAACACTGGAGTGGGTTGCCATTTCCTTCTCCAATGCATGAAAGTGAAAAGCGAAAGTGAAGTCGCTCAGTTGTGTCCGACTCTAGCGACGCCATGGACTGCAGCCACCCAGGCTCCTCGGTCCATGGGATTTTCCAGGCAAAAGTACTGGAGTGGGGTGCCAATACTAGACCCTAAATTCCAGTTATAGCCATCAATGGCTCTGGCCTCATGGTCAAGCCCTTCGGCGTCTGTTTCCTCCCCTGTAAAATTAGGGCTATGTTGTTTCCTACTTCTCAGAATTACCACATGGGTTAAAAACAACATATTTAAAATACCAAGCACGTAGCAGGTATGCAAAAATGGTAGTTATTTTTGTATGACAGACATACACTTGCACAGGAGAGAGAGATGCATGGATGCCTACTAAGCAAGCTTCCGCCACTTGGGAAGCAGATGTCAAGGCCACAGAGTGAGCTTCCAGTGTGTTGAACCACTCCCATGCCCAGGAGACCTTCTCCTGCTTGCACTCTACTTCCTCCGTCTCCACACCCCCACTGCCTTGATTCCTTAACCTGTTCTTGTCCAGAACACCCTGCTCTGGTTACCTCCATTGCCTCCTGCACTCCGCTCTATGGCAGTTCCTCCAAGAAGTCTTCCTGCGGTAAGGACAGGGTCCCCTGGCCCACAAGACAAGCGATCTGGGTCACAGCTTTGCCACGCCACCCTTCCCATCTCTGCCTACTCTGAGCAATGGTGTGGTTAAATGATACCTCTGTCATCCCTCGCTTTATATGATCCTCGAGGCCAACATTCCCCGTCTCTGGGACCACCATCCGCATAGCCGGAGTAGTATTCCTCTCTTTATTATTATCATTTAAAACTATGTGTATTTACTTATCTGGTTGCTCCAGGTCCCAGTTGTGGCATGTGGGATCCCCAGTCACAACACGTGAACCCCCGGCTGAAGAAGGCAAATTCCTGACTGCAGCATGCAACCTCTTAACTGTGGTTTGTGGGATCCAGTTACTCGACCAAGGACCAACTTGGGCCCCCTGCATTGGGAATGCAGAGACTTAACCGCTGGACCACCAGGGAAGATCCCTCTATTTATTTTCTTTTAAAACAATGGGGGTAGGTCCATATCTTATGCCTCAATTAGTCCACTCTATCCTGGGGCTAACTGACTTCTCTCAGGGATGTTCTTGAATTCATATTGAAGGCCCTAAGCACACTACACTGGCTGATCTGTACACAGTTTAAGCTGCCAGCTTTCCTTGCCTTTCCTTTTTAATTTAAACACAGAATAGCCTTCCTAGTGCTTCTATGTTTTTATTGTTTTTATTTTAAACACAGAACAGTTAATGACTATTTATTCCTGCATTAACATTTTCATTCTCCTGAGAGCTTAGTGCCATGCTAAGCACATAGTAGGGTTTCAAAAGAAAAACACAATTGTAATGAATACCCAAACTCTCAACAGTGATCTCTGACTACCTCTGCGGGTAGCAGGCACTCTGAAAGCTGGCCTCTTCTGCCCCACATCTCCTTTCGGCTGTGTACTGTCTCCCAAGATAGAAAGAGCAAGGCACTCTGCTCAGAGGCGCACCAGCAGCAAATTTCCAGGCTGTGAGCTGATAACCAAAATTGTGTTACCAGGATTTCAGCACTATCTGATTCCTGGAGGATGGGAGGGGGCTGTCTGATGCCTCAGAAGCATCAAGTGAGGTGAATAGTCCAAATATCCCAAACACAATAGCTGAGGCCCTGCTCAGCTGTTCTCTGTCGCCCTGCGAGGAGGTCATCACCCAGGCTGGCCTTGAGCCTAGACCAATCCAGGCAGCAATCTCACTCCCTAGGCTTGACTTCAGATATGCAGATGACACCACTCTTATGGCAGGAAGTGAAGAGGAACTAAAAAGCCTCTTGATGAAAGTGAAAGAGGAGAGTAAAAAGCTGGCTTAAAGCTCAACATTCAGAAAACGAAGATCATGGCATCTTGTCCCATCACTTCATGGGAAATAGATGGGGAAACAGTGGAAACAGTGTCAGACTTTGTTTTTTGGAGGCTCTAAAATCACTGTAGATGGTGATTGCAGTTATGAAATTAAAAGACGCTTACTCCTTGGAAGGAAAGTTATGACCAACCTAGACAGCATACTCAAAAGCAGAGATATTACTTTGCCAACAAGGGTCTGTCTAGTCAAGGCTATGGTTTTTCCTGTGGTCATGTATGGATGTGAGAGTTGGACTGTGAAGACAGCTGAGCGCCGAAGAATTAATGCTTTTGAAGTGTAGTGTTGGAGAAGACTCTTGAGAGTCCCTTGGACTGCAAGGAGATCCAACCAGTCCATTCTAAAGGAGAACAGTCCTGGGTGTTCTTTGGAAGGAATGATGCTAAAGCTGAAACTCCAATATTTTGGCCACCTCATGTGAAGAGTTGACTCATTGGAAAAGACCCTGATGCTGGGAGGGATTGGGGGCAGGAGGAGAAGGGGATGACAGAGGATGAGATGGCTGGATGGCATCACTGACTCATGTTCACCCAAACATGAGTTTGGGTGAACTCCAGGAGTTGGTGATGGACAAGGGAGGCTTGGCATGCTGCGATTCATGGGGTTGCAGAGTTGGACACGACTGAGTGACTGAACTGAACTGAACTGATGAGGCATTTGGAGACAGATCAGGTGTCCATCTTACTTCCTGTGTCACTGCATTTGGTCCTCTGAGTAGGCCCACCCTGGGCAGGACCCCTCTGAATCTGACCGTGCTCAGAGAAGAGCTAAGGGCCTTGAACAGTTCTGGAGCAACAGCCTCGTACTGCTTATCCCTTCCAAATGGCTGGCTCAGGGGGTACCAAAAGCAGATGAATAGAAATAGCTACTAGGCCCCTGACCCTTGCCTGCGGTAGACCTCCATGACAGCATTTTTAGTCAACAACACCCCCATTGGGCTTCCCAGGTGGCTCAGCGGGGAAGAATCCAACTGCCAATTCAGGAGATGCCAGAGATATGCACCTGCCAGTTCAGGAGATGCCAGAGATATGGTTTCGATCCCTGGGTTGGGAAGATCTCCTATAGCAGAAAATGGCAACCTGCTCCAGTATTCTTGCCTGGAAAATCCCATGAACAGAGGAGCCTGGCGGGCTGTAGTCCATGAAGTTGCAAGAGTCAGATGTAACTGAGCACAGAAGCATACCTCCAAACCAACAATTATTGAATTTATACCCATTGATCATCTTAAATTGAGTCATCCCCTAGCATCAGCTGTGTCAGCCACAAAAGGTAGACCATGCCTCCAGTGCTTGGTCCTTCCCTCCTTCATCCCTACCCACCACCTTCTTGCCCCAACAGCGCAAGCTTCAAGTACACCATCCTGAGGGTGCTGGCATGCTTATGTATTGCAAAATGCATCCTCTTTGGAGTCAGAAAACACATACCAGGGTCTCCACTTAGTCACCCAATTCCTGGGCAACCTTGATAACTTGATTTCACCTTTGTCTCTCATTTTTTCAGCCTGCATCTATTACAGTGACTTCCCTGGTGGCTCAGATGGTAAAGCGTCTGTCTACAACGCGGGAGACCTGGGTTTGAATCCTGGGTTGGGCAGATTCCCTGGAGAAGGAAATGGCAATACACTCCAGAACAATTGCCTGGAAAATCCCATGGACAGAGGAGCCTGGTAGGCTACAATCCATGGGGTCACAAAGATTCGGACACGACTGAGCGGCTTCACTCACTCATAATAGAAGTAAGATCCAGTGGTGCACTACAGAGGGAAACACTCTGCAGATGGCAAAGTTCCGTGTCAACAGGAAGCCCAGTCTATTTCTACCACACCCTTTGGGGAGCTTTTTTTTTTTTTTTTTTTTTTTAATGACAACCTTGACTTCCCTGGTGGCTCAGATGGTAAAGGATTTTCCTACAATGCAGGAGACCCGGGTTCAATCCCTGGGTTGAGAAGATTTTCTGGAGAAGGAAATGGCAACCCACTCCAGTATTCTTGCCTGGAAAATCCCATGGATGGAGGAGCCTGGTAGGCATGGGTTCACAAAGAGTCGGACACGACTGAGCGACTTCACTTTCACTTAATGAAGGTGCAGAGAAGGCATTTTTTGTTGTCTGTGCAGGGCCCAGGGTGGGGTGCAGGCTATACTAAGGTCAAGCCAGACTGAAGCTGCTGAAGCATAACGAAGGTGACTCACCTCCCTGATAGCACGCCTGAGAAGACCTCAGGCTCCTTCTTGCTCTTTCCCTCTGGCTCAGGCTCACCTCTTGGGATGGAAGACATTTGGCACCAGAAAAGGAATATGTCAGGAAGAACTGTCTCTAGGTCTCTCCATTTGCATTTCGGGAAAAAATGGGTAGAGAAAAAAAATAAAAAATACACACACACACACACACACAAAACCCTTGGGCTTTGACTGTAAGTGGACTCTGAGCTCTGCTTTATAGTCAACATGAACTTGGGCGAGTTCCTTATCTTCACTGTGCCTGTTTCTTCCACTTTGAACTTGCCATAATAATCCCTCCTTCCTGGGATTGCTTGAGGGAAATTTCAATGAGTTCCTCTACAAAATGTCTATTTCACTCCTCTGCCTTAAGTAAGAACTATGTCAGAAGATGCATTTGTGTCCTTGTATTTTTTGTTTTACCGTAACGAACATATTTGTATTCATAATAAAAAAAAGTCTGATTTAATTCTGTATGAGGCTGACTGAACAAAGAATGCATGAGAAAACTGAGGCTCGGAGGGGCTTATCTGATCATTCCTAACAACCCAGTTGTTCAGGGCAGAAGTGAAACTGAAATTGGGCCCCTCATCTCTGAGGCAGGTGCAAGGGGTTCCAAACCTATATCTGCCCCCGCTTTGAACTTTTTTCTCTTTTCAATTTCAACCCTTGGGAATTTAAAATTTCCTTTCACATTCAGGACTCCAAATTTGGAGCTGATGTTTGAACATGTACACACCCAGATCTCAAAGCATAGGGAATATATGTCTGTAAGTGCATATTGATCTTTCAGGAAATAGATTATTAGACTCCCAGCCCAAGCAAACGGTTATCCCTTTAGTCAGCCTTTCACAGATGGAGACATGCATAGATTCTGAAATTCCTCTTTTCTATTCTAAGTGACTTGCCAGAGACCCACTGCCACCTGGGGCAAAGTACACAGCCCCAAGATCATTCTGAAAGCCAGGTTTAATTTCCTTTATTGTTGTTTCATCTATTGCTGCAATCAGAAGGAAGTGTAAGCACTCTTTGAAGCAACCAGTTTCTCGCTGGTTAGCAACTAACTTCTCCAGCTTAATTGCTTTGTCCTCTTGGAGTTTACGTGGAGTTAGAATCCACACTCAGGGACCTGCTAAAGCTGGAAATGGGTGAAACTGTCCCCTCCAAAAATAACAGGCATCTCAATGAAGAGAAATCTCACAATGCAAGTAAAAAATAAATCTGATGACCTCAGGGAGACATTAAAACTTTAAAAAGACAATGAAGAAAGGAGAGAAGGGGAGAGGAAAGTAATAACTATGAAAAACACTTTTTTTTGAGTAACAAAGAAATATATGCGATGAATGAACACACACAGATATTTGGAGTTGGGGGCAAGTTAACTATATTCAAAAAAGACTGCATCTCCAGAATTTCTTTTTCTTTTTTTGCAGTTAAATATTTTAGCTCCTTCATATAGAGACATATTACACATGTTAACAACCATGAAAAACAATACAAAATGCCCTCGATTTAACAAGTAGAAAAATATAACTAGTATATATGGCAATTGTGAATCTAATACTGTACAGAAGTAATTTATGGATCTTACAAATAAATTATACTTAAATGCCCTTTTAAAATTCTTTCCCCCACGACAGATGTACACCAGAACTTACAATAGGAAAGGTTCCGAGCCTGGCTTATCGTCAAAAAAAAAAAAAAAAAAAAAATCAGTGCCAGTCAAATGTTCTGCCGACAAGCTCAAAGAATTTCTTATTTGGCTCATGAAAATATTCGTGCAGTTTATTGAGGAGTCTGGGGTCCACTTGGGGGTGCGCCCGGCCTTTGGACTCGTGTAAGCAGCGGTCCCGGCCGCCGTCCCTCAGGCAGTAGAACCCCTTGGTTTTGTTAAAGTAGAAATTGGAGGCGTTGATCTGCGGCGACAGCCTCAGGAACCGCTCCACCTTCTGGATCTCGGGGAAGGGGTCCCTGATGAGGCGGTCGCCGTCCACGATGTGGATGCGGCGCAGCGGGAAGAAACGCAGCCAGTTCTGCAGGTGCAGGTGGTACAGGCTGCGGTTGAGAGCCTTGTAGTCCACGTTGAGGCGGCCGTCTCGCACCAGGAACTCCTCGATGGACGGGTAGGGCTTGCGCTTCTGCACGTGGTTGTAGAACACTTGGGTGTAGTCGGATAGCACGCGCTCTGACGGGTCCCGCAGGATAAGCAGCAGCCGGATGGCCGGGTTCATGCGGTGGACGCGCTCAGGCACTTTGGGCGACGTGAAGTACGCGGGGGTCTTTTCCACCGTGAGCTGGTGTGGGGCGGAGAAGGGCATCTGGCTGAGGTACCAGCCCAGGCCTTGGCTGTAGTGCTCCTCCCAGTCGAAGAAATGCACCTCGTTCTCGGCAGCCGCCACGTCTGGATGCAGGCTGAGCATCTCCAGCAGCGCGCGGGTACCGCCCTTGCGCACACCGATGATGATGATCTGCGGCAGCTGCTGGGCGGAGCCATTGGGGGCTGCGCCGGCGGGGATCTCGTCCTGGAGGGTCGCCGCTTTCCGCACCAGCTCCGGCTGGCCCGGCTCGTTCCCTGGCACCACCGCGGGGCGGGAAGGCACTAGCTGGAGCTGGGCCACCAGCATCACCGCGCCCAGGAGCAGCGGGGCCATGCCGGACACCACGTGGCTTCACTGGGCCGGGCGCCGCTGGGTCATGAAGTGCTGCCCGCGAGGGGACGTCTCCAGATCAGTGACACATGGGTATCACAGGCTTCTGATTACTAGGAAACAAAGGGGGAAAGTATTAACCCCACGTAAATACTTGGCTTAATCAAGCTGACAACTCTGTCATCTTTGGCAAGACATTCACCTCCTAGGGGTTTTCTCAGTTTCTTTATCAGATGGTAAAAAATCTGCCTGCAATGCTGGAGACCCGGTTTGATCCCTGGTTGGGGAAGATCCCCTGGAGAAGGAAATGGCAACCCTCTCCAGTATTCTTGCCTGGAGAATCCCATGGGCAGAGGAGCCTGGAAGAGGAGTCCACAGGGTCCGGTAGCAAAGAGTGTGACATGGCTGAGTGACTTTCACTTTCACTTATCCTATCAAGCAGGGGTGGCAAACAGTTTCTGTACCAGGCAAGAGAGTAAGTAAATGGTTAGGCTTTGGGGGACATATAGTCTCCATGGGAACTCCTCCAGCTATGTTGTTTTGCTCTAAAGTGTCCACAGACAATGCACAGAGGCCTGGGTGTGGTTGTGTTCCAATAAAGCCTTATTTATGGGCACTGGCTTCTGAATTTCATATCATTTTCATGGGACATTAAAAATTATTATTCTTTTACTTTTTTCCCCCAAACATTTATATGTGTAGTGCTCTATTGACACAAAAACCAGGCCAGATTTGGCCTGTAGTCCTATTTTGCCAACCTTTGCTACAAAGGAAAAAGATTGGGAAGGTCTGTTGGACCTCAAGAGACATCAGTGAATAGCAACTAGCTTCGAGCCCCAGGCACAGGGGCAAGTGACAGCGAAGCAGGCATGGTTTCTGCTCCCTTACCCATGAGGGGCTTCTGATTTAATAGGACCAACGAACCTGCTTGAAAAATGGAATGGTTAGCTCCTATTGTTCACTTGTCCCTGGATCCAGTTCTCACTGTGGCCTCAGTGCAGGGGGGTGTACTTCCCAGTGATTTTAGATTTGGCCAGTGGCACGTGGGCAGATTGACTGGTCTGAGCTCCTTGCAGTCCAAAGGACTCTCAAGAGTTTTCTCCAGCACCACAGTCCAAAAGCATCAATTCCTTGGCGCTCAGCCCAAACCAGTCAATCCTAAAGGAAATCAACCCTGAATATTCATTGGAAGGACTGATGCTGAAACTGAAGCTCCAATACTTTGGCCCCTGGATGCAAAGAGCTCACTCAGTGGAAAAGACCCCGATACTGGGAAAGATTGAGGGCTGAAGGAGAAGGGGGCTGCAGAGGATGAGATGGTTAGATAGCATCACTGACTCAATGAACATGAGTTTGACCAAACTCAGGGAGATAGTGGAAGAGAAAGGAGCCTGGCATGCTACAGTCCATGGCATTGAAAGGAGTTGGATATGACTTAGTGAATGCCCAACAACGTGGGCAGAAATGACAGTGTACCAGTGCCAAGCATAGGCCTTAAGAGGACTGTGTGTTTTCACATGCCCTCGTCCCTTACACCATTGTGATGAACAACAAAAAAAAAATGTGCCCTGGTCCCAGGAGAAAGATGAAACACACTTGGCATACAGCCATCCCATCTGTCCCCTGTGTGCAGCCTAGCTATCTCCCTCATGTGTGAGAATGTGTGCTTGTGGTTTTAAGCTGTTGAGTTTTGGGCTGGTTTGTACTGCAGTACAAATTTGGCAAAAGTTAACCGACACAACCTGACTGCAAGCATCAGTGTGGTATCCGTTATGATCACAGTTTAGGTACTTTGAGGACCTGTGTTCCTTCATTTTGCCTGAAACAATTAGGGATGTCTTCCTAGTAGAGCAAGTGTGTGCAGTGGGCCTAGAGGGATGAACAGGTGAGGTTACTGGAAGGAACAAAAAACTTTCACACAAGCAAAGGTTACCTGTTTATAAGAGCGGGTCTTGCAGTCTGCTCAGTGGAATGTCACCCCAACACGACAGTGGAAGGTAGAAACGCAGGACAGTTATAGATGAGGGTCTTGCCCAGGGACACAAAAATTTATTCCATTTCAAAATTCACGGTCCAAATTTAAAGCTCTAAACGCAGGGCTCTTCCCGTGAACTGCCTCCTTTATGCCTTCTCCTCTTTTAACTCTCTGAGATTGATCACATTTGGGCATTAAAGTCCCTAAGGAACACAGGCACTGCTGAGCCGCGGCGCATGGGCCCCCAAGACACATGAGCCGCGGCTGATGTTTTTACGGGGCTGATAAGCAGCAATCCGTGTTTGACCCTCTCCAGGAAAGAGGTGATTGGAAGCGCTGTTTTAAATAATCTCTGTCTAAACACAGCTCAGGGAGAGTTGGAGACAGGCCCAGTTTGGGGACTGTAGGACTTACAAAGCCAGAAAACATAATTTCTATCAAGAAGGCCCATCATCCTCATTATCCCAGGTTTAAAATTCACTTTATTAGTTTAAATCTTGTCTGGTGGTGGCGGTTTAGTTGCTAGTTGTGATCGACTCTTTTGATCCCATGAATTATATATCCCACCAGGCTCCACTGTCCATGGGATTTCCCAGGCAAGACTTCTGGAGTGGGTTGCCATTCCCTTCTCCAGGGGATCCTCCCGACCCAGGGATTGAACCCAGACTTGCTGCACTGCAGGCAGATTCTTTACCGGCTGATCCACTAGAGAAGTACTAAAACTTGTCTCGAATGTTTAAATGAAAAACAATATACAGGGCTTCCTTGTTTATGATCAAATTGATTTGATATCCTTCAGATATCAACTGTATTAACCACTTTGAAAAATGTATATTCAAGATCAAGCAATTAAAAAGTTGAAAAATAATAACAATACTGGAAAAGGAAACTGCAAAATCACCACATGCTCATTTAGGAAAAAAAAAAAAAAAAAACATTTTGGAGAGATGGCCAAACAAGATGGGCTTCAAGGTTGGTCTTACTGATTGGATGAGCTCAATGTAACGGGCCATGTGCTTTAGTCAAATGCGTGTGTTAGCATGACTCACTGAAATTCTGTTTCCTTTTCCACCGCGGGTGTGGGTCAGCCAAAGGGACCAGTTGGGCTTGCCTTTCACACGTTTGGGGTGTGTGAGCAGGTGCACGTGTGTGCTTGTGTGTCTGCACGTCTATGTGTACATGTGTGTACACGTGTGTGTGTGTGCAGGGTGTGGGGTGGGCGACATGAGGGAGAGAGCAGCTCTTCCACACTGAGCAGCGACACTCTGCCCATCTCACAGCCTTACATCCCAGAAAATAGCTGACCCTGGGGCACTGAGGGACAGAGCCAGAGGCCAGGCCAGAGACGCACACCCTTCGACTCTCCATGCCCTCTTCACTTTATTATGAGGCATGCGGGTTAGCACAGGGAGCATCTGAGAGCACAGGGAGCATCTGAGGTCACTTTCCTAAAGCGGAGTTACCAGCAGACAGCAAAGAGAAGAAACTTTTTTTGTTTTTCCTCTGGTTGAACCAGGAGGCTTGTGGGATCTCAGTTCCCCTACCGGGGATTAAATTTGGGCCCTCAGCAGTGAGAGCCTGAAGTCCTAACCACTGAACCAGCAGGGAATTCCTGAGAAGAAACTAAATATAGTTAGTCCTTTACAAAAACAAAATAAAAACAACACCACTCCAAAACAACTCCCCCTCCAAAACAACCAAAAGACTAGTATGTAGTTTAAAGACTCCTTGTTGCTGTTCAGTCGCTCAGTCATGTCCAACTCTTTGCAAGCCCATGGACTGCAGCACTCCAGGCTTCCCTGTCCTTCACTATCTCCCAGCGCTTGTTCACACTCATGTCCATTGGCTCTCTGATGCCATCCAACCATCCTTTGTCATCCCCTTTTCCCCCTGCCTTCAATCTTTCCCAGCATCAGGGTCTTTTCTAATGAGTCTGCTCTTTGCATCAGGTGGCCAAAATAATTGAGCTTCAGCTTCAGCATCAGTCCTTCCAATGAATATTCTGGACTAATTTCCTTTAGGATTGACTGGTTGGATCTCCTTTTAGTCCTAGGGATTCTCAAGAGTCTTCTCTAACACCACAGTTCAAAAGCATCAATTCTTCGGCGCCCGGCTTTCTTTATGGTCCAACTCTCACATCTATACATGACTACTGGAAAAACCATAGCTTTGACTAGATGGACCTTTGTTGGCAAAGTGATGTCTCTGCTTTTTAATATGCTGTCTGGTTTGGTCATAGCTTTTCTTGCAAGGAGCAAATGTCTTTTAATTTTATTCCTGCAGTCACCATCTGCAGTGATTTTGGAACCCGAGAAAATAAAGTCTGACACTGTTTCCGTTGTTTCCCCATCTATTTGCGATGAAGTGATGGGTGGATGTCATGATCTTAGTTTTGTGAATGTTGAATTTTAAGCCAGATTTTTCACTCTCCTCTTTCACCTTCATCAAGAGGCTCTTTAGTTCCTCTTCGCTTTCTGCCATAAGGGCAGTATCATCTGCTTATCTGAGGTTATTGATATTTCTCCTGGCAATCTTGATTCCAGCTTGTGCTTCATCCAGCCCGGAATTTCACGTGATGTACTCTGCATATAAGCTAAATAAGCAGGGTGACAATATACAGCCTTGATCTATTCCTTTCCCAATTTGCAACCAGTCCCCTGTTCCATGTCTGGTTCTAACTGTTGATTCTTGACCAGCATACAGGTTTCCCAGGAGGCAGGTAAGGTAATCTGGTATTCCCTACTTTTACCAATACTTTCTCCCCTCCACTCTTCCAACCACACTGCCTTTCCCAGAGGAGTCATGTAAGTAAAAGTGTAACACACTGTTTTACAAGATATTCAGAAAACCTAAAATCACCACAGGTCATTAAGAGCTGGTCAGGAAGGTAAGAGCTGCTGCTGCTGATGCTAAGTCACTTCAGTCGTGTCAGACTCTGTGCACCCCATAGACGGTAGCCCACCAGGCTCCCCTGACCCTGAGATTCTCCAGGCAAGGACACTGGAGTGGGTTGCCATTTCCTTCTCCAATGCATGAAAGTGAAAAGTGAAAGTGAAGTCGCTCAGTCATGTCCGACTCTTAGCGACCCCATGGACTGCAGTCTACCAGGCTCCTCCATCCATGGGATTTTCCAGGCAAGAGTACTGGAGTGGGGTGCCATTGCCTTCTCCAGAAGGTAAGAGCAACCTCTCTCAAAGCTGACAGTAACCACTGTTCATTTATGTCTCCAACACTTAGTCACTTAAGATGGATCATATCTTGTTATTTTTGTTACAGATGTTAAAATGACCCACATATGCATTTGTACATTTTCCAGGAGCCCTGTTTTAAAAACAGAATATTTTCCGTAACCCTATCCAAAATGTTATTACTTAAACACAAAATGAAGGAGATATTTTGCAGTTTTTTGTCTTAAGTCTTCAAAAGCCAGTGTGTATACATTTGTAGGACATCTCAGGCCACTTCTTGTTGCTGTTGTTCAGTCACTAAGTCACGTCTGAGTCTTTGCAACCCCTTTGCAAAGCCAAGCTTGCTTCTTAATATGTTGTTTAGGTTTGTCATAGCTCTACTTCCAAGGAGCAAGCATCCTTTAATTCCGTGGCTGAAATCACCATCTGAGGTGATTCTGGGGTGCAAGGCCACTTGTGGCTTCTGACAACTGGAGTGGACAGCCCAGAGATCCACAAAACTGAGCAGTGTTGCAGCTCTTATTCTGAAAGCTAGTTAATTGTGGAAGGTACTTTCTTCAAAAGTAAGATCCTTGACCCCACTCACAAATCAGGAGTGTCTCAAACAGGAAAAGAACCAGAAAGGCAAGTTTGAAATTGCAAGCAGTACAAAAATAAATGGATTATTCTCTCTTCAGAAGTAAACTAGGCCTATCAAAGGGAGTCTTCTGGAAGCCTGGAGCTTGAGCTGGCATCAGCACAAAGACTGTTCAACAGCTCCTGGAGGCCAGTCCACAGTCCTCCAAAAAGCAATGTTGGCAGCAGTGATCCGGAGCACTTGCTACTGAGCAGACACTAGGCTAGCCACTTTGCACACAGGACCTGTGTGACGCACACTGCATGCTGGACAGAACTGATATTGTCACAAGAAAGTGAGGCTCAGGGAAATGGAGTGGTTTCTTCAGTCATGTCCATCTCTTTGCATCCCTAAGGACTGTAGCCCACCAGGCTCCTCTGTCTATGGGATTCTCCAGGCAAGAATACCACAGTGGGTTGCCATTTCCTACTCGAGGCGATCGTCCTGACCCAGGGATCGAACCCAAATCTCTTCTGTTTACCTGCATTGAAAGGTGGGCTCTTTTACCACTAGCACCACCTGAGAAATCCCATCCTTCCCTGTTGAAAGAGATCTAACTCACTCTCTGTTCACTCCCTTTTACCAGGGGGGCTGCTTGCTTCATCCTGCTGTGATAAACCAAGCCCTGAATTTCAAGAATTCTGAAGCCAGGAGTCTTTCCCATCAGGAGCACTAGGCTTCCTTGGATTCCACATGAAGATGCTGACCACACACCAGGCATGGGGGACACATGGGAAAGGACACAGAATTTTCCAGGTGGAGATTCCCCTGTATTAAGAATTAAATCCAAGGGAACTTCCCTGGCAGTCCAGTGGTTAAGACTCCTAGCTTTCTTCCTTGGATTCCACATGAAGATGCTGACCACACACCAGGCATGGGGGACACATGGGAAAGGACACAGAATTTTCCAGGTGGAGATTCCCCTGTATTAAGAATTAAATCCAAGGGAACTTCCCTGGCAGTCCAGTGGTTAAAACTCCTAGCTTCCACTGAAGGAGGCATGGGGTCGGGGAACTGGGAAGCCACATGCTTCGAGGTGAAAAAAATACAAGTTAAATCCAAATCCTTCTCAGGTCAGGAATGAACCTAGAATAGGGTCTGTCTGCCCTTCCCACCTCACTGCCCTTTTAAGCCAAGCTCGGGCCTTCCGGTTCATTTGATGGTACCAGGCTCACACCAGCTCTGTGCCTTGGCTTTCTCTGCTTCTTTTCAGGATGCTCCACCCCCCACAGGCTTCCTGAGGCTGGCTGTCCCCTGTCACGGATTTTATTTCAAACGCTGGCTTTCCTCGGCAACATGAGCCCACCCTCTCGCCTTTAATCACTTTCTTTCCCATCATCTTGTTTTATATTCCTGATATACTATCCAAAATTATGTTTGCTTGTTTACTGCCTGCCTCTCCACCCAACAAAGTCAATTCAGAGCTTCCTTATCAGCATCCTCCCTCCCTCCGCTGCATCCTCGGGGGCTGGCGTGATTGCTGGTACCCAGCGGGTGCTAGAGACACTGCTGAATGAACACATCGAATGTAGTGGCAAGTCAGGCAAATGACGGAAGGCACTGACAGAGGCTTTTCATTTAGCAGAAGGAGAAACTTAACCATTTGCCACTTATGAAAAAGACAGTGGCAAAGAGTAGTAAGCTTTCCTCCCTAGAGGATCAAACAGAAGCTAGATGTTGAGAAAGGGGCTCAAAATTTCTCATGGAGGACAGAGAAAATCGCCTGAGAGCCTAGAATGCATTTTCATTAAAAAATGATGGGAAGTAGTGAGATAACCCTTCAAAAATATTTTAATTTTCTTCTTAAGTCTTACTACAAAATTCACATTATGACCGAGATTCCAAATGTAACCACTACAACACATTTGCTCTCAGCCCCATCATCAGAACATATTCATGGATAAAATTAAAGAACTAGAATATTTCACAGGAGGGACATTCAGTACATCAAGCACAGTGATGCCTGTGGTCCTTCTGTCTGCAGGAAAACCTTTTCACCCCTCAGAAAAAGATGGTGAACCAGTCGGCACAAGCGAGAATCTTCTTGGATAACAGGATGGTTATCTGGGGGACAAAAGTCATCCGAGGGATTTGACAGAACGGTTGGAAAGGAAGCAATTACTCTCTTCCTGAGTGCCTGCAGTGTGTCAGGCAGTAGGCCCTCATGTAGAAATGATCCCTCCGAATACTTGTAACAGTATCAAGGGGGTGGCTATTCTCCTTTTATCTTATATATTTTTAAGCAATAAAAGGGCAGTAAGTGGTAATATAAAAGCAATTGGACAGACCCAGGCTAGAATTCTTATAGCTAACTGAGCTCAGATTAGTTTCTCATCTCTTTGGGCCTCAGCGTGCCATTCTGCAAAATGGGCTAAAATCTACTTCATAGGGATGCTATCGTGATTCCGAAAGTTACCCATGCCAAAGAGACAAAGCAATGTCTGGCATTTACAGGGCATACTATGAATGCTAATGGCCTGCCTTTCTCCCTAAGGCAGAAAGAGAAACATAAACATGCTATTAAGGTTAAAGTGAAAGTGAACTTCTCAGTTGTGTCCGACTCTTTGTGACGCCATGGACTATAAAGTCCATGGAATTCTCTAGGCCAAAATACTGGAGTGGGTAGCCTTTCCCTTCTCCAGGGGATCTTTCCAACCCAGGGATCAAACCCAGGTCTCCAGCACGGCAGGCAGATTCTTTATCCCTGATAGCTCAGTTGGTAAAGAATCTGCCTGCAATGCAGGAGATCATGTTTTGATTCCTAGGTCAGGAAGATCCGCTGGAGAAGGCTGGAGAAGGGATAGGCTACCCACTCCAATATTCTTGGGCTTCCCTTGTGGATCAGCTGAGTAAGGTTAAAAGACCTTCTCAAATAAAGAAAGCTGAGTGCCAAAGAATTGATGCTTTCGAACTGTGGTGCTGGATAAGTTTCTTGAGAGTCCCTTGGACTGCAAAGAGATCAAACTAGTCAATCCTAAAGGAAATCAACCCTGAATATTCATTGGAAGGACTGATGCTGAAGCTGAAACTCTAGTACTTTGGCCACCTGATGTGAAGAGCTGATTCACTGGAAAAGACACTGATGCTGGGAAAGATTGAAAGCAGGAGGAGAAGGGGGCGCCAGGGGATGAGATGGTTGGATGGCATCACCGACTCAATGGACATGAGTTAGGGCGAATTCCAGGAGATGGTGAAGGACAGAGAAACCTGGCATGCTGCATTCCCTGGAGTCACAAAGAGTCGGACAAAATGGGGCAACTGAACTAGAACAAAAATTTCACGGGACCAAGAAGTGTGCTGCTTTGCCTCTGAGTGGAAATGCCTTCCTTGGGCTGCAGCAAAGCACATTCCAGGTAGAGGGGGAGAGCTTACTCCAAGCCTGATAACAGGAAGGATGAGAGCTCTTGTGTTGCTTTTCAAGAATTGCCTCTCTCCATGCATGCTGGGGTGTCGAGTGATTTACCTTGCTGGCATGCACTAATACCCGAGTAAAGACGGTTTGATGAGAACTGTCCTTTCTGTATCCAACCAAACTTCTGAGCAATCAACGGTATATGATTTTTTGTTTGCCTTTAGGAGACCTTTACCTCTGCCTGGCTAGTTTAAGAGCATGTGGCAGCAGCATCAACTTTCCATCCTTGGCAGGTCATCGTGGAAACCAAGAAAGAGGAAACAGATTTAGCTCCTGCCTGTCAGTCAGAAGGACAGCGAGATCTCAAGACTCCCATAAATATTTATTTTCTTGAAACTGCCTACACATGACACTCGTCAACAGCTGTTGACATTGACTTTTGCTTGGATTTACTCATGGTAATTGCTGTGAGGTAAGTTGGGGGTAGAAAAGAGCTCAGTGTACAAAAGACCCAAGGTCAGTTCACATAATGTTACTACAGAGAGAAGTAAGTCAGAATGAGAAAATCAAGGATGGAATGTTAATGCATATATGTAGAATCAGAAAAAAATATTGGTATAGACAATCTTATTTACAAAGCAGAAATCAAGACACAGATGCAGAGAACATGTGGGTACCAAGGGGGGATTGGGGTGAACTGGGAGATTGGAACTGACATATGAACACTGATATATACCTGTTTTATACATATTGGTACTATGTATAAAATAGATAACTAAGGAAGACCTACTGTATAGCAAAGGGAATACCACTCAGTGCTCTGTGGTGACCTAAACGGGAAGGAAATTCAAAAAAGAGGGGTTACATGTATACGGATAGCTGATTCATTCTGCTGTACAGCAGAAATAAACACAACGTTGTAAAGCAACCATATTCCAATTTAAAGAAAAAAAGTTTCCCTGGGCCACACTGACCGCCTGGGAAAGGGAGGAGTGACCAGCTCTATTTTCCTCTTGAAAAAGACCAGGACTCTTCCAACACTCCCTCCTCCACTTTCTAGGCTCCGTTACCTCCATGACACGGGAGGTTCCATATACAGAGAGGGTACCTGGATAATGAATGCAACTCCCCAGAATTGAAGGAAGGAGGTGCCTGGGTCAGCCAGGGAGGGCAGCATGGTGGGGCAAGGATTTGGGGCCAGTGGATTTCAATCACCGTGTTATTTCCAAGCTTCTGAGAATTCCCTGATCCAATGATGGATATGCAGATGACACCACCCTTATGGCAGAAAGTGAAGAGGAGCTAAAA
>SJYT01042906.1:224797-240499 GCA_006410635.1 Cephalophus harveyi | reverse complement strand
CGCAAAGAGTCGGACACGACTGAGCGACTGAACTGAACTGAACTGAACTGAATGATGGATGATAAATGCCAACTGCCCCATTGGTAGCCTGAAGTCAACCCACAGGACATACTTTTCCAAATTAGGTGAGAGTTTAGGTTGAAGGATCTGGACAAGGGCTTGCAAGTCAGAGGCAACTAAAGCTCCCCACATCCCCGCCAGGAGCTCTGGCTGCTCCATCACCATCGCCAGGCGCTTTCCAGACTTACAAGTGCACATCAGTTCCCTGGGGATGTAGTTCAAAATGCAGATTCTAATCCAAGAGTTCTGGGCAGAGGCCTGGAAGTCTGCGTTTCTAACCAGTTGCCTGGAGAACCGGTCTCCCCACCCACAGCCTTTGGAATGGCAAGAACTCAAGAACTCCCTGAGCTTGGAACAACTGCATCCATTCAGATTCGGAGCCTGATGCCCCTGGCCTTGGGCTGGGAAGGCTGCCTTTGGATTCGGTTTCCAATGGTTGTTAGGGTAGTTTGTTTTTAAATCCAAGGCTGGAAACAATTGCAGCAGACAAAATAGAGAGGGCTCCCTCTGCTCTCAGAGGCGGTGCTATCTGTGGGGGGGGCGGAGGGCCGATGCTGGAATTCAGAGGATTTAGAGCCAGAAACCCAGGCGCAAATCTGAGCTTTATAACTTAAAATCCACGAGAGAGCACTGAAAACCCAGAGCCTTCGATCGAATGCCTTGGCCAACGTACACTGTTGTGAGGATTAAACAGAACAGCCTATGAGGGTGCTTACGATGTTGCCATATTGCCTGGCCGAGCAAGCCCTTCAATCGTGGCAGCTATTTTTGTCTCTTAAAAAAAAAAAAAAGGAGGCTGTGTGATATAAATGGGAATCAAGGACGATAATTAGTCAAACGCATTTGTTCATGATCCAAAGTACTGCAGTGACTCAACCAGACAGAGGCCTGCGGAGAAAGGACAGTGGCACAAGGCTCCCTGTCTGGGGCGGGGCTCGCAGAGGGTCCTCTAGAAAGGCCCCCTGCCTGAGTGATGGGCGGCCAGGTGTGTGCAGGAGGGATGAAGAGGACTCCCCACCCCTTTCACGTTTAATCTGCGGTGCTGTGCACAGGAGGCATTGGTGACCTAAATAAATCCTTCATTAGAAGCAGAAACACACTGGCACAGGCTGAGCTCCGTGACGGGAGGGCAGACGGGGCCTCTCTCATTACTCAGTGCAGCTGAGTGGAAAAGGGGGCCGTGCCAGCAGACGGCAGACAGGATCTCGACTGCCTCGGTGCACTCGGATACGCACGGCTCAGCTCCCGCTCCAGGTGTGAGCCAATCGCCCGACAGGTGCCATCTGACTGTGAGAACATCCCGGGACGAGGTGGACGGTCCTCATCACCCGACTCATGGCCAGCACCCATGCAATCCATTTCCCCAGAAACAGACAGGAAAGACACACAGAGCATCAGAGGCCAAAGAACCCCCTGTCCTGTCTGCATCCCTGTTGATGAGGACACAGGTCACAGAGGACCAGAGCCCCAAGGTCAAGGGTGCAGAGGCTGAAATGAATCAGAAAGCAAGGTCTGCTGATACCCATGCACCAAACCCCAAACACACGGAAACCTGTGCTTCTTTTATTTGGGGTCACAGAGCCCTAGAATAGTTGCCACTGAAAATAAATATATACAAGTCAAAGTAAATTCTTCCCCTCGGTATGCAAAGGTGGAGGGTGAATTTGTCTCATTTCTTGAGCCAGGCTGGAAAGACTGAATGTTGTTCCTTCTCAGATTTCATAGGCTGAAGCCCTTGTCCCTGGTGTGGTGGATATTTGGAGATGGGGCCTTGCGGAAGTAATTAGAGTTAGATCAAGTCCTGAGGATAAGACCCATAATGAGATGTGCGTCCCTGGGAAAAGAGGAAGAGAGATTTGTGCTCTGTCTCTGCCACCTGAGAGTGCTCTTGCTTGCTTGCTTAGTCGCTCAGTCGTGTCTGACTCTTTGTGAACCTGTGGACTGTAGCTCATCAGGTTCCTCTCTTCATGGGATTTTTTCAGACGAGAATACTGGAGTGGGTTGCCGTTTCCTCCTCCAGGGAATCTTCCTAACCCAGGGATCGAACCTGCATCGCCTGTGTCTCCTGTATTGCAGGCAGATTCTTTACCTATTGAACCATCGGGGAAGCCCCAATGCTAGATGGTATCCTTCTGCAAGCCAGAGAGAGCTCTCACCAGGAACTGAATCTTTTTGCATCTTGAACTTGAGCTGGGAAGAATAATACTTGCCGTTGTTTAAGCCACCCAGCCTCTGGCATTTTGTTACAGCTGCCTGAGCACACTCACGTGCTATGCTGTGCTTAGTCTCTCAGTTGTTTCTGACTCTGTGAGCCCACGGCCCATGGGCGGTAGCCCACCAGGCTCCTTGGGCCCTGGGGATTCTCCAGACAAGTATACTGGAGTGGGTTGCCATGCCCCTCCTCCAGGGGATCTTTCCAACCCAGGGATCGAGCCCAGGTCTCCCACATTAAAGGCAGATTCTCTACCATCTGAGCCACCAGGGCTGATACACAGCCCTTAGGAGAAAGAAGAAATAAAAGAGTCTGCCTGGGACTGTTTCCACTGGGTGAGTCTTCCCAGGGTGGCACACCACCGTCTCCTGGATCCAGGCAGGTGACATGGACCTTGGGAACTGGGTGGCTGGGGCAGGGGGACAGCAGCAAGCAGCCCCGTGTGTACACAGGAGGTGTATTGAGCAAGCTGCTGCCATAACTCTGGCCGATGTTGTTGGGGAAGAGGGACCAGTGTCGTCGGATCTTTGGATTTTTTGAGACTCTATTATGGATACTTATATGAAAGTTCTTGATTTTTATGGATGCTCAAAAAGGTGAAGTTTTATTATTATTTTTTTTTTAAAGAAAGGATTAGAAGGCAAGTCTGCAAAGACTGATGCCTCAGGTCTATGCTTGCCCACAGGTGATCACTTCACACTTTTACAAGATACCTATGATGCTCCAGCACTCTTGCCTGGAAAATCCCATGGGTGGAGGAGCCTGGTAGGCTGCAGTCCATGGGGTGGCAAAGAGTCAGACATGACTGAGCGACATCACTTTCATTTTTCACTTTCATGCATTGGAGAAAGAAATGGCAACCCACTCCGGTGTTCTTGCCTGGAGAATTCCAGGGACGGGGAACCTGGTGGGCTGCCATCTATGGGGCTGCACAGAGTCAGACACGACTGAAGCGATTTAGCAGCAGCAGCATGATGCTTCCATCCCCTTCATGGAGCACAGCGTTGTCGTGGCGAAGGGGCTTGTGTAACTCAATGAAGCTATGAATCGTGCTGTGCAGGATCACCCAAGATAGACAGGTCACAGTGAAGAGTTCCGACAAAATGTGATCCCCTGGAGGAGGGAATTCCTGGGGACACAGAAATGACCCAGTCACTGCCCTCAGAGCACCCTATAATGTAGAAGATACCCATGGAAGGAAACCTATTACAGTGTGCAGGGTGAGCAGGGATTAGGCACCACTGTATCAGAGCGCAGGGGAGAGAAGCCACACAGGAAGAAGACAGGGAGGGCCTGGCATCATTGCACTAAAAGGAATCAACATCAATGGCCAGAAATAATCCAGGAGGAGGCTTGGGGTCTGCGTGGCAGGACTGATCCAGGGACAATCAGTCCAGAAAGAGTTTGCAGCAGAATCAAGGCTGGGCAGGGGGCAGGGACTCGGCCTGTGCTGGGGTTGGCTGTGGAGGTAAGGTCTTTGGGGGAAAGTGGCAGATGATACAAGACTGCAGGAGCCCGTAGGGGCCACAACTTGAGATTCAGAAGCACAGGGAGGGGAAAGAGCCCTGGCGATAGAACAAAGGGAAAAGTCCTGAGCCTGAGTCCCAGAAACGCCACTCGCAGACTCCAAGTTGGGAGACGTTAATGGAAAATCTTGGAAACTACAGCTCAGTCTTGGTCCAAGAGGTTGTTTTTGTCTTCCTCTTGGATACGCATGTTCTTGGTTTAACGTGATCATTTAAAAACAGACGTTTGAGTGTGAGCTCAGTATTGACCTTGAAAGACACCAGGGTGGGGCAAGGACTGAGATACCCCTGACTGCAAGTTGCTGAGGGGGAAACAGGCATGGGCAGAATTAAAGCACGGTACCATAGCTGGTTTCGATTTTACATTGTAAATTTTTTTTTTTTTTTTCCTTTTCGGAATTGAGTTGTTGCTGTTCCTGTAACAGTACTGAATAAAGTAACGGCTGTTTTCTCCCTCCTCCCACACATACACACAGAACTGTGATTTCTGTTCATTCCTTACTTAAAAAAATTTTTTTAAATACTATTCAAGTTAAATATTTCCTTATTCTTAAAGCTTCAGGTTTTACAAAATGAGTTAGTGTCTCATTTGCCACTGAATCGAGTTTGAACTTATCTATAATAAATTTAAACAGAAAGCATCTGCCTTATTATCTCAGTCATCTTGGAATCTTTAAATGCTGTTTAATCGGCTCAGAAGAACTACACCTAGATCTTGCACTCGACATAACTTTCTCTGTGATCTCTTGTTATCACTTGTGATAATTTCAGTATCTTCAGATTAACTACAATACTATACAGTAAGTTCAACCATCATCAGCCTGATCATGTGTTCTTTCTGAATGCTGTTGCAAAGTGGTTTATAGCTTAAAAATATTTTCAATTTATTATTCCTTAAATAATGTATCTGAAACAATCTGGCATCTGAGGGAAACATTCAGGAATCTTCAAGAATGATGAGCTCAGAGGGGCCAGCTGGTGGTCAAGAGTGTGGGTTTGAACCCCAGCTCCATCCCTTACTCCCACTGTGTGACCAAGGTCATGTGACCACTGTGGGCTCTGTTTTTATACATAACATGCACAGATGACAGCATTAATACTGTAGGATTGTTGTGAGGCTTAAAGAAGGTATTGCCACACACATGAAGTGCTAAGAAGAGGGCCTGGCACGTAGAAAACCCTCACCAAACGTGATCATCAGCCCTGGCAGAACTCTGTTTTCCATCTTTAATCCAGGTAATCAATTTCTCTAACACCGATCATTTTAGGCACATAAAATGAATCTCCACAAAGTCACCTTGGCTTGAAAGGACCCATACACAAGAGCGAGCAGGGTGTTGAGCTGGGGTCTAGTCCCAAGTTCTGTCCTGACTTCTGTGTGACCTTGGCCAAGACCCAGAAATACTCTTAAGCCTCTTTTATAAAAGAAAACAATTGGACCATAAATTCTCAGAACATCTGCCCTCTTATATCCATCTACAATATAAAGGCTTTGGAGAATTAAGAAACATTCTTGTCTGTCAAAGCAAGACACTATTATCCAAGATTCTAAATAAAACAATCACTGTTAAAAATAAATCTTAATAATGTTTTGTCACTTGGCATCCGCCTTCCATTTCATAGGCTAAAGGGAGCAACATATATTGAATTTCTACACTTCTGAGGTCCTTTTGATATTCAGGAAAATCATATAGCTCCTAGCAGGAAGGACTCCCTTTGAGGGTGTGTGTGTGCTAAGCCACTTCGGTCATGTCCTACTCTTTGCGGCTCTGTAGCCTGCCAGACTCCTCTGTCCATGGAATCTCCCAGGCAAGAATACTGGAGTGGGTTGCCATTTCCTACTCCAGAGGAACTTCCCAACCCAGGGATTGAACCCACGTCTCTTATCTCCTGTATTGACAGGTGTAGGGTTTCCCAGGCTACTTGTTGCTCTGGTTCTATTCAGATCATATTCAGCATTCAATCAACAAATATTAATGAAACCCAGGACCTGATTAAGAGGTGGATATGCAGGAGAGGGGAACCCTCTCTGAAGGAGGCTTCATCACCTCCAGGGGAAAAAAAATGAAGAAAAATAGCATTATATAAAAGCTTCTCAATGAAAGGAAAATATACAAAGTAGACCAAGTCCTTCCAGCTGGGGTGGGGGCTGAGGGGTTGTGTGCCGTGGGATAAGCCTTCCCCATACCCAGCTCCAATGGGTGAGCCTCAGCACCTTCTGGGCTGGATGGAGGCAGTTGAGTTCAGGACTTTCGCTTGGATACGTTTGGGAGGGAAGTTTGGGAGTGAGCAGAATTCTTTAAGACAACAGAAAAGGGCTGAGGGTTGCCAGAAGGGTCCCGCTTCTTGGTCCTGATCACACATAACATCCAGTCTCTTCCTAAATCAATGAAGATGCAACCTTTAAAGAATAGTAGGAAGTGCAAAACACAAATATCAGCTGGCCCAACATACCCAGAACCCCTCCAAGACCTAAACGGATTTGCTATGTCTCAGGCCCTGGGGAATTAAAAGACACAGCTTGCATCCTTGTTCCTTCCCTCCAATAACTCAGGTATATGCTGGGGTATAGGGTGTTTTGGGGGGCAGATGAGAGAGAGGAGGCAACGTACGTGATAACTGCACTAAGGTTAGGGCTGAGAAATGGCCATGAATACACGGCTTACTAGCATAAACATTCACAGACAACGGAATGATGGGTATACATGCATCACACATCAAATTATTTTGGTCATATTAATGTGTCAAGAGACAAGAAGAATTGTAACAAAGTTACATTTAGAAACAATTTGTTCTCTTTGTCAAAATCAAAGGCGGGAAAATGGAGTGGGAATGAGTTATCATGTCCCAATAAAAGGGACATTAGAATAATGGAATTTCTTCCTCCAAGTCTTAGTGAACAAGAAGGAAAAAGCAAAGGTATTGGGAGAGGGAGAGAAGAGACAGGAGTCTGCATGTGAATTTCTCCATTGCTCCTTCTTTCACGCTGTCAACTCGATTTGACGGGACTTCAATAGGGTTCAAGCTTCCTAGGTGGCGTCAGTGGTTTAAAGAAAAAAAAAAAAATTCTCCTGCCAATGCAGGAGATACAAGAGACGTGGGTTCGACCCCTGGGTTGGGAATATCCCCTGGAGTAGGAAATGGCCACCGGCCTCAGAATTCCTGCCTGGAAAAAAAGAGCAGACACACACAGCCTGAAGGCTCATCCATGGGATTCCCTATGCCAGCTCCTTCTGAAAGGAATTTGTACATAAAATCTGATGTATGTGTATGCTGAGTGTTTTTGTGTTAGAGCTCCGATGATAGACTAGGTTTTTAAGACTTTCTGAAGTTTTCAGTTTCTGAAACTCTCAAGACAATCAAGGCACTAAGGAAGCTAACACAGGCCTTGAGGTATTGCCTATGAGCTGTTTCTATGACAATGCATTTCCAAAGGGACATTTTCAAAGATGTCAAAGAATAAATCATCACAGCCATCTTGGTCACTGAGCCACACAGATTTCCCATGTTGACAATCACCTTCATTTCCCCATCAGCTGGTGTGAACTTGATGCCCTGGCTTTGCGCTTCAGACTAGGATCAAACTCAAACCAGCATTCACTGCTGTTCAGTCACTCAGGCACGTCCGACTCCTTGCGACCCCATGGCCTGCAGCACTGCAGGCTTCCCTGTCCTTCACCGTCTCCCGGAGTTGCTTAAACTCATGTCCACAGAGTCGGTGGTGCCATCCAGCCATCTCATCCTCTGTCGTCCCCTTCTCCTCCTGCCCTCAATCTTTCTCAGCATCAGGGTCTCCTCCAGTGAATCGGCTCTTCGCATCAGGTGGCCAAAGTACTGGAACTTCAGCTTTAGCATCAGTTCTTCCAATGAATATTCATGACTGGTTTCCTTTAGGATGGACTGGTTGGATCTCCTTGCAGTCCAAGGGACTCTCAAGAGTCTTCTCCAACACCACAGTTTGAAAGCATCAATTCTTCAGCATTTGGTGTCCCATATGTCAGGGCAAATGAGGGGCTTGGCCCAAGCTCAACAGTTCCCATTAAATGAGGTATTGACGATTATGCTGACATTTCCGGTTTGGCTGTCCACAAGAGTCTTTCAAGTATTGAGAGTCACAGGCAGAAAGACATTTCATAATGTGGGTCACTACATTCAGTTTCAAGATTTCTTCTTACACACATTTCCCTCCTTCTTCTCTCAGATACCATCCAGGAGACTACAGCGTTTGCTCAGGACATGGATACCAGGTCTCCAGAGCACAGGTCCCTTCTGGACACTGGTCAGGGATGTAGGAAGGAGACAGGTCTCTCCACAGCCCCCAGAGGCCACTGTGGACAGAGGAAGATGGATGTGGAAATAGACACTTTTGGCCCAATCAGTCGGAGGAGGATCTGGGATAAACACTATTTCAGCAAATTAAAGGAAGCCAGGAAGAGGAAGTTTGGGACATACTTCATGGAAAAAGCACCTAGGGAACACTTAGAAGTCTGGCGAGGACAAAAACCAAGTTCAATATGCTTTTAAATGACATCCAGGGTAAAGCATATAAACAGAGAAATAAATAGAATGGTGTGGGAAGATCAAAGCAAGTGAGTTGATATCTGCTGGGGTTTAAATCCTGGCTTAGTTATTTGATCATGAAAAAAGTCACACATCTCTCTGGGTCTTATTTTTCCCATCTAAAGAAAGTGGGGGGCTCCCCCGGTATGGCTCAGTGGTAGAGAATCCGCCTGCCAATGCAGGAGATGTGGATTTGATCTCTGGATTGTGAAGATCCTCTGGAGAAGGAACTGGCAACTCACTCTAGTATTCTTGCCTGGAAAATCCCATGGGCAGAGGAGCAAGGAGTTGGACACAAATAAGCACCCACATACGCAAAAAACGGGGTGGTTCCTACATTATTGAGTGACTGTAAGATTCAAATGAGATATTGAGGAAAAACACTTTAGCTCACCTGATATAAGGTTAAACCCTCAAGACAAAGGAGTTCAAAAATACCAGAGTAACAGTAGCATGATGACATCAGCTTGAAAAGAGAAGTAAAAGGACAATAATAGCAATTAAAAGTCAGATTTTTATTACATCCAGCCTGCTTAAATAATGGTCCTAAGTAAAGAAAGCAATCGCAACATTCCAAAAATTGACATGTAAGGAAAAGTATTCTTTAGGGAAAGCAGAAAATTTTGAGCATTGAGAGCCATTCACAGAGAGAGAGATGACGAAATAGCAGAATGAAGAGCACAAAGTGGCTCTTAAATCTAATATTTTTAAAGGACAACGTTTGTGAGATAATTAGCCTTGGCACCATCTTTGCAGAGGACTGTAAAGAACTCAAGTAAGAAAAGGTGGCAGGCGAAGGCAATTCTGAACACGAGATTGTTTCAATCAGCAGGGTCTGGTGGCTTGTGTAGCTGGAATCCTCCTAAGTGGCTCCATGCCAGCCCTGAGCCCCGTTGCTGCTTCTGCTGGAATCTGTGCTGGCAGGAAGCGTGGCTGGGAGCAGAGTAAGGTCAAGGCAAGCTTGACTTTCAAGACTGTGTGTGTGTGCACGTGTGCCCAGTTATGTCCAACTCTGCCACATTAAGGACTGTAGCCCTCCAGGCTCCTCTGTCCATGGGATTTCCCAGGCAAGAAGACTGGAGTGAGTTGCCATTTCCTCCTCCAGGGGATCTTCCTGACCCAGGGATTGAAACCACGTCTCTTGTGTCTAGTGCATTGGCAGATGGATTCTTTACCAGCTGAGCCACGGGGGAAGCCCACTATCAAGACCAAATAATGTAAAGCCGTCCTTGGAACAGGGGCTGCCAGGCTGGTGCACACAGGGCTGCCTGCAACCTGAGGGCTCAGGAGAGAACAGAGCACAAGCTGGCACTGATGTTACCCAGAGACCATCGACTCAGCGCACTTTCATTCCCTGGTGGACCACCAGCGACAGCTGCCCATCTGAGCTCACAAATCTGCACTAAAACCTCAGGCTTCTCTCAAAGACTCCTGTTTCTGTTTATGGTAATGGTACTTTCACTTCCAGCAGCTGCAACGGGAGGCTTTTTTTTTCCTGCCTTCTCCCTGCATAGATCCACTTTCTGTTGTGCAATCCTGCACTGAGATCTGGGACCAGGCAAGAGCGGGTGCAGAGCTGACAGCAGAGGTTTATCCTGCTCTCCCGTGGCAGGCGTTTCCTGCGGGAAGCAGCCAAGCCCATGTCGATTACAGCAATGTCACAGCACCAGAGAAGCTGGGAACACCGAGAATAGACCCTGCATCTCAGCACCTCCAACCCTCAGCTTCTTGTCCCACTTGGGTTGGTGGCAGGACTCGGCCCACTCGAGGGTTTCAGAGACCTAGAAAGACAGCGCCGGCCATCGGGCCAGAGCGGGGAGAATATGCATAGAACCTCAGCTGGCCCTTCCAGCTTCAGGAAGTGACACTGTGCTTCCTGTCACTTTCACTGCCCTCAGCAAGTCCCAAGGCCATCTGACCTTCAGATGGGGGAGAGCGCACCCCTACTCTGAACCTAAAGATGGACAGTAGGATGCTGCCACAGGCATTATTATATATTGTGGATGGGAGGAGGGAGGCGGGAGGCGGAGAGCATTCAAGACAGACCTGGAGGCAAGATAAGAGCCCGGAGCTAAGAAGAAAGGGGAGGGGGCTGGCAAGGGGAGCACAGCCCGGGCACTGGGGGGTGATGTCCATGTTCCTGATTCATCTGGGGAAACCGTGGGCAGTCCTGTGGGCAGACCACGAGGTGGGAGTCAGAACAGAGGACGCAAGGAACAAGGCTTGAAAGAGTAGTGTGCGAACGCCAGGCTGCGGGCCTTGGAATTGCATCATTCCTTGCATTATTAACAGCTAGGTCTGGAGCAACCACTACAGGCATTAAGGCTTCCCTGGTGGCTCAGTGGTAAAGAATCCACCTGCCAATGCAGGAGACAGGGGAGACGATGCTTTGATCCCTGGGTCAGGAAGATCCCCTGGAGTAGGAAATGGCAGCCGGCTCAGGTATGCTTGCCATGGACAGAGAGCCTGGAGCACTACAGTCCCATGGGGTTGCAAAAGAATCAGATGTGACTTAGCTACTAAAAAACAACAGGAACACTAAATGTTCTCTATACACTGCCTTTAATCCTGACAAATCAATAAAACAGAATATGTTGGGGTCCTTAGTGTTTTTGGTCAGTAGTTATTTCTTGGGTGACAACTGCCTACCACACCCTGGTTCAGGATTGATCTAGGGGTTGGGGGGTCCAGACAAAGCCTCCATCTTCCTGTGATTTAATCTACTGGAACAGATTAAACATTAAATAAGTGTATGAAAAAATCATGAGGAGTATGTGAGGTTTGCAGAAATGATAACCTTGCCCAAAGGGATACTGTGATGTAGCAATATAGTTGGGCCCAGAGCTCATCTGTGTTTAAGTGTCCTGTACTCAAACACCAATGCTGTAAACCATGGACTCCATGGGACACTGTGCACTGGGAGACAGGGCCGGGACCAGATTATATTTGTGTTCTGCACAGTGGGTCAGAGCTGGAGAAATTAACATAGAGAAATACTGTAGATTGCAAACAGTTTTAAAAGTTATGAAGCTGAGGGGAGAAAGAAAAGCAAAACCAGAAGAATATAAGATTTATATTTCGGCTGAAGACAGCAGTCAAAGATGTTTTAGAGAGGAGCAGCATCCATCACCAACTGCAAGATACAAACATAAATGTAATTGTTGCTCAAAGGCTTGTGCATGCTAAATCACTTCAGTTGTGTCTGACTCTTTGCAACCCCATGGACTGTAGCCTGCCAGGTTCCCCTGTCCATGGGGATTCTCCAGGCAGGATGCTGGAGTGGGTTGCCATGCCCTCCTCCAGGGAATCTTCCCGACCCAGGGATCGAACCTGAGTCTCCCTGATGTCTCCTGTAGTTGCTCAAAGGCGAAAGGGATCGATTCTGGATGACCCAGATTAATTGGCTTATTGTTTGATTAATTGGCTCTTCCACGGTTTCAAATGACTGTGCCTTAGTCTCCCGTTCCGCAGTTCTAGCCTGTGTGCATGTGACCAAGCTTTTGGATAAGGGAACCTACAGGGAAATCTGGCTTCCCTGGTGGCTCAATTGGTAAAGAGTCTGCCCGCAATGTGGAGACCTGGATTCAATCCAGTATTCTTGCCTGGAGAATTCCATGGGCAGGGGAGCCTGGTGGCTATAGTCCTTGGGGTCACAAAGAGTCAGACATGACTGAGTGACTAACTTTCAAACTTCTCTGTTTCACAGGGACATCTCCTGCAGGCTTTTGAGAAAGATTTCTTCCCTGATTAGGAGTCCCTCAACCTTGCTCCCTTCCTATGTGAGAGCAGAGGGTAAGGGCAGCTGCCGGAGTCGTCCTGGCCTTCTCCCCACCTGGACAGATCAGTGAAGGACAAGGTGGCCTGGGTGGGGATACACAGCTTGAGCCTTAGTAACCTTCTTAATCTGCTTTTCACACAAGATCAGGCTTACCAGCAAGAAAAGCTCATAATCACTACTAAGTGCTGCTTTATACACACTTACTCAGTACCAGACTTTCCAATGGGTATTTTACATATATTATCCAGTGTTTCTACCAGCAAAAGGTCCAGGCTGTTGCTGTTGCTAAGTTGCTCAGTCGTGTCTGATTCTTTGTGATCCCACAGACTGTAGCCCACCAGGCTCCTCTGCCCATGGGATTTCCCAGACAAGAAAACTGGAGTGGGTTGCCATTTCCTTCTCCAGGGGATCTTCCCAACCCAGGAATCAAGCCTGCGTTCCCTGCATTGGCAGGTGGATTCTTTACCACCGAACCACCAGGGAAACCCAAAAGGTCCATGAGGAAATGTAATGCCCTTTAACAGGACAGTCAAGGTTGGGAAAAACAAAAGCATTTTCTCCAACGTCAAAAACCTCAAATAATGCGGTGCTGTCGGGGCCAGGGGTGGTTCTGTGATCTCCAATAATGCTCTGGCCCCAAGGATGCTCCTGCCTCACTGAACAACTGAGCACCGACTTGTTCCCCAGAAAAGGTCAGTTCCTCTGATGTGTGTGTAGATGGGGCTGAGAGGTCAGGAGGGAAGGAACCATTTCACAGGGAGAAAGCTGGGCAGGAGAGACGCCACCCGAAACTCTCTCTAATAAGAGCCCATGTTTAAGAAAGAGACTAACAGACTTAGAGAAGGAGTTTATGGTTGCTGGGGGCAGGATGAGGGGAAGGGATAGTTAGGGAGTTTAGGACGGCTATGTACACACTGCTATGTTTAAAACAGATAACCAACAGGGATCTGCTGTACAGCACATGGAACTCTGCTCAATGTTACGCGGCAGCTGGGATGGGAGGGGAGTTTAAGGGAAAATGGATGGATGTATGTGTATGGCTGAGTCTCTTTGCCGTTCACAACATTGTTAATTGGCTATACCCCAAGAAAAAACAAAGTTAAAATAAAAAGAGCTCCTGTGTAATGAATGGAAATAAAACCAAATCCAAAGTAACAGACCCACTCCTGGCATCATGCAGAGGACAATGAGGGGCATGGTGGCCGGTGCCTCCACCAGATGGCACTGGGTGCCCTTGTGTTCAGCCGTCATCTGTGACTTCGTGCTGACTCAGAGCAGGGAGAAAGGCCTCAACTTCTCTAGTTCCATCACGTTCCACATTTTTTCCAGTTCCACCATTACAGTTTGTACGACCTTCCCTCAAGGTCATAGATATTAAGCCCAGATCCTGAGAAGCCTTGGGACAGGGAGAGGGAGTGACATTTACTTAAATGACTATATCTGGATAGGATTTAACCAGGGACTTCCTGCTACAAGAGGCCACTGCATTTCCCTGGGCTATGAATCCTGTCTGCTCATAATCCTGTTCTGTCCTGGCTTCTCCTCCCTTCTCTTCCCTCCTTCTTTCCTGGGTTCTTCCTCCTTCCCTTCTCTTTCTGTACTTTGTTGTCCCTGATGATTCCTGCGGAGAAGGCAATGGCACCCCACTCCAGTACTCTTGCCTGGCAAATCCCATGGATGGAGGAGCCTGATAGGCTGCAGTCCATGGGGTCGCTGGGAGTCAGACATGACTGAGTGACTTCCTTTTCACTTTTCACTTTCATGCACTAGAGAAGGAAATGGCAACCCACTCCAGTGTTCTTGCCTGGAGAATCCCAGGGATGGGGGAGCCTGGTGGGCTGCCGTCTCTGGGGTCACACAGAGTTGGACAGGACTGAAGCGACTTAGCAGCAGCAGCAGCAGACGGTTCCTGCTGTACCCTTTCTGCATTGCTGCTTCTAAGCTTTTGGCCCAGAAAATGAAATAATAAAATTTGCTCACACTATATAAATTAAGACTAAAGAAACAAAGGGCAAAAGACCAGACAGTCTCCCAAGAATGTGAGTTATGAGATCCGCGCTCTCTGTGATATAACACTGAGTTTGCAATCTAGAAGTAACTGCTTTCTTTTGTTATCTTATTAACAGCATCTTTTTTAAAAAAATGCTGATGAGTCAGGCATTGTGTAAATGTTTGACATTAGTTATTTAGTTTAATTTGCCCTGAACAATTATCTGCTATAATTTTAATTATGCCCATTTTGAAGATGTGGAGACTGAGGCTTAGAGATGGGAGATAACTCATTTCCTGTTGTATGGCCAAGAGGTAGCAAAGTGGATGTAACCAGATCTCTCTGGTTACATTCTACATGCAATCTGCCAAGCCACTTTGCTTTCTTTCTGGTCCATATTCCATATAAACACACTGCTAGTAAGCAGTTCAAGTTAAATGAAGAGTTAGTAGTTTCAGATGCAACAGAAACATCATTTTCGCATAAGCAGTATCTTACTATAGAAGAAAGCATTAAACTCTGCCTGGGAAAAGTCCACTGGCAACCAAAGAACTACTTACTGAGTTTCTGCCAGGTTATTACCTGAAATGGAAACACATTTCCATGGCCATCCTCAGAACAACATAGTCCAGCAGTCCTGGGGAGATCTCGGACTCAGTTCATAACCTGAGATCATCTGCTTGGGAAGAGCCAGTCTGAAAGGCCCTCTCACTGTTTTATTAGCTTTGGATTCATCCGAGGAGGGAGCAATTGCAAGCGTGAGTTTTCAACGCACAAAGCACTCCTTCACCGTACTCAGTGGAGCCCTTGTGTGCATCTCATGGTTCCAACTCTGGTCCTGCAGTAATGAGCTCAGAGCAATGTTTGTGCTGAATAATGTGCTGCGTTGGTGGACTGGCTGCTCCCCTGGTGGCCTCAAGGGTTGAAATGCCTTCTTCCCAAAGGGTGCTGGGAATAATCTGCTGCGTAGATGGGAGAGATCTGACCTGTCCACAATTATTCTGCTTCTTTTTGCAAACAAGTAAGTTTGCCTCGGTTTGATCTGTTGCTAAGCTCATCAGAGAAAACAGCCCTTCCTTCTCTCCTTGGATTATACAGTGGCTAAATTATTTCACCTCCAAATGACTGTATTCTTCCCTCTCTCACTGCCTACAGCTCTAGAAGTTTCACCAAACGCATCACCTACAACTGTCACTGCAAGAATAGAGATGTTTAATAAAATATAGGACTTCCAGTTAAATTCCAGATAAACAATCAGTCATGTCTTAATATGAAGTATCCAAGATATTCCTATACTAAAACAATACATGTTCTTTATTCAAAGTTCAAATTTCACTGACCATCCTGTATTTTTACTTGTGAAATCAGGCAACCCTGTATAAGAAGAACGTGCATTTTCTTGAGCATTAGGCTAGGCATTTGACAAGAGCAATCTCCTTTAATCCTCATTAGAATACTGAAATGGAGAAGGCAATGGCACCCCACTCCAGTACTTTTGCTTGGAAAATCCCATGGACGGAGGAGCCTGGTAGGCTGCAGTCCATGGGGTCGCGAAGAGTCGAACACGACTGAGCAG